>JAVLUX010000004.1:21135986-21480986 GCA_032164185.1 Moxostoma hubbsi | reverse complement strand
TGTACCAATCAGTGCACACAGAGGTGCATCAATCTTGACTCACTTTGCTGATGTGTATTTAAGCTTTGGCGACAATTAATGTTTATACAGAGGAGCAGAGACTGGCAGCCACAAATTAGCATATCTGGGCAGTTCAACCCAAGGAAATACATGAAAACTGAGTGTGCTAACCTGTTTTTTTAAAGTGCGGACAGAAGGCTAGAACAAAAGGCACCAATGATAGTGGTGTGAAGGCATTAGAAGTAGAAAATTCACTTAGGCCTATTTCAACCTTCAAACACTTCACATCAGACACGTATAAGGCCCACAAAAAATGAATGTACATTTGAAAAAACTTGGCAGTTTCAGCTCTGTTAGGTATGGCAGCTTTATTTAAAGAATCTTAATCTATAGAATATGTAAAGTTTTAAGGGGTGTAAAAATTGACATGCAAGTTCTGGTTTGAATTGATGTTGTCCCTTAATCAGATCAAATCTGGCCTCTGACCCAGTGATCCTCACGCCTAAGTGAGCCAGACAACTGGATCCTGCACACAGCTGCATAAATATTCACGGTCAGGTTGACTTCTACCATCTGGGTGTAAATTAATTCAAAAGGCAGTGAAACGGCTGCAAGTAGGTCCAAACAAACAGCTTTGCTTTATGAAAGTACCCTTTTTAACCAACTTAAGGGCCATGTTGCTAGTTTTTATTTGTGTTTTTTTGCAATATCAGCACAAGTGCTTTTTAAATGTGGTCACATGGCCTCTGACATGATTGCGCTTTGGTCACAAACCATAAAAATAACCATAGGTAGCTGAAATAGAATCCTGAAAAAGGAACAGGTACCAATCAATAGCATAAAATAAAGAGATTCAATATGCAAAATTAAAAAATGGCTTTATAATCAATACAATCAAACAGAGACCTTTAAAAGCACACAGCACAAATGGTGGGACCTTCAGTTAACCCGAGTGATTGGTGGCTGGCATGGAGTCAAGCTAAAAGCCGGGACTGCAATAGAAGGGTTTGAATGGCTAGAATAAACGCATATGATGGCTTTAAAAAGTCACAGCCACCAATGTGACATTTGCATAGAGGTTTGCACATTGCTAACTGCCACTGACTGGGGCCTCTTTCTTTCACCCTCTGGCAGGATATTTGACCCCATCTCCAATAGGCTACACATTATCCTTCCTCTCTCGTCCAGACTGAGAAAATTAAGTTTCCATGCAAACTGGCCACAAAAACTCCCCGTCCACAAAATCTCAGCTGGATGAAAGGCCTTCTATGGGGGAGGGAAGTTGCCTGAGTGCTGCTTGAGTTTCCTGCACTCAGAGTTTAATGTTACAGCCACAGATGTAAGGATTTTCCTCCACGTCTTTACAAATTGAAGGTAGGGGCCATCCTCTATTTTCTGCCTGTCTAAATATACCTTACCATAGTATATGATTCCATTTCCTCCATTCCATCTCATCTCCAAACCAATTTTTTTCCCCTACCTTGGTTCTCACTTGGCTGGTTTGCCTTCTCCTTTCTCTCTTTTTTTGTTTCCTCTGGAATTCTTTGACATTTGTTAGGCAATTACAGCCAAATGAGGCCCTATTAGGCATGTCTGGAGGCCCCCTCTTTAAAGAGGAGCAACTCTCTGTGGCCTCTATCTCTGACAATGACACCCGGGCTCGGGCAGAAGGGAGGAAGAAAGAGAAAGGGGCTTGTCCCTCCCAGCGATAAAGTAAAAAAGGTTTACAGCAGTTCAAAGTGCTTTGAAACATGTGTATCAAGTGCAGGTCTAAGCTATAAAGGTTTGCCAGTTTATATTCCACTCCTCCACGTGCATAACAGCATAAAAGGTCCATTAAAGACAAAATAATCAACCGCCTGTGTGCAGAGATCAAAGACGTAAAGCGTCTATCATATTGGATCTTTAACAGCCAGCACTTTTAAACTAGGATTGTAAGGGGCAATAATGCATAATGAGTAAAAATATATGTGTGTGTGTGCATGCATCTAAGGGAGTTAAAATAAAATACAGATAAGCTTCAGCAGAGAGAGCGGCTCACATGAGTGTGCAAGCCCAGCTGCACGTGGAGCAGAGCGGGGCATGGAGTGGAAACTTGCCCCTGGCACAAAAATCGGACCTCCATTTTGCAGGCATAAACAGGAGCTATATACTGTCTGAAACAAACCTATTGCTCCTCACTCATCTGTGAAGCAGACACAGCAGAGTCCAGCTAATACTCCTGCACTATAGAGTGTATCACAGATAAACTAAATCAGAGGGTATCATTCATGCTGCAGCAAAATGCAAAGAGGGCAAGGTCGCAATTGATTTTCAGTGCCTGGGTGAGTGCCCAATCCACACTGTCACATTGTGTGTAAAACTCACATTCCATACTAACGCATTTTTATAATGCTTTTGGGCTAAGCATTTAGAAACAAGGACCTGATCAAAGTCTCTGACAGGTCTTTTGTCCAGGAATGCAGCAAATGTTGCATGTTTTTCACCTTTCTCCAGTTGCCGCTGATTAGCTGGCCAACCACCCTCTCTCCTATTTCCAAATTATTTTCTCTCCTTCGATAAAGACAAATGGATAAAAAAAAAAAGTGTTGAATAACCCTGTCCTTCAAAACTAAGTGCTAAGAAGTGTGAAAAGGACATTTGTTTAAGTGATTTTATTTGAGACTTGCAGGCATGGAATTAATTACCTTGATTAAATATTGTCTGTATGGCTGATGAAAGATAGAGCAGTATTAGCGGTCCCTTGTTGAACTTGTATGCTACTGAATGAGATGTGTCCCGATTACAAAAAACAAAATGATGGCATCACTCAAAGGAGACAAAGATCTAAAAACAGGGCAATTGACATCATACAGCAGCCATGGGCCCAATGCTTATTGACTGCTAGTCTCACACGCAAACTAGCTTCAAACTATCTTCCACAATACCCATTTCAATTCAGCTCTTCGTGTAGCACAGAGACGTTTTGGTTTCTCAATATAACCAAAAGAATCATTTGACACCATCAAACAAAGCTTTCTAGACCCCTTAACAATAACTTTTTAATTTTACTATTATACATGGATTATCCATTTGTCCTTTTTATTTGTATAGCGCTTTTCACAACACACATTGCTTCAATGCAGCTTTACAGGAAATCATGCATTCACAAAAAATGAAACTGTAAAGTCTTTGAGTGATAATTGTGTTGTTTGATTAAATATGATTGTAAATTGTGTATAAAAATTAAATAATAATTGTATATTGAACCCCTGTGAGCAAGCTGAACCTCAGAACTGACCAAAACATATTTCCCAGGGTGAACAGAATTGCTCCCAATGGCAAATGGAGAGTTCAAGTCTCCAAATCAACCTGAGGTCTTCTGAGTCACCCAACAGAAAAGTAACAATAATAATAAAAAGGCATTTGCTATTTTATAGTAGTAACAGTAACTGGAATTTGTACAGAAATATCATAATTTAAATCATTTATTTCACAGATTCATTACAACTGTGGCAAGTGTTAAAATACGATTTAGACAAAGACTATTTTGACCCAATCACAGTAATGATAACTTGGCCTAATTCATTAGGAGCCTGATGAAAGAAAAATTATATCTGTTATGGGGTGAGAAACTATTTTTACAGTCCCAAATCAGTAGTGCACCTACTCATGGGTACAGTCAAAAAATAATAAAATAAAATAGGGTGTTAATTAAATTTAGTTCATAACTCCATAGTATCTCAAAGTAAAAATTCAGGGTTGAATTCAAAAGGTTCCAGATGCTAAGATTATGCAAATAGCACAAATTCTGCATGTAAAAAATAAACATGTAACATATACAGTATATGCTAAATAATATTTGCAATAGTGTTGTCTAAAGTAATGGAACTTCAGTACCAGGTCGATACTAAAATAAAAAAAAAAAAAAGATAGTTTCTGCAGTATCGAACACCGACACTATCCAGTACCAGCATGCCGTATGACTGACACACTACTACTTTTAAATGCTCACAGGCTTATTTTGAACGTGTGCTCTGTTACTCCTTGCACACTGAAATGGACAATTAATCAAATTAAAATCATGACATGTCCTAGTGTGATTTATTAAACTGATAAAGGCTGCAATCCTACTGTGGATGAGCAGCGCACTTTAAATAAATCCAACCGCTCATCCACTAGAAACTCCACAGACATTGAGAATAATTCACATTGTATCAGATGCCAGAGCAGAAAACGTATCCATTTTGAACCATGCAGCTAATGTAAAATATATATTTATATAACTAAAATCACAGCATGTGCGCTTTAATCTCAATTTAGCTTTATTTAGAGAGCATTTAAAAACAAGTTGACCAAAGTGCTGCACAGAAAAACAACATTTCAAAATTACCACAAACACCAGTAGTCAAATTATTTAATAACACTTAAAAACTGTGTCCTACATTTAATTTGTCAGACTCAAAGGCCAGTGTAAACAGATTAGATTTCAGATGTGACTTTAAAGTCAGTGATCACACTGCACCATAAGGAGAACTGTTTATCTCGAAAAGTGAAGCATCCGGCAAAAAAAACATGTCATAATAAAAGCACGATTCAAAATAAAATCTAGATGCCTCAAATGTAAGAAAAATATATTACAACTTTATAGTAAAATGTAATAATAATTAATCAAAATATCACAAGCAAGACAGGTGTTGAATAAAAGTTTGGCAAAATAAAATGCAATGACATGTTGAAAAGTTATATTTTCACTTGGTAAATGTTTTAAGAATTTATTGATTAGACACAATTTTGATGATGCAATTAAATTTTTAAAAAAAATTCTGGAAAATACTAATTATTAATCTAAAACAACTAAGCTGGTGTGTTCAATAGCACACCATCATATTAGCATATTTGTGCTGTGGTATCACAATTGGTATCGAGAACCATGAAATTTCACTGATATCGGTTTGGTACCATGACAACAATAATCTGTAATTGATCATATATTATACAGTGTTAAGACATAACACTGATGAAATACATGCAATTTGTGCATTTTTAAATGCTAAAATGTGACAAAAATGTTAAATAAATCTGATGACACAAAGTTTGTCAATCTAATCTTTTCATTTACCGAGCTAGAAGGTCCCCTGTATAATTAACAGCATTAGCTGAGAGATAATTTTTTCAATATGTCTGCAAAATGGACATTGTATCTGAAATATACCCATACGAAGCGATTTCATATAGAATCAAAATTGAAACCAATCGAGAGCTTGTGAATAAGGAAATCTGTATCAATAGCCAGCACTAATAGAATGCCTGCCTGTAATCCCACAGAACTTTTGCCTGCTAACCACAGTGGTTTTATAAAGGCTCTTCATCGAAGCTTTGTGCTTTGATTCAAAAATCAAAGGGGGGGGGGGGGGGGGGGGGGGGGTTCTACAGCTGGGTAACAAAGCATGACCCAATAATCCTCAAGCCTGTCTCAAAGCTAGAGCCTCCTCTCTAAGAACTTTATAAGACACATAGGCTGTGAGCTAGGGTGGGACGTTTGAATTACACCAACAAGAATCCTTTTTTCTATCAAATCAAGTTTCCTGTTGCAAGCTGTTAATATTTGGGGCAGAAAATCTGACCACTGAGCATTCAGAAGCTAACAATGAATTTAGCATCGATGGCATCCCCAGGCTGCATTCTTGCCATATGGCTATGACTTCTGGAAAGAGTTCAAACTATGCTGTGGGCTTACTGGCAAACTTATCTACTGTCAGTAAGCCTCAGTGTATGAATCTTCATGAGCTTTCATTACAGTGGACATGCGGAATACCCGTTAAAAGTCGGCGAAAGCAACGGCAAGATCATGGGTTTGACTCCCGGGGAACAAACAAACTAATAAAATGTATACCTTGAATGAACTGTGACCCTGTTTACACCTTAAGATGTGGTCATGTAAGGCACATAAATGAGTCTCCTGTGACTAAGGATTTCGAGAGGAGGGTCTTGATTTCATGACAACATCAGTCACAACGTCTGTGTGCTTCTGCATGATAATAAACCCTGAAAAAGTCATGAAAGACTAAGAAAGCTCAAGCAAACCGGCCTGCTGTGAAGTTCTCGTGCTTGTGTATGTATCCGCTTTTTCAAATTTTTCAGATCTGACCTCTTTTTTCCACTTAAAGCAGCACGTAACCTGCAAAGATTCTAATCTGTTTTAGCACAGCAGTTGTTTGACAGGTGAGGGGTGGCACACCACTGCTGTCCAAGAAATATTTGGGACGGATAAGCGTTTACACCTCAAATGTTATGTGGTCACATGTGTTTTTGACTACCTCTGTATGTTTTCGGTGATCCGATCACAAAACATGTTCGACCCTGTTCACACCTATATTTAGTAGATCACCCCTAATGTATATACCAGGTGTAAACGGGATCTGTCAGTTGCTTTGGATAAAAAGTGTCTGCCAAATGCAGAAATTGATATGTACAATAAGTTGTTTGTACTGTGTTGTGGTGTCTTTGTGAGTTATGAACAGGTTTGCAGGAAATGGAGGCATTTGATGAGTCAATGATAAATCAGAAAGGGAGACAAAGAGAGTTTATTGAAGCATGCACAGGTGGATCTTGAGAAGTATTAGACATAAAATACACACCCTACGTTTAGAGAATGTTCATTGTTACAAGCCTATCAGATGCACACATTACCAGTTTTTAGTTCCTGTATCCATCAAAACCACCAGAATCAAAACACAGAAAACAGAATGTAATTTAACCCGCTTTATCTATTTTTTATCAAGTGGTGATGCTCCTTTACTTTCTGCCTGATGCCTGTGCTAACATCAAGAATATATTTTGTCTATTGTTTTTTTACAAGTCTAGTGCTTTCCAAACCTCAGTATCAAGTAAACACAAAAATGTCATAGTTTATTACTTTAAGATCACCCATGTTTATAGGATTGCCTACAATTAACAACATGGAATAAAAACTTGTGCTTTTATGTAAAACAATAGAAATAACAAAAATGGTCTGTTTGTTGATTGCTATGAACAATTTTGACAACCTTATAAACATGATCAAAACAGAATAGTCATATAAAAAACAATGTTTTAATAATCTATAAGACTTTGCAGGTCATCGAGAATAGTCTCATGTTTATCGTAAATTCAAATACAAAACACCAAATTGCTTAATGTAATTTTTATTTTTTGTGAGCTTTTCAAGGTAGCTAAAAAGTGCCCAAGTTATTTCATTACAGCTAGGTTATCACATCTCCACCAACACTGGCCTTTTAAAGGGACACAGTGGATCTTTGTAAGAATAAATGAATCACAGCTTCGTTATTGAATTAGCTATATTTGTATACTTCCACTACTCTCAAAACACCTTCAATTATTGGAGATTTAGGGCTTCCTGTAACTGCTATTTCAAGACAAGAAAGCTTACATTAAAGCCTCATATTCTTTTTTTTAATTCTGCTAGTATGTGCTATAGGCTAAATATTTAATAGTTTGAATGGTTTTGCTGATCTTAACAAAATCCTAAAACTTCCAACACCACAAATGCCAGAATAGAACTGTCAAGTGATGTTTACCAATGTTGCGATTTTATTCACGGTGGTATTTCACCAGTATGTTTACTGAAGTGAAGTGAGTGGGGGAGGAAAACGTATAGACATTTGGGTAGCCATTGAAACTGCTTTTGAGTTCCTACATACCCACGCATTTAACGGTTAAACTTTTACGATTTGGTCAGCTCCAACGAGCCTTACAAATACTAGGACGTGTTTCTATGTTTTAGCGTAAACCACGTTTATACGCATGCTGCTATTCGACGTCAATGAATCTATGAGAACTGGCAAGATAATGTGTGGGGGTAGTGAGCTATTGTGCTGTAGCCGAGCACAACCCAACGACACATTTAAATACCACGATTTTTAATCATTTTAATGCTTGCATCAAGAAAGGCTCTTCAAAATTAAACGGACGAAGGTTAGAAATAATGTAGGCACATGCTTTGCCGTTCGCATTACTAATGCAAATACGCGTCCTTTGTCTTGACCAACCAGCAAATAAACAAAAGATATGGGGTTTAGATCCGAGCGGATTACCCTGGACTCAATTACATCAAGAGCCCCAACAACAGTCAAGCAACCACAAATGCCGAAAAGATAACAATTCCCCAAAACAACTTTACAATAATATCACCAGCAAAATACCAACGCAGTGACCTACAACAGAGTTTCGTTGCGGCCACCACGTTTGTCTTTTCCTTCCCCCCCGACCTAGGAAAGAATGTTCCGTTTCGACAGACCTCATTGTGATCGTTCAGATGTTCGCTATTTAGTATCAGTTCGTGTTATTTGATCTTTCCCGTCACAGATAAAGCATATGAACGCTTTAGCAAAGTATAATATGAGCATTACGACATACTGAAAACGCCAATTCAAATAAAATCCTCACTGTAGTCCTTGCAACATGCCCAACGGGAAGCCCTTTAATTTTTAAAACGTGCTGCTCCATTTCTTACACAACACGACAGGCATTTTAAGGTCCCTTATTAAAGGGCTGCAAATGAGGTGTTTCTAGAAGTTACTAGAACAGTGTTTCTAAACAAGACCACTCTAAAAACACATTTTTAATTTGTTTGTAAGTGAAACAATTTAGTGAATGCAAGTGGGTGCAAATACTTCTGATCATGTAACTTTCTTTGGACGGTTGAAGCGACACTTACCGACTTGTAAGACATTGTCCACACAACCGGTTTCCAAAAGCCGGATTCCCCGGCGGAAAGGCAGTCCATCTCCGTTGCCTCCCGTCCCTGCGCTGCTGGTTGTGTTCGTAACCCCTCCGGGAACTGAAGCAGATCCAACGGACGAGCTCGAGCCCACTACAGGTCCATCATCACCTGCCACTCGGCACTGAAACGACGAATACATACATATTTCCCTTTCGTTCCTCGGGAAAGACCAATAAACGATACGACGTTGAACGGGTTCGGGGATCCGCTCGAAGCGCTCCTCCACCCTCTCGAAGGCCCATTTTTCCGCTACGGCCTTAGCAGCGCAGTCCAGTAGAGATTCCGGGCAACGAAAACGAGGGTTCGGAAATCCCGGACCAGGCCCCGGACCCGGTCCTCGAGGAGCGGGACGCAAACACGGACGCTTGCTGGCCGGGGGTAAGGAGAGGTGAAGCAGCGGCTGAGGCAATAGCTCTCCACGTCCCTCCGCCATGACAACTAAATAAACACTGAAGTGAGGACCGACCGTAGCTCTAGAACCGCACAGACGGAGGCACAGCACAACGGGAGGGTCGTGGGTGAGAGCGGATTTTCGTACGTCACAACCAATAACAAATGCCTAGAGCCAATCGCGAGGAAGTGCTGCACAGACAGCGCTGAGCGAGGTGACGCGCATGTATGTGCTGAAATGACAACCACAATGTTGGTCAAACAGACTGTCGCACTAGAATGTATCAGGAATACATCGTTATGTCAGAACAATGAACCCAGAGCAGCTACTTATCTGCTGCAGTATTTATTTAAACGTATTATTATTATTATTATTTTACAATGTATGAAGAGCATTAATAGCACAGATAACTGAGCATTGTTTATTAATATACTACTCGTGCTTCACATCATAACGTTACAGTCTACACTCTGAATGTACAAGATGTATACAGTATATATTTACCCTTCAAATGTCTTGACAATCTGGAGAACCCATCGCCATAAGTTACCAAAAGTTTGAAGTATTTACTCAAATGTGACTACAGATGTCCACTGCCCACCCTGGTGGCCAATGATGTAATGTCAATTGATTGATGCTGTCAAAGTGCATGTTTTAGAAAATGGCATATGTGCACTACCAGTAAAAAAAATATTAGACATGATGAGTCAGAATTTCTTTAATAGTAAAGTAATCACAACTATGAAACACACATGGAAGAATGGGTAGATGCACTGAACAAAAATGATAATAGCATAACAAATCAAAGCTATTTTATATTTGAGGTTCTTCAAAGCAGCCACCCTTTGCCTTGATTGCAACTCTTGGCATTCTGTGAACCAATTACATAAGGTATCCAACTGGGGCGATCTTAAACATTATTGTAGTAATTAAGAGCACTTTTTGGCATGCTTTTTGCTATTCAGTTCAAGTCAATCACTTCAAAAATATTTTTCTTTTTTTTAATCTTTTTTTTTTATTATTTAGTTGAAAAGTGCATTCATGTGTACTGATTTCAAGCATAAGCATCTAGATCAAAAGGTTTGAACATTATGAGAAACATTCAGCTCACTGTGTCCAAAATTTGGATTGGTAATGTATAAAAGAAAAGTGCCTTTCTCTCATGTATTCTACCCTGCTGAGTTAAACAAGATTTTTTTTCTGATGTAGAAGCTCAAACTGTGTCTGAAATTGTCTAAAAGTGCATATCGTGAATGCCTTGCAAACCCTTTATGGAATATTCCGGGCTCAATACAAGTTACGGTCAATTGACAGCGTTTGTGGCATAATGCTGATTACCACAAAAATTTATTTTGACTCGCCCCTCCTTTTCTTTATAAAAAAGCAAAAATCTTGGTTCCATTGATGCACTTACAATGGAAGTAAATGGGTGCCATTTTTCCAACGTTAAAATACTCACTGGGGGCTTGGGTAGCTCAGCAAGTAAAGATGTTGACTATCACCCATGGAGCCGCAAGTTCAAATCCAGGGTGTGCTGAGTGACTCCAGCCAGGTCTCCTAAGCAACCAAATTGGCCCGGTTGCTAGGGAGGGTAGAGTCACATGAGGTAACCTCCTCGTGATAGCGATTAGTGGTTCTCGTCCTCAATGGGGCACGTGGTAAGTTGTGCGTGGATCGAGGAGAATAGCATGAGCCTCCACATGCGGAGTCTCTGTGGTGTCATGCACAACGAGCCACATGATAACATGTGTGGATTGACGGTCTCGGAAGCGGAGGCAACTGAGACTTGTCCTCCATCACCCGGAATTAGGTGAGTAACCACGCCACCATGAGGACCTACTAAATTGTGGGAATTGGGCATTCCAAATTGGGAGAAAAATAAATAAAATACTCACTGTTTCAAAAGTATAGTGTATTTATTGTGATAAAATCACTTACTAAACTTTTCTGTGTAAAGTTACAGCCAAATTTATTGTAACGCCATGACAATGTAACATCAACAAACCCTAAAACCCTAAATGGCTAAAAACAACAATTTAAACAGCGTTAAAGCTCAAATAATACACAAGATTTAGCAGAAGATTTATTGCAAGAGCTTTTAAAAAATTATAAGCTTCACATTTCTGTGATTAAACCATCCAAAAATTTACCTCATTCACTTTCATTGTCCCCATTCACTTCCATTGTAAGTGCCTCACCGTAACCTCGATTTATTCTTTTCTTTTTTTTTAAGAAAAGGAGGGACGAGTCAAATTTTTTTTCAACTTTATGCCACAAATGCTGTTGATCATACTGCTTTATCGTACTGACAAATATAAAAATGTTGTAAAATGTGATAGACATCCAATACTTTTCACTCTCTCACCCCACACACTTCTGGCTTCTTTTTGCAATCTTTTTTTCACCCCATAAGTTCCTTTCTCCTTCGCTCTTTCCTTCTTTCAAGCACCAATAACTGTTTTGATGACCTGAAGGATCTTCTCCTCCTGCTCAGTAAAGACAGTGAGGGACTACTGCAGCCTGCTGTTGTTGTCGCTCTGACAGGCTCCTCTCATGAGCTATAGGTCAAGTAGCTGCTTTATTGTCAGTCACTTAAAATGGTCTTACTTCACTGTTTCCTAAAATTTCACATGGGATCTTAAGAGATCACATATCTTCAAGATAGAGATTGTCCTGAGTGCAGCTGGTATTAATGTTGCCCACAACAATACTTGTGATTCTCTTTACATTCCGCGGACTGCGATGGCCTGATTTTTACTCTGCTGAAAAGACAAGTGTTGCTGCTCACCAGGGCCGTAACTGCAATTTACATTGGGTGGGACAAGTCTCCGTGGTGACGAGAGACAACTTGAGGACTGTAAATAATTTTGTATATTTTCTTTTTGCTATCCATTTGACGTCATGTCATATTACAGATACATCAGTGATTACAAGAAATTCAACTTTTATATACTTTAATATAGCACAAGAGAAAGAAAAGATGACTGAAATAGGCAAATTGCTAGCAATGCAGACACAGTGTTTGTCTTGTATGGTGTGAACTTAAAAACATAAAAACATATAATTTAAAACCAAAAATTCTCAAAATTTGGTCACATTTAAAAAACTTACATTTAAAGCCTTTACTATTTTAAAGGAACGAGGACACCCACAACCCCCCACCCCCAAAATGGTTTGGACCCCATCCAATGTTCAAGACATGGTTACGGCCTTGCTGCTCACCAGTATAAGTTGTATTTTTGATGCTATTTGTTTGTGTGGGATGCTGCTTATGTGTTGGCTTAAACCAACTTAACCAACACAGAAGGAACATACTGACTGATTGACCAACTTCATCAGAAATTGTGAATCAGCAATAACAAGCATAAACCAGACAATACCAGCATTCATGCTGGTTTAAGCTGGTCTTTCCAGCTACTGAGCACCTGGATATTTGCATGTTATCTTACACTGGAAAGATGTATAGGCTATATTAATTTGGTTATTGTTTACATGCTTTTTGTATTCAGAGAAGGTAAAAAGTAGGCAAAATAATTGATGTTGAAAATCGACACCTTGATAATTCATTTAAATTAATGCTCTTTTACAGTGACATGACAGAGTCTTTGGCAGTAAACACTGCGTATGTTTTTGAGATTGTTTGATTATATGTTTTTTTGTTTGCCGCCTCTTAGGGAACCCAAACAGCAGGTGTGGGGAGAAATAATGACAGGACTCCATTTTACTAGCTGTCACATCCCAGCATGCTCGATGCTGTCCAGTCGAGTGCGCCGACTGAAAGATGACAAGCTGACAGCTCAGCACACAGGATACCAGGCATCTAATGACATTCTGTGAGTCTTCTGTGTGAGTGTGCAAATCTCTGTGAGTATGTGTATATGTATATGCATGACAGTCTGGATGTGGGAGTCTTGTCACTTCTGGTGCTTTTCAAAGTACCATGGGTTCTCAGTATACAGAAATGTCCTTGAGGGCCTATATTGTGGGGGGTGGGGGTGGGGGGGGGAATGTTACGCACACTGCAGGAGATACTGTGGAGGTGCATGCACATAGAGGTATATCGAAGACAATAGCTATGTTCCAAAACCTAGTGAGCTCCCTTCAGAGACAGCATTTTAAGGCATCATATGCATACTCCCAAAGGCTGTTCAAAAATGTAGGTAACTTAATTATGCTGTCTCCCAAGATATTACATTTATGGCAGCAACATGTACCTGTATATCCCTCACATGGATGTCAATCCCAGAATAAATTGTGATGAGCATGGTGAAAAAATAAATCCCAGATGGTGGCCGAAGCAAGATACATTTTTATTATAACTATACTTATAATCCATTCAGTACTGAAAACTATTGATAAAAATAGTTTAAAATAATAGAAAACTATTTTAAGTATTTTCAATTCTAAATTATTTTTAAGAATATTTTACTCAAAAGTGTGTGTGCTACATATTTTAATTCTCATTAGGGCACTGAAACCAATTGTGAGTCAAGTCTCAGCTGTGCTTCGCTTGTGAAGTGCTATTTCTTTGGCATGTGGAGTTGCATGTGGAGTTGCTATCTAGCAATGTTCCAAATAGCTCATTTATGATGTTCCAAGTCAGTTAGTATGCTGCCATAGAAAGCAGCTGCCTACGTAGACAGGAAGCAGTGAGGCAGCTCACTAGGTTTTGGAACTGAACAATATTTTTCTGCCATCAGAAATGTTATCAAAAAACTAATTCAAAGCAGTTGCATTTCTGTTATAGTATTGATTACATTTGATTCAAGTGTTTCTCAACCCGATATCTTGATTATTTTTTCAGGATCATTCTTCTGAGGGAATGTTGCCACATGAACACAAACTGAACAATGGTCCAAAATATAATAGTGGTGGACGCTACTAGTTTCCAAGGCAACAATTGTGACAGATTTGAGATAGACAAGACAGGTAATTGGAAAAAGATTGATGAGGTACAAGAGAGTGGAAAAAAAAACCCTATCAAAGAAGGTCGCTCTGGGAATATCAACAATACAATAAAAGGGCCTCGCATCCTTTTAAAACATTGGCAGCCTCCTGTCCATCTATTTGAGATAAAGACACAATGCAATGGTCTTAAAACATCTGTCAGTCTTCCATCATGTCAGAGTAAGAAATTATTGTTGAATCAAACATTATCCATTTACAAAGAATGTTTACAGGCTCTACGTGATATCAAAAATATCCTGCCTGTTCAGAATTCCCTTCCATATTTCACATTGTGGCAGGCATTTCTTCCTCTTGGCTGTGTTTTGAATTGGAAAACTCAACATGACTATAGGGTGTTGCTGAGCCTGACACATCGTCTAAGAATGTAAAGAAGCCTTTAGGCTTAATAGTTGGGACTGCACAGTGGCGATTTCTCAGGACCAGCAAAGCCTTCTCCGCTGGCCTAACATGCCAAATAAATAAATATGTTTCATTCTTAATCACCTTTTTGCCGATGTATTTTTAATCACTTTCCACTCTTAATTAATCTACAAACAAATAGAGAAAATGAAAAGTTTACCCAGCCTTTATTCCTTGATGCTTACAAGCAAAGTGTGACAACTGTTTCACAAATCGCATGCCCAAAGTAGCTTGTGAGTCTGAGCTCCACCCCGTCAGGCCTTCTGAATTTCCACAGAATCCCTCAACAGTGTAAATGAATGAGCAACTAAAGTCAGATTGTCAGATTTATCAGCCAATCAGATTGATTTATTTGTTCTTGGTGGGTTTGATCTTTAGGATATGTCCCAGTTCTAGCTAGCCTTGAGTGACACAATCACGCTTTAAGTGATGTACGTAATTCAAGAGCGAAAAGCGTAAGATCAAGCTGTCTGACGAGTTGGCTGTAACTGCCACTTCACAGCTGAGAAAGAGATCCTAATGGATTTAAAAACACGAGATGTTCTGCATGACTGTGTGATTAATTAATTTATTAAACAGGAAAGGAGGACTGATATTCACTTCAAGTAAATTGGTAAGTGATTTTAGCATTGTTATAGCAACATCAGGAGTTTTCTAAGTGTAAATTAGGCTACTTGAGAATTCAGTGTCGGATCAAGTTTTGAAAAGTAGTGCTGCATTCCATTCAACTCAGAAAGTCAGATTTCCTACTAGGAAAAGTGCAATGGAATGTGTCTTGAAGTCAGAATTACAATTTTTAGGCTCCTGCAGAAATTCTCAATTCGGATTTCGCTGAGATGCAGGGGCATGATGTCACACAAACATGTCGACACTCAGGGAGATTTACAAAGTAAGTGATAAACATTCACTTTATTAAGTAATATCAATAAATGAGTTTGTTTCAACATTACATGATATTAAAGCTTGTTTAACAAACAGGTGTATTAAACTTTATAATCTCTTTTGATAATCGTACACCTGTAGCACAAATGCTAGCGCTGCAGCATTGTTTATCAGTTGGGTTGCTAGGAGACATCTCTAATGAGAGTCAAACCCATGCTAAGCTAACGGGAACGTTGCAGTTGTGTTTCCTTAAACGTCATCTTCCGAATATCGGGGAATAGAATGCATTATGGAGATATCAAGTAGGAATATCCCTCATCCAACTTGAATGGAACACAGCATAACCGTGTGCCCTGACGAAACTAAATTTACTGCAAGCAACATTTAATTCGCAATTATATTAGATAGATTTTTCCAGGTATTATAGACCTCCTTGTTAGATTCATATGAAAAATTATGATTTTTGAATGTCTGTTTGGGAGACAAAACACAAAACAGTCATGCTGCTGTTAAAATTAGGCTTGCTTGAGCATTAAAGGGATACTTCACCTCTGGGAAGATGAATGTGTATTTAAAATTGGTCATTTATATAGTATAAATGTGAAATTATTTTTGAATTTGAAGCATTCTAGACTGAGAAAAGGCAGAAAATGTATTTTTTACACATGTGGCTGAAAGACAACAACTCCCAGAATGCACTTGCTTTGCTGCCCTTACGAGGCCACTCCCAAACCACGACTACCGGTTACAGGCGGCAGTATCTAAAAATTTGATACGACTAGGCTTGCTTTGATACATCGTGACTCTATAAATTGTGAGTTAGTTGATAAATTGACTGATTACGCGGGAAGAACATTATGATGATTCCGGGTGTCCAAACTCTGTACATGACGTCTTAGTAACAAAAAGAAAGCCGTCCGTTTGTCCCTGTGGGCTTTGGCTGGCGTTTCCAATTTATCTTCGGGATCCTAAAATAAGTTTCCAGGACTCCCCAGTCCATGTGTGGTACAAAACTTGGGTGCTCAGTTATACATGCTCAAGTTAGCGGTGCAGTTTCATCAGCGGATTCAGCGATCTCGTCCAGAAGAAAATGGCATCGCTGAAATTCGCGACAGCAATAGGACTCTCTATCTGTTTCCATAGGCGCACAGCGAGAGCACTGACACCACCAGTCCGCCCCAACTCGAGTCTGGCCGGGCTCTTCCTCCTGCCTGCCAAGCAGGTTTTTCTCCCCTGCTACAGCAGCTGCTCCGGCTGCCTCTTGTTCCTCCATCTCCCGCAACTGTTCATCGCTGTATTGCGGCTCATACAGGTAGCCGCGAGCATCAGATTCTCGCAATAGGTCTTCGAAATCCCCTTCTGCCATTTCAACTTCAAAACTACCTTCCGCCATTGTGATTAGCCTACTTGTATACAAACTTTCTACACAGAGCAAGAGCCTGTTAGCTTAGCTTCTACAGAAAGATGGCTGACACTATCTTCACATTCTTCAGGATTTTTTTCCAGACTAAAAATACATCAATCTCTCGTCTCAGGGGAATATGAGGTGGGGGAGCTTGGTAATTCGAAAATACTACTGGTTTTCTACTGATACAAAGCTTAATGCTAAATCCTGAAGTAACCCTTTAAGTGTCGTTTCAAGTACTGGCTTTCGTGCGTGGACGTGTTTTTAAAATGTCAATTGGTATTACTAGTTATCTGCAACATTATGTATGATGACCAAAGTCATAGGGTGTCTTATTCATAGTGAAACTGTGTTTTCTTAATGGCATGAATCACACTGAAGGCCTAGACTTTAAATGCACAGTCTGCCACTGGGACTGCATCACCAACGGCTTATGTCAGTCATTTTCAGAATAACAAAACGTCCTGGGCTTGGGAGTGAGAAAACAATTGAGAGAGGTAAGGGGATGGACTGAGAACATGTCGAATTCTTTAAGAGTGTTTCTATGTGTCGGAGGCTTTTGACAGTCTGTCCTTCCTCCCTCCATATGTGATGATGTCAGCAGGATCAGGGCAAGTTGTGGCTTTTTGCTCTGTGGCAGTTGGAGAAGGAAACAATGGTAGTGTTGATAGAGAAGCTAGCTCCACCTGTAGGGCCTGATTTTTATCTGTACAGCAGTATGGTGGCCCCCTCCCCCAGGCCCTTCTTGTCATCGGTCTTTGCAGCGTTCATTAAATTGAGTCAGACTTTAGCAGGAGAGGAGAACCTAACTCACCCATGTGAGAAAAAGGGAATTACCTAAACCTTTTGTCACACAGAGTGTGGCTCAGCTAATGTCTCGAAGGCATGCTGGTCTCTTCACAAAGACTTCTCCCCACACAATAGAGAAGGCAGCATGTAGTTTGGCATGCAAAAAGAATAAAGCCTACCCTCTTTGTTGCCTGTAGTGAGAGGTTTTTCTGTCTCATTTGGTCTCTTCTATTGGGCAGATAAGATGTCTGTCAGGGTCAGACTGAGCATTTGTTGTGCTGACAGTATGATGATTGAGACATTGGCATCAATTAGGTGTTTGCGTATTGGGCGAGATCTAATACAGACCAAGAGAGTGTTATTTTAGCAGTGCAGGCTTCTTCCCACAAGTGTGCCTCTGTCACTTCCTTTGTTCTCCTTTGCTTGTGTATTCACTTGCTCACATGTCCTCCTCACCACACTTCCAGCCTCACAGGAGCTAAATTTATGACACAGTCCATGCTCATCCACTCAACCCCCCACTGCCTTCCAGTTCTGCAGTGTTTGCACCAGAAGTGATAGAAGCTCTTAGCCCCTCTTCACACATCCTCACCCTCTTTCCTCTTCTATGCTGGTGCTCTCTCTTTTTTTCTCTCTCTCTCTCTCTCTTTCACCTTGACCCCACATGTCACTCTTTGTTGTGGCCTAAAGCTATTTAAGGGTGCAGGATGGAGCTGGTCTCATGAGAGGGCCCAGGACAAATAGAAGGAGTGTTTATTTTGGAGTCACTGATATGTCCTCTGGGGCTGGGCATGCAGCTGTAGGAAAAAGCCCTACTAAAGACACTGCAGTAGGCCTGTGAGTCATCCACATTACCTGTCCTCAAAAATCCTTATATGTTCAGCAACGACAGAGGGAAAGGAGTTCACATGGTGCCATTAAAGGGCAGATCTGAGCTAGTTGGCTCTCATTTTACTCCAGTGAATAATTTTCTTAAAGGGATAGTTCATTCAAAGATGAAATTTCTGTTGTGTCTGTTATTTACTCAACCTCATGTTGTTCCAAAAACCTTATGACTTTTTTTTTTTTTTTTGTGGAACACAAAAGATGTGAAGTGACAGCTATAGTCACCATTTACTTTTATTTTATAGAAAAAATATATGTGATTTAAGTCAATGGTGACTGGGGCTACAACATAATGGTGAGTAAATGTTGACAGAATTAAACATTTTGGGGGGGAACAACAATTCTTGGCAATTCGTTTGTTTGGTTAATGTGTTTTCAGTCTGTATGGGGTAAGCTGTCACAGTGGCAATTAAACAGCCTTTAATTCTATAATTAAGTAGCCATTTCAGAAATGTAAAAGGTAACATACAAAAATATAAAACATTGTTTTGGCCAACTAACATTGTAATGAATAAATTACATTTGTATACATTTGTAACATTTAAAACGCATAAAAATGTGAAATGCCCCAATTTGTTTACATCTACCTTAATTTAAATATTGTTGTCCTTTGCCTGAATGTACTAGGCTATGCTACTGTTTTAACGTGTTCATTTGTTTTCCTAACAGCTGTTACAAAAATATGATGATAATGTAATTTAAGTCTGGAGGATAAAATTCAAAAACATTTTCTTATTTAAGAGGGTTTGATATACAATTATGTAATTGCACTTTTGCCCTTTTTTGTTACCTTTTTGTTATAGCCCTTAAAGGAAATTTCCAGGTTCAATACAAGTTAAGCTAAAACAACAGTATTTGTGGTGTAATGATTACCACAAAAATGTATTTGGACTTTTTGAATTTTGTCCCTCCTTTTCCTAAAAGAAAAGAAAATACCAAGGTTACAGTGAGGCACTTATTATGGAAGTAAATGTGACCAATTGTTGGAGGATTTAAAGGAATGTGAAGCACAAACATGCATAATTCTGTTTAAACTCTTATATTATTTGAATCCGTAAAGTTGTTTAAATTGATGTTTTTGCTGGATTATATGGTTTATGATGTTATGTGGCCTGGTAACAAAGTTGAAAAATTGGATATAACTTTACACAGAAAAAATTGTTAAGTGTAAAATAAAAATCATGTTAACAGCATATTGTTTATGTCTTGTGGCTATACTTTTGAAACAATTTGTATTTTAACATCATTCACTTCCATTGTATTTGAGAAAATAGGGGAAAAGTTGTAATACATTTTTGCTGTAATCAACATTATGCCATAAACGCTGTAGATTGAGCTTAACTTGTATTGAACCAGGAAAATTCATTAAATGAGGTACAGCCCCTTGTTACAACTTCCCCAGTTTGACAACTAATCCCAGTCTCCCCAATTTATATTTTCTCTGTTATCAGTTAAATGTTTTCCTATAATAATCACATTCATGTGAAGAGTACTATCAAGCTTCTGAGAGAAAGGAAATGGGCAATCTCGTAAATGAACCTCTCCATGGATTCAAAATGCCACCGACAGAAAGTACTGTTGTCTGTCTCATGCCCATGTAGTGTGATTGCTTGGATGTCTCTAATGATGTTAGGGGGTGATTTTACACACAGCAGGTCTCTAGGCCTCACTCGCCGCCATGCAGTCCAAGAGGCTTCTGTGACTATTGTGATGTTGGCTGTGTGGTATTGGGTGCTCATCCTAATAATCATGATGTGTGTATCTGAGCAAAGCAGATACCCCAGCTCTATATTATACCTCATTTGCATGTTCAAATAAGTCAAATATCCACAATAGAATAAATACCACCAAAAGAGCAGGTTGCTGTAGATTAGATATAACTTTGGAATGCTACCCTGATCCGTGAAGCTTGTCTCTATGGATACCAGTCATCTAGATACAATAAAGATATGTAACCATTAAAATTAACTTACAGTAGTGGTGATAAACACACGATGCTGCCATTATTGTTCTTTTGTTCCTCTTTGAAATACCTAATTGCATTCTCCAGCTCATTGGACTGTACCGACACAGGTTTCTCCTTCCTGTCTGTAATCTCTGCTGACTCTCCCCCACACCTCACACATTTGCATGCTTAAATAACTGTAGGAACAGTTACAAGTCTCCTAATCCCCAAAAAGTGAACAGAAATAACCCAGTGAACATCCATTGTCTATTTAACCCTCTGATGCATGGTGTCCAATAGAATAATATATATTTAATGTTTATTGAGTGTTATATGAGTGTTGAAAGACAACCATAATTATGGGTTTTAATAGAACAATTTAATATAATACAATATTATATTGTATTAATGTATTCATTTACTATTGTTCATTGGCAGTTCATGTTGGTTTAAAATGCATTAAGTAATGCTAACATATATATGTTGTTAACATAAACTTAGCAAAAAAAAATAAAGAAACGTCCTCTCACTTTCAACTGCTTTTTTTTCAGCAAACTTATCATGGGTAAATATTTGTATGAACATAAAAAGATTCAACAACTAAGACACAAACTGAACATGTGACTAACAGAAATGGAATAATGTGTCCCTGAACACTGCACCAGATTTGCCAGTTCTTACTGTCCACCATGACACTTGCATGACATTTCTGGGGGGAATGGCCCTAGTCCTCACCCTCCGATCCAACAGGTCCCAGACGTGCTCAATGGGATTGAGATACAGGCTCTTCACTGGCCATGGCAGAAAACTGACATTCCTGCCTTGCAGGACATCATGCTCTGAACAAGCAGTATGGCTGGTGGCATTGTCATTCTGGACATGTCAGGATGAGCCTGCAGGAAGGGTACCACATGTGGGAGGAGGATGTCCCTGTAACGCACAGCATTGAGATTGCCTGCAATGACAACAAGCTCAGTCCGATGATGCTGTGACACACCACCCCAGACCACGACGGACCCTCCACCTCCAAATTGATCCCGTTCCAGAGTACAGGCCTCAGTGTAACACTCATTCCTTAGACGATAAACGCGAGTCCGACTATCACCCCTGGTGAGACAAAACAGCGGCTCGTTAGTGAAGAGCACTTTTTGCCAGTCCTGTCTGGTCCAGCGAAGGTGGGTTTGTGCCCATAGGCGACGTTGTTGCCGGTGATGTCTGGTAAGGACCTGCCTTTCAACAGACCTACAAGCCCTCAGTCCAGCCTCTCTCAACCTATTGCGGACAGTCTGACCACTGATGGAAGGCTTGTGCATTCCTGGTGTAACTCGAGCAGTTGTTGCCATTCTGTACCTGTCCCACAGGCATGATATTCGGATGTACCGATCCTGTGCAGGTGTTGTTTACACATGGTCTGTCACTGCGAGGATGATCAGCTGTCCTTCTTGTCTCCCTATAGCACTGTCTTAGGCGTCTCACAGTATGGACATTCCAATTTATTGCCCTGGCCACATCTGTTGTCCTCATGCCTCATGAGTCAGTATAAAGGTCTCTTTAGTGTCCTAAGTTTTTATAACTGTGACCTTAATTACCTACCCTCTGTAAGCTGTTAGTGTCTTAACGACTGTTCCACAGGTGCCTGTTCCGTAATTGTTTATGGTTCATTGAACAAGCATGGAAAACATTGTTTAAAACCCTTTCCAATAAAGATCTGTTATAATAAAGTTATATGGATTTTTTCAAAATTATCTTTCAATTACAGTGTCCTGAAAATGTATTTTTCTTTTTTGCTGAATTATATATAATATGTTAACTTAATGCTAAAAATGTATTAGTAAAACTGTATATATATATGCAGAAATTAACATTAACCAAGATTAATAAATGCTGTAAACGTATTGTTTAGTGTTAGTTCATGTAATCTATTGTGTTAAATAATGTTAACATAAGTGTTACTGATAATTTAGTTTTTACATTGTTTTGCAATTATGTGAATCTGATAAAGCTGAGAAAATGGTTAAGTCTTTCAGCCAATGTACACTCTAATTGCTTTTATTATCTTCAGCCTGCCGTTAATAGTGGCTCACGGTCTGTCTGTTTTTTACTTTTCCTTTGGCAATCATTTATTGTCTTGAAATTCTGATACTCCTGTTTTTCTAAAATCCTTTCACTTTTAAAGGTGTGAGGCAATTTCAGACACCAACAGTTTGAAGAACAGACACCTGCCAGGCTGCTCGTTTCCACACATGGTCCTGCATAAATGTCAACATACTGTATAAGCCAGAGGTAGTGCTCTATCCAGGATTCAAGGTGGAGCTTTGGTCTCCACACGGGTAGTAGACACTGCTACCTGCAATACCACTAGTCCACCTAACATCACACACTCTGAAAGCACAGTGAATTTAAGATCATAAATCATGCACTATTTATGAGAGTCTCCATCCGGCCCTTTTACTGCCTGCTACCCTCCTCCCCCACTAATTGCATTGAGCATACACAGGCCTCTGCAGTGTATGGTCCTGTCCTGTCCTTTTGACTGAACATAGTGTTCTGGACCACTGCATTAAAAGCTGATACCCCGTGCACAGCCAAATGCTCTCCATCAACCTCCATCTCATGAGACCATTGTCTGCTAGAGGAACCACCAGATGGCCTGCACCATATCGGCCAAGGTATCAGTTTTACACCAGGGATATGCTCCAAAGCAATTATCATCTGAATATAATTGAGAGATGCATTATATAGTGTGGTGTGGTTTTCTTGTTTTATCTCTTTTGTCTGTGTCTTATGTGTGAACTTAGGTTACTTTGACGGAATGGTTCATGCTCTACCAGACTTAGATGTACTGGAGAGCATTGGAGAGTTAGAGCAATGGAGGTTGAATGGAGAGAGAAATGGGTAGAATGGTGGAAAGGTAATTCACCACTGCATAGGTCATGGCCCACATAATCTGGTGCACTCTCGCTAATGACTGATTACATTAGGAAAGCTAGGTGTGTCAGCCCTCATCAGTCTTTCTAATTAGAGATGTGAGCACACATCTTTCAAAGGCCCACCCTCCACAACACCATTAAACATAAACACACACACACATACACACTTATGTGCACACAATAGCCCATAAGTCCTGCTGTTGTTGCAGCCTCTGTTGTGAATGACCCCAAAAGAAAAGCCTTGACTTTGGAATGCAGCTTCAGTGTAACTTGTCCATTCATCATTCCTTAGATCATCTTGTTCCTTCACTGAGGTATTGATAGTCATCTTGTGAAATGGTCTTCCAGAACCACTGATGTCCATTTATCTCGGCATCCTGGTGAGAGGAAGGGGCACTCAACTCTCATGGTGGAAGGGTACAGGGTTGAAAGTGGGCTCATCTTGTTAATTGAAAGGCAAATATATCATTCATATGCAGTATTCAACTCGCTCCTAAAAGCCACTCCCAAATGGATGCAGCAAGGGAGGTATAAAGTGAGCTACGAGAATTTTACAACTGCTGAGATTATACAAGGATGGAGAGTTATGATTAAATTGACTAAACTAACTGCTTGTGTTTTCCTTATATAAAGTCATAATCTTATGAGCCTAATTTTTTGTGTAATTATGCAAAAACAGTGTGTGTAGAAGTGTAGACACATTGTTGATAACATAATGCTTTGGTACATTGCAAAGTGCACATGCACGATACATAAGTGCAGCTGTGGTCATGGGAATGCGGGTTTGAATTTGACCTGTGTTTAGTCCATTAGTGTTGCTCTAAACTTTTCTGTAAATTAAAAAAGGCAAAAATCCCATGGATGGATGGATGGACAATTTTCTTACATGCACCATAAGTTAGTTGCTTGTGCTAATTTTGCTAACAAGTATAGCGATTGATTAACTTGCTAAATTCACAGGTCAAAGCAACCAAAAATGGGCATTATGAGGTTCTTTAAATCTTGGAAGTTATTCTTTTCAGGGAATACACTGTCCATCTTAACATGAAAAGTGTCTCACTGTAGACTGATTATGATACTAGCGAGGCACAGCTGTTTTATTGCACACTGTTCATGACCCATTCTCTGCCTTCCCCCGCAGGCCTCTTCGAGTGTTAGGGTAAACCAAGTGCCAGACTGACAAATGGAGATCTGCTCCAACAATAAACAGAGGGATGTGTGGACAGAGAAGTCAAGCCTCCAACCAGAAGACATAGAGCACAGGCTAATTCAGGAGGTTACCGGCGGTGCAGTTATTTTCCGCCTTTCAAGAAATTTTAACATATCTGTTTACAAAGCAGGAGAGAAATGATTGGGCTCACTGAGTTTCCAATCATGGGCAATTAAAAAACCTCATGGTTAGAAAGTCACAATAAAAGAAATCTTAATACCCCTGAAAAAAGGGTATGTTTTATCCTTGCAAATTTCTTTCCGGACTTTAATGCTTTTCACAGTTTGTTTATTAGCACGCCATTCATGTGGAATGCAGAGTAATGGCACCACTGAGGGAACACATTGCAGGGACCATTAACTAACTGGAGCAGCTCAGACACTGGGTTTAGAGAGAGCCTTCCAAAGTATGAGACACACATCTACTGTACACACACAAACACACATGCACGTGTACTCATGGTACTCAATGAAAAGAGAATCAGATGTCCAAATATGTGACATTGATGTGACTCTGCTTGCTTCCTAAAATCCTTATGCTATGGCTCTCAACTTGTCCAACATGCCCTAGAGGCAAAAAAGCCACGGAGTACTATGTAAAACATCCTGAAAAGGTTATTGACTGAAAAGGGGATAAACATTTCAGTGCTCCTCAATAGAAGAATAGTTTGGTATAAAGTGACCTCTTTCTTTGCTGTGAACTGACTCACAACCCAGTTCAAGCCTCTGAGCAGAGCACACATGCACACACATATACTCTGTGAACAATGTATTAATGATATACGAACGTTAGTTGGCTATCAAAGTGTACCTTAATGTAAAGTGAACACCTGCGAACCATTTGAGTCACGAACGTTCGTAAGTAAGAAAGTGTACCTGAATGTAAAGCAAACACATGTGAACCATTTATTAATGCTTTATGAATGTTAGTAAGCTATAAAATTGTACCTTAATGTAAAGTGAACACCTCTGCCCCATTAATTAATGAGTTCCGAATGTTATTAAGCTAAAAAAGTGTACCTTAATGTAAAGTGAACAACTGTGAACCATTCATTTATGAGTTATGAATGTTTGTAATCTATGAAAGTGTACCTGAATGTAAAATGAACATTTATTAAAGACTTACTTTTACAACATTAGTAACCTAAAGTTTACCTTAATGTAAAGTAGACACTTAAGAAACATTTATTAAGAGTTACTTCAATTATTAATGAGTGAATTTTAATGCTTCAAGATGACATAATTTATAATACATATTGTTCAATAAATAAATGAACATATATACTTTAATATTGTCTGAGGAACATTAAACCATTCTGAACTTTACATAAAGCAAATAAACAGAATAACAGAAATTGATTAACATTAAAAATCACCATACAAAAATAGACATACTTACACTATCATTAGAAAAAAATAAACACATTATTACGGCTTGGCTGTGACAGCCTAAAGCTGACTCTGGCGTGGCTGTGACATGGCCTGGAGCTGACTCTGGCCTGGCGGTGACATGGCCTGGAGCTTACTCTGGCCTGGTGGTGACTTGGCCTGGAGCTGACTCTGGCATAGCTGCCATGACTTGGGGCAAAGTCATGGAAGGCGGAGCTGTGGGAGGCTCAAAACTAATAGTCCTGGATGACTGGGAAACGACCTCAGAGGTCACAACATGAACAGAGTCTTGAGAGCAACCTCTGTGGTCATGGGCATGGACTGAGTCTCAGGAATGACCTCTGTGGTCGTGGGCATGGACTGAGTCTCGGGAATGACCTCTGGGGTCGTGAGTGTAGACAGAGCCTTGGAAATGGCCTCCGTGGTTGTGTACATGAGCAGAGATTATTAATGTATATAATGATGTCATCCAGACAGGCAGCGGCGTACGCAGAGTGCGGTCTGAGGACTCGGTCCATAAGGCTCTGAAATGTAGCCGGGGCCCCAAACCAAATGGAAGGGTTACGAATTGGTGTAAGACAAACGGTGTGGTGAAGGCCATTTTCACATGGGACATTGGTGTGAAGTGGATCTGCCAATAACCCTTTGTTAAATCCAGTGTTGAAGAAAAGAGAGCCACACCCAAACGATCGAGCAGTAAATAAATACGAGGCATTGGATACACATCAAATTTAGAAACTGCACAGAGCTTTCTATAATCTTCACTCTCACTCTTCAGATCTAGCACCACCGGGCTGGCCCAGTCACTGAATTTGAGAATTCTCTTTGCAACCGGGCCATGTCTGTGACTTACAACGTTGAGAGGTGGTCTCCCCAATGACCGGGGTGCCTCGATTGGCTTTTAAGTTCTTATCCCAATTCCGAGCATCTTCGTGCATGAAATTATGAATCATGTTTTTCAGGGTTTGTTTAAACTCTTCGACCAAGCCATCGGTTTGCGGGTGGTACACGCTTGTCCGAATCGATTTAATACCCATTAATTCTTACAGCTTGCATAGTGAATGTGACATGAAAGTAGTGCCTTGATCAGTGAAGATTTATTTTGGAAAATCAGGAGATGATTCTGAAGAGTGCCTCTGCAAAACTATGTGCTGAAAAGTTGTGTAGAAGCACTGCTTCTGGATATCGAATTGACAGAACCAACACAAAGTGATGTCCGCGTGCCGTCTGCTCTAATGGACCGATGAGGTCCATATTAATTTTTTCGAAGGGGACCTCGATCAAATGAAGTGTGTGCAAAAGCGTGCTTGGGGTGGCCAGCGGATTCACCAGCTGTCATTCACGGCATGCCGAGGTAGGGGACTCCCCCCGCCCCTGGCTGCGGCCCTGAAAGCTCCAGGCAGTCGGCTAGGACCCCCTTCTCCCCTCGTGGCTGGCGGCCGTTCGCCTACACTCAGGGGGCAGGGCTCCTCCGTCCCCTTGCAGTTGGCCGCGCCTGCTCCGTTGGGGTAGATGGTAGTGGTGAGGACACTACTATGGCACATCCCTCCTCTTTCCCGGGTTTTGACACCAGTGTAACGGGATACAAGGAAAGGAGGAGGTGAGAACCGGCTTGATAATATATAATAGAAAACTACCTTTTTACCTTTCTTAAAAGAGTACTGTATCATTCACTTCATGCCGTCTACACTACCATTTAATGGTTAGAACTCTAAATTCAGCACCATACAAGTAGATTTCAAGCAACTAGATTTTGATTGAGGGTCACTCATGCGGCTGGTTTGCTGAGATCTCGATAGCTTCAGTCGAAGCTAAACATACCAGCTCACAACAACATTCTCACTCTGATTCCCTGACATGTGCGGCTTGCCGAAATAACAACAGGATAGAGGCATATCCAGACTTTTTTTGACTGTGGGGCTCAGAGTCATTTAAGGGTGGCATGAACTGAAACTCAACATACATATTAATAATAATAATGATGATGATGATGATGATAATTTTATTAATAATAATTGTATTACTAATATTATTGTATTATTAATAAGATGTGTACATTTTCAGGAATTTCAGTAGTCGAATGTTATTTAGCTAAATAATTGATTCATTGTTATTAAATGCAAATAATGCAAAACACAGAGGACTCCAAATAGCTTTTTTCAGTACATTTGTTATGTATGTAGTGTCTCTTAAAACTATATAAATGTTATGGCCACTGCTAATATGGTTACTGGTTTATAGGGTCTCTTTAAGAACAGTGCATCACTCAACACTGAACACACATCTGTGCAGTTTTGTGGAGTTTTGGGCAGGTGAAGCTACTGTGGCATGACGCAAGATATAGTTTTATTTTGAGACAGTAAATATAGTATTAAAGATGTTTCTTAATCTTATCAATGGCCTACACATAAATAACGAGCATGGATTTCAGTTTTGTGAACTCAATATAGCCATGTTAAAGGTAATTTTGTAGCAAATGGTTGCTGAGATGAGATGTTGGATCTATGTGCAGGATTTAATAAAAAATTATGACAGTCAAACTGTCAAATGGGAAATCAAAACAACAACAAACAAGAACTGACAAAGAAGAAGAAAAAAAAAACTAGAGGATACATACATGGCCTAATGAGGGAATGGAAAACAGATGAGAGCAATCAAGAACAGATGGCAGTGATGAGGGCAGTGCATGATGGGAAATGTAGTCTGGGGGAACACTTCAAAATAAGAGTCCTAGGAAACATGAGGGAGACAGACTGTGACAAATTTGATTATTTAATTTAATGTTGTTATAAAAACTGACTTAATTTAGTTAATTTGATATTAAAGATATTTTATCTTATTAAAGGTTAGATCAATTAAGATGGAATGCATTACATTATGAAAGGAAATAAATATAGGCCACATGAAGATGCAAAACGGATAGGCCTTTTAATTTTGTTATCTCTTAAACATGATTTTGATAGAAAGCCTGCCAAACTTCATGGCATCAGATTGTATTTGAAAACTTTGTTTGAGGCAGATAGTTGTAAGTAAACAAGATATCCCTGCATGTTTGAAAAACTACTTAAGATGCACAACAATGTTTTACACACCCCAAAACATCACAAAAGTAATTGATGTGTGATTGGTTTAACATGTCAGTCAAACATTTCATTTTTGAATCAGGGGAATTCAGAAATGTTTCCTGATGGTGGCTTCATATTTAAGATATGTAGTTGCATTTCAAATTTGTATTGAATATGGTTAGATGATCTTTTTAATCATCTGAGCATCTAGAAACTTCGGAATTTAAAGGAATGTTCCAGGTTCAACACGAGTTCAGCTCAATTGTCAGCATCTGCAGCATAATATCGATTACTACAAAAAAAATGTTTACTCATCCATCCTATAAAATTCTTTAAAAAAGCATAAATCTGGTTTATAGTGAGCCAATGTGGCCAAATTTTTTATATTCAAATACTCACTGTTTCAAAAGTATAGCCACAAGACATATAGGATATATGTGTAAACATGATTTTAGTGTGATGAAATCACTTACTAACCTTTTCTGCGTAAAGTTATACCAATATGAAAACTTAAAAAAAAGCAGGTCAGGATGCTTTCATAGAAGTTAAATGCCAATGTAGGTAAGAAGCAGCTCACTAGGTTTTGGAACAAACACACACACACACACACAAACACACACACACACACACACACACATGCACGCACGCATGCACGCACGCACGCACACACACACACTGCTCCAGTTCTACACTGCTAAAAGTTGACTCATCCACTAAAGTTGATGAGAGCGGATGACAAGACCTGAATTCAGAATGGGGTCAGATTGATAGTGCTGGATTTCAGAAGTGACACTTCCCAAGCTTTTCTTTTCAGACCATTTTCTCCTCTGCTCACAATCATTTCTGAGATGAAAATTAAAGCAGTGATGTCACCAATTACATGCAACAATAATTTGGCACTGAGCATCGCAACAGATGCCATAACAACCAGTTGTCAGGATGGAGGAAGAGAAAAATTAACTGTTGCCAAGCAAACAAGAGCACTACGATTTTATACTCAAGCCAAGGACACCAGAGAACCTTCAAATCAGAGGGATGGAACTGCAGCATGTGATAGAGCTCTTTGTTTTTGGAGTATGTTCAAGTACTTTCAAAAGTATGTCACTTTGGCTTTTCCCCAACATACTTTATACCCACATCCAAACTGTCATGCATAAAGAAAGATGGGCACTTACCTTTTCCAAATGGCTTTAGAAAGGCTTACTGTCATGTGAAACAAAATGATGGAGAGGCAAAGTGAATTTAATGTCGTTTACTCTGAACAATGCTCAGGGACTAAGAGCTCTGAAGGCTCTGATGGCTATTTTGACATGCATGCACTGAAATACAAGGATGATTCACATGCACAGTGAAGTGAAATGGTAAATCTCAACGGATCACTCCAGCAGCACATCTCTAACATGAACACACTGTTGATTCACTACAAAATGAAAGACATTGGAAATGTCCTATGAATCAGTTGTGTCTGAACTTCTTGCCTCTTACATGCTCTGGACTCCTTTAAGATCTTTACCACAGCTCCATACAGCTTCCTGCTGCTGTCAAACATCCTATCAATTCTCCTGTGATTACTCCTCAGACTGAAGAGGTGAACATGGCTTTTAATGTTCGTGAAAGATGTTTTGTCACTTCCCTTTTTCCGATATTATATGATGACACTATTGAGGCTTTAAAGACAAAAGAAAGCTCCCCCTCATACTTCTCTTCCACCGAAATGGTGCTAATGCTGGTGCCGAAGCCAGATTTCTGCTGGTTCATAAGACTCCAGTATTTTAGAATCAGAATCAGAATCAGCTTTATTGCCAAGTATGCTTACACATACAAGGAATTTATCTTGGTGACAGGAGCTTCCAGTGCACAACAATACAAATAATACCAAAAAAACAGCAGCAAGACATAGGTAATTAACCAAAAAAAGACTAAAAACAAATAATTATACATATACGTATATACACTCACCATCATACATACCCACATACACACACACGTAGAGCAAATCTATTACAATCTGTTATATAAAGAACAAAAATACAGTATATTATGTACAGAGCAATGTAAGTAATGGCAGAAGTGGATATGTTGGATAATATAAATAGACTTAAACTGTGTATTGGACATAATTATTGCTCAATGGGGCAATTTAATTGTTCATGAGGTGGATAGCCTGAGGGAAAAAACTGTTCCTTTTTCACAATTTTTTCACAGAGTCGATGTGTATCTCCCACTTCAGGTCCTGTGAGATGGTAGTGCCCAGGAACCTGAATGACTCCACTGCTGCCACAGTGCTGTTTAGAGTGGTGAGGGGGGGACAATGTTGGGGTGTTCATCTCCACCGTTTTGAGTGTGTTCAGCTCCAGGTTGTTTTGACTGCACCAGACAGCCAGCCGTTCAACCTCCTTTCTATATGCAGACTCATCATCATCCCGGATGAGGCCGATGATAGTGGTGTCATCTGCAAATTTCAGGAGCTTGACAGAGGGATCCTTGGTGGTGCAGTCATTTGTGTAGAGCGAGAAGAGTAGTGGGGAGAGCACACATCCCTGGGGGGCACCAGTGCTGATGGTACAGGTGGTGGAAGTGAATTTTCCCTGCCTCACAAGCTGCTGCCTGTCCGTCAGAAAGCTGGTAACCCACTGACAGGTAGAGGTGGGAACAGGGAGTTGGTTTAACTTAGTCCGGAGAATGGCTGGGATGATTGTGTTGAAAGCCGAGCTGAAGTCCACAAAAGGATCCATGTTGTCTAAAGTGATCCACTCTGTTTCGGGTGAGTACAGACCAAAATGTAACTCCCTTTTTCCTGTACATCTTGCCATTGCACTCTCTAGGCATGATCATGATTTCAAACTTGATTATGCTTCCTAGCATTTGACACATGCACAGCGCTAAATGGCACTACAAGGTGTTATCAAGCTTGAAATCATGATTACCAAGGAGACAAGAATTATAGTGAAAAGGGAGTTACATTTTGGTCTGTTCTCAGTCAAATTCGAGTAGATTGCTTCTGAAGTCATACAGGTAGATTTAACCATTGGAGACTTATGGAATGCTTTTATGCTGCCTTTATGAAGCTCCAAAGATTTGGTCACAATTCACTGAGATGAGATTTTTTGCTAAAATCTTCGTTTGTTTTCAAAAGAAGAAAGAAAATCATACACATCAGAGATGGCATGAGGGTGAGTAAATAATGATAGAAATTTAATTTTAGGCTGAACTATTCCAAGTTGTTGTTGTTCTGAAAACTTTATTTGGTTCTAATATTATTCTCAGTCAGCTTCTGACACTAGCGGTTCATTGTTTAAGACTAGCAGGTTTTAGGGACCGTTGTGGAGATTATTTTGCCAGCCTGGAACCGCCTTTTCTGATGTGGTTGCATCGGGCATAGGCTCCAGCAAAAATGCTGCAGCTCTTTATCTCTCCCTTTCTTTCTCTATGTCTCACATTAACTCTCTGACTCCTTTTGCATGTTCTTACTGGCCTTGACCACCTGGAAACACTTAGTCCTCCCTCATTTGTTTCTGTATCCTATCTTGTCTCCTCAGTTCCACACAATCCCTTTTTCTTCCGCTCTTTTAGCAGCTCCCCTCTGGATCTGCACTCCGTTGGCTTCAATCCCTCACTCCGTGCCTCTACTCCATACTCTCCTGCTGTTGCTCCAGATATTAAAACAAATCAGCCATGAAATAAGCTCCTTCCTCTGTCCTTAGTGGAGCTGTCGGAGCTCATTCCTGTCTACATCAGACACTTCCACCCACCCGTCTCTCTGCAAATCTCCCTTCTCCACTGTTAACTTTCCCAACAGACTGCCCAACGCTGCTGGTGCTTCACCTCTTCAGCTTAATCTGATCTCTTCCCTCCTTTCAGGGTAAACAGGGCTGCATTAGATTTGTGTTGCACACAGTAGCTCTGTTACAAAATAAAAATACAAGACAAGGCAAGACCAAATTTAAATAATATGATTATTAAAAGTTATATTTAATTCAACACCAAAGTTATCAGTAGGCCTTGTTATTTTACCCAATAATTGTTTATGCTATGTATATTTAAAATAGTATATTGTGCTGTTAGCTTAGCTAACTATTATTTAATGTTTTTATTAATGCATGTGAATTTCATAACTAATTTCTATCAAACTGAATTGTGTTTTCTTCAATAAAATAAAATAAACTTTTTTTATAATCATATTTTAAGCTTTATTAATGTAATTTAGTTAAACATTACACAACTCAAAATGATTTAATTTTGTCATGAAACTGAAATGCGTAAATCTTAAAAATCGGCTAAAATGGACTCAAGATGGCACCGAGTTTGGCTACTGCTGCTCCGACACAACACTGCAGTTTATTGTTTGTTTTGTTTACAGTTTTTTTGCATTGGATGTTGTCTGCCTTATTGTATATGACAGACAAACTCTTTTGGACATTGGTTCTGGACATCACAGGACTTCAAATTCCTGTTTACAAACACGTCAGCAAGGCCTTTTGTCTGGGCTGCCTGGCCACGGAAATGCAGAAGGAAAAGGGGAAAAAGAGCGGCGTGCAAATCGACCCCCGCTACCCAGTATACTACTGGCAAATGTTAAGTCTCTGGACAACAAGCTCTGCAAGCTGAGAGCACGGATCTCTTTCCAACGAGAGACGAGGTATTGCTGCATTATCTGCATAACAGAAACCTGGATGTCTACGGAGATTCCAGACTCGGCCATCGAACCTGTGGGGTTTCCCGTGCACCAAGCGTACAGAGAGAAAGACCTCTCAGGTAAAAGCGGAGGTGGTGGTGTATGTTTTTTATGATCAACAAATCATAGTGTGATCAGAGGATCGTACATTTTATCAAGTCTTTCTGCTCTCCTGATCTGGAATATCTCATGCTTCTGTGTCGACCATTCTGGCTACTGAGGGAATTCACAGCAGTCATTATCACAGCTGTGTACATACCCCCACAAGCCGACACAGACCGGGCACTCAAGGAACTGTATGGGAGCATAAGTGAGCAGGAAACCGTGCACCCTGAGGCAACGTTCATTGTTACTGGGGACTTTAACAAAGCCAATTTTAAAACAATTGCACCAAAATACTACCAACACATCAGCTTCAACACACGAGGGGACCAGGTTTTGGACCATTGCTATTCTCTTTTCCGGGATGGCTACAAATCCCTCCCCCGCCCACCATTTGGCAAATCAGACCACTCTTCCGTTCTGCTTCTGCCACCCACCCTCAGAACGATCCAGTGCTGGTCGGACCAATCAGACTCTATGCTACAAGACTGTTTTGATCACGTGGACTGGGAGATGTTCTGGTCCGCCTCTGATGATGACATCGAGGTTTACGCTGATAGTGTAACGTGTTTCATCAGAAAGCACGTAGAGGACGTTGTTCTGACCAAAACAATAAGGATCTACACCAACCAGAAACCATGTATTAACTGCAGCACTTAATGTGCAGACCTCCGATTTTACTTCCGGGAACGCGGAGGATAAACAAGCCAGTTATGTCCTCCGTAACTCTATCAGAGCAGCCAAACGCTAGTACCAAAATTGAAGGACAATTCAACACCACCAACTCTAGAAGTATGTGGCAGGGAATTAACATCATCATGGACTACAAAGGGAATAAAAACTATGCCGTGAACACCACTGCCTCTCTACCGGATTAGCTTAATAAATGTTATGCCGTTTCAAGGACAATAACACCACACTTGTGGAGAGAGCACTCGCGGCCGACGCAAGTGTTGGTTCACTCTCCGTCTCTGTTCCTCTTGTTCCTCTTGCTGCTATGTAACTCAATCCTTCCAACGGATGAACATCCGTAAAGCCGTGGGTCCAGACGGCATTCCGGGCCACGTCATCAGAGCGTGTGCAAACCAACTGGCTGGTGTTTTTACGGACATTTTCAACCTGTCCCTCACCCTGTCTGTAGTCCCCACATGCTTCAAAGCGTCCACCATTGTGCCTGTACAAAAGCAATCAAAAATCACTTGTTTAAATGACTGACGTTCTGTTGCTCTGACCCCCATCATCAGCAAATGCTTTGAGAGGCTAATCAGAGATCACATCTGCTCTGTGCTGCCAACCTCTCTGGACCCATTGCAGTTTGTTGACCGCTACAACTGCTTCACTGATGATGCCATTGCATCTACAATACACACTGCTCTCTCCCACCTGGAAAAAAGGAACACATATGTGAGAATGCAGTTTGTAGACTATAGCTCAGCATTCAACACCAGAGTGCCCTCCAAGCTTAATGTGAATCTCCAGGCTCTGGGCTTAAACAGCTTGCTGTGCAGCTGGATCCTGGACTTCCTGTCAGGCAGCCGTCAGGTGGTTAGAATGGGCAGCAACATCTCCTCATCACTGACTCTCAACACTGGAGCCCCGCAGTGCTGTGTTCTCAGCCCACTCCTATATTCCCTGTACACACAAGAGTGTGTGGCGACACATAGCTCCAATGCCATCATTAAGTTTGCTGACGATACGATGGTGGTAGGTCTGATCACTGACAAAGTTGAAACAGAGAGGAGGTGCACACTCTGACATGCTGGTGTCAGGAGCACAACCTCTCCCTCAATGTCAGTAAAACCAAGGAGCTTGTAGTGGTCTTCAGGAGGAAAGACAGAGAACACAACCCCATCACCATTAATGGAGCACCGGTGGAGCTAGTCAGTAGCTTCAAGTTCCTCTGTGTCCACATTACTGAGGAACTCACATGGTCCGTCCACACTAAGGCCGTTGTGAAGAAGGCTCACCAGCGCCTCTTCTTCCTGAGACGGCTGAGGAAGTTTGGAATGAACCAAAACATCCTCACACGGTTCTATACCAGTACTGTAGAGAGCATCCTGACTGGCTGCATCACCGCTTGGTACGGCAATAGCACGGCCCACAACCGCAAAACCCTGCAAAGGGTGGTGTGAACTGCCAGACACATCATCAGAGGTGAGCTTCCCTCCTTCCAGGACATATATAACAGGAGGTGTGTGAAAAAAGCTTGGAGGATCATTAGAGACTCCAGCCACCCGAGTCATGGGCTGTTCTCACTGCTACCATCAGGCAGGCTGTATCGCAGCATTAGGACCTGCACCAGCCGACCACATGACAGCTTCTTCCCCCAAGCAATCAGACTTTTGAACACTTGATCTCTCTCGAGCAATATACATCAGCACTGCACTTTATTAATCTTATATCTCACACTGGACTTTCATAATTTTCTCCACAATACATCTACTGTATATGTATTTTTTATATACTCTTATTTTTTATTTTTATTGTATGTGTATTTTTTATTGTGTGTATTGTTTACTGTACATTGTATATTAATATTGTGTTGTGTAATTATGTGTACATTTTATATGTAAATTGTGTTGTGTAAATATTTTTATTGTAATTGGTATATGTCTCGTCACTGTCATGACTGCTAAGTTGCTCGGAACTGCACACAAGACTTTCACCTACTGTTGCACTTGTGTAAATGGTAGTGTGACAATAAAGTGACTTTTTGGAGCGTAAAGTGCTAAATTTCTGTTTAGCGCATTGTTTGTGCCTATGCAACATTCCAAATCAGGTGACATTGACACTAATTCTGAAAAATGCATCAGATTTGCTATGTTGAATATGTTTGTATATTATTGTATGATAAAAATATGTATAAGAACAGGACAGCGTCACCAGCATCTTAGATTCAATTTTTTTGATTGACCATCAATGCGTCAAGCATTTTGATCAACCAGAAAGAGCATTTGCTCCCATGTCAATTAACTACACAAAATGGACGCAAGAGCAAAGAAGCAGGTGTGCAGACTCACATCCTTTAATGGAGGTAGGGGTGTGTGTGTGTGTGTGTGTGTGTGCTGGTACATCATGGTGTTAATGATTAGTGATGCCAGTGGCGGGTAAAATGTCATATTTCTGCACATGTCCTTGTGATTTGTTACAGCTCAGTGTCACTCTGGGGCATTTTGCCTACACCAAATTTCCATTAAACAAATCCTCTACAGGGAGCTTGCAGCACAGCGAGCCCTGAAATGTCTGCTCCAATTCTTTTAGATTGAGGTAACAACAGCGGCCTGGGGGTGACTCCCCAATCTCCTTTCAGCGAAAAAAGAATCAGCCAATCACAGAGCGGCAACCAGAGCCCTATTTGACAATGCAAGCAAACAAAAACGATGCTCATCAAATATGTGTGGCCACATTGCAAAGTGCTGCAGTTAGCCATTATTTAGCTAATCATAGCTAACATTTCAAGGCTAATTATAGCTACCGTCCTTTGTTAAGCTTCTGCTATCTGCAACTGTGTTATCGTTAAACAACATATTGATACAGTAAATTAAAAGACAAATGTTAATGTTTTACTCAATTTGAGTTCCAAATGTACAAATGTTTTTCATCTTTTTCCAAACAATAAAAGTGAATGGTGACTGAGGCTAACAATCTACCAAAACATATCATTTTATGATGCAAAGTATAAAGAAAGACATATGGTTTTGGAACAACATGTTGGAGTAAACAGTGAAAGCATTTTAATTTTGTGTGAATTATCCCTTTATACAGTATAAAATAGTGCTTCATTAAACAATTTATTGTTATGAAAGAATTTCATATAGCTCCAAAATGAAATTAAAAGGATCATTTAAAAGTTTTAAAGGAGGAAATTAATGGACAAATTGTTCTCACTCAATCTGAGTTTGAATGAGTCCCAAATGTATACATTCATATAAGAAACAAATATAATTTAAGGTACTATGTTTATATTTATTTTAAAATTATCTTTTTACTTTTGTTTTAAGCTATTTTATGTTAAAAAATGCAATGGGAAAAATATTCAATTGTTTGTACCTAGTTTGTACCCTGTTACTCTATGTGGGGAGCTGAATATTTGCAAAAACAACAGCCCAATAAGAAGCTATTTCTCCAAATAACCCATACAATCATTAGTTATTTGCTGTCACACTCACTAAGCCATAAGCATCTTATGTGGACAAATACAATATTTGTTCCTCTTGCTGCTAGGCATATATTAATCCCCACCCAATCACCCAACCAGCACCTTACAGCATCCCACTCTGCTATCATTGTCTTATGCTGTTCTTATTTAATTATAGGGGTCCCTGACCCGTAGGTTCATTTTGTGTTAAATGGGTGTGCCTGGGGCTGGATTTTAGCACAAGAGAAAAGGCTCCTGTCCCTACTCTCTGAACACTGCCTTCCACATAGGCCTGGCTGCATGGGGAATGCAAGGCATGAGAGGGGAACAAAGCACTCCACTGTCCCCCATAGAGAGGTGGGGCACTGCAGCCCTCAAATCGGCCCCTGGCCTCCAGCTCCTACACAGAATCCAGAAAAGCTGTCCTGTCATGGGTGCCTGTGGACATAACACACAAATGTTAGAGCAACTCATGAACAATTGCTTCATGGATGACTGTTTGCAGAGTGCCTAGATAGGGCTGCTGCATGACAAAGGAGGAGGACATAGCCCAAGTTCACAACCGTAGAGCAGGAATGAGCAGTATCTGGGGATCTTGTTCTTTTTGCTTTTTGCCACCATTCCTCTAGCATGGTGCCATTCACTCTGCATTCTCCCCGTCTTACCTTGTGCTCTATTACTGTGAGTATTCCCACTTGCACATGCCAGAAATTCTCCTTCGCTTGTACACAGCAAAGCAAATGCTAACTTGAATACCATCTTTATTAATCACAAGATTCCAGTGTTTCGCTCTTTTACATGATTCAAACTTGTTGTTGAGTGATTGGGCCTGGACATGCTTTTCAAATGAGTCAGCTTACTATATGATTTTGTATTTTTTTTTTGTTGCAGTGTATATGTACATGTTTGAAGTTTTTAATATGATCTGGCTGTGCAGACCTGGTTGTTTTGAAAGAAAATTGTGTGACTGTGGCAACATTTTTACTAAATTACATTAAGTGGATCATTACACGTATCGCCATAGTTCCAAGGTGAAATGACCACCGTGTGATGCTTAAAGCAAGTCAATGGCATCCTACCTAACAGATGAGGTTTTTAAGATTTATGCTTTATAATGTTTTAAATCAACAAAACCTGTCTCCCTACTCTAAATCTTAAACCTAAACCTAAAAGATAGTGTCATAAAAAGTAAATGTTATGAAAAACAGATGCGATTTTGAAGGTTAATTCTCTATCAAGTTTTGAATAAAAAAAAAAACGACCTTCCTATCCTAAACCTAAACCTTACCAATAGTTAGGAATATTAAAAAAGTAAATGTGAGCAAGTGTGAGACAAAAATGTTAGAGCAACTCATGAACAATTGCTTCATGGATGACTGTATGCAGAGTGCCTAGAGAGGGATGCTGCATGACAAAGGAAGAGGACATAACCCAAGTTTACAACCGTAGAGCAGGAATGAGCAGTATCTGGGGATCTTGTTCTTTTTGCTTTTTTTAAACAATGCCAATTTGTGGTGCTTCTATGACACATTTGCCTCACAAGGACAATGCTCTATCAATTGAGCTACCACCAATTTGATTACATTTGATAGTGTTACTATGCAAATGTTAAAAAACTATGCAAATGCCTGATTTTTCTAACCGCACATCTTTGAATGCGCAGTATGCACGTGCCTGGAATTATTTGAACTAATTAGTGGGTCCACAAGGTGGCAACACTCCCATTCCAGCCGTTGCTGTCAAGAAGAAGTGCTTTAAGAAGATGTAATCATCAGTAAACAACAGGAGACGAATATGGAAAAATTATTAGTGGGTGTGCACATCAAGAACACGTGTGAAGAGGTCAGGAGATATCTGCATTTGTTTAACTCAAGACTGAAGAAATATAAAGACACCTTTATGTGTCTGAACTCCTGAAGAAATAGTCCAGTGACTCATTGCAGCCATCCAGTGACCTCCTACCACCTATGTATGTGAGCGGTCAAATTAAGTATACTTTGACAAGCTTGTTGTGTTCAGCTGTACGCAGACGCTAAGCATTAGAGTAAAAAAAGTATTTGGGCTTAAAGGTGCTTTGATGATAGTATTGTTTGAGGAACAGGGCAAAAAGTATGTGTTTATGAACTGATAATATGCCATTTTACTTGTGATTTGTGTGAAAGGGAATTAAAGTCAATGTTGTTGTAGCACCTCTAGTGATACAGAAAAAGTATTATAATGTGATCCTGCGAACTTACTGTATGTAGTGTATCTGGCTTCTTTAAAAATATTTCTAGGATATTTATGCTGAGAGTGCCAGTAACACAGAAGGAGCTAATTTTGTCTGATCCAAAGTCTAATCTTGAAGCAACAGATTTGTTGGCATTATTAGGAGGTAAACATGTCAGTTATATTACATTTGGTCTTTAACACTTGTTTTTAGAGGAGCTGTTTTAATACAACTGCTTTGCCTGGCTGAACAACACCGACCTTTCAAGATGTAGATTGTCTGAGCAGACATAATTGTGATTGTGTTGCTTAGACTGCCCTCCATTTATTCCACAACAATCTTCAGCTTTGTGGGTTTCGTGTCCATTTGTTGTTTTGTGTGCAGGATCTTCAAGAGATTTCCCCAGGATTCCCCAGTGCAGAGGGAGCCTCCAAATTGATTCTTATAATGTTTACCTTTCCTCCATCTAAATAATTAGCCATTGTCTGGCTTGAAGTCCCTCAGAGGTGTTTTGGAAATGAGCTAGTTAATTACCTTATCATACCTCTGGCTATGAGCCACAAATTAGGAAAAGGGAAGCTTTACATTATTATAAAGCATCTTAATAGCATCTATTTTCATGTGAATGTTAGAGAATGAAACAGTGACTGTGGATGATGATGGTAGTGGGGTGAATTGTCTTAAAGATTCAGTGTTTTTTTTTTTCAGTGTCTATTCTGAAGGCATAAAATCACTTTGGATGATAAACAAATCACAATGTAAGTTGTTTTGCTCTGCATCAAATCATTGAAAAACTATGTAGACAGTGCTGAATCTAATATTGTGGCAATGCTGATGAAGTCGATAAACCTCAATGGTTCTTGCACGTTTCGTGAGCAACACCATGATGTCATGTTGCATGAATGATGACAGAAATGTGTTTTTTGGGTGAACTATTCCTTTAAATGCTTTCTTCTTTCTCAGCTTAATGTAAAAAGACAACTATTTGTCAGACATTTGTGAGTTAAATCCCCCAAAAAGTGTAAAAATGTGTGGCGCTATCAAAACATTGCTCTGTTTGCTTGAGCATCCTGACCATCCTGACACAGCAACATTGGTTCCACCAGTGGTAAAAGTTAGGGGTGGGGCTATCTGTTTTTCCAACCAAAGCATAATGAGAGTGATCTGAACCTCTTAAAAAACAAAAATAATTTAATTTGTTAACACTAAAGGCGCAGAAATTACATTAGGAAATACGAAACATAACATTAAAGGCTCATTCATTAATTTTTCCTTGATAAAAAAAGTTGATTTTCTTAATAATAATAAAAAAATTGTCATTTGTAACATATGAATACAATTATGACCACTTACGTGAGATGAAGACTCCAGTAATTAAAGTAATCTTAAACAACTGTGTGTCGCTTTACCTGGAGAGGATCCCATCATGGGGGCTTCCATGTTAGGATCACATGACCAGCTGAATACTACTTGTCAGTTATTGCCCTGTTATTGGACACTTTCACTTATAGAATAAAGTAATCGTGACTGACTGTGAATATTAAATTTCTACAGTGGCATTAGTAACTAAAAACGTTTTTAGTGTCAGTGTAAATCCGAGACGATATGCATACAAAATTACAGAGTGCACCTTTGAGTTGGTGTTAGCTGGGTGTTAGCACATTGTCTACAATTTTGTTTAGAGGCCATTTGGTCTTGTTGTCAAAAACTGACAGATGAGCTGACATCCATTCTTGTTCACGCTTTACCTTAGCCAACACCTTTTTTAAAAGTGCTAAAAGCCTGCATTTACTTTCACTGGCACTTATAATATGGAAGTGACAACAGGTAAAGCATTCGTAACAACACAAACTGGATCTTTTGTCCTGATCATTTCATAAATGTCTCATCTGGCAATCAAGTGGGCCCTTATGCTCAGCAAAGCAGCTAACAGCATGAACATTATCCATTTTCTTCTTTGCGCCTGAAAACCAAAACAAATCAGAGAGCATTCAAATGCCTTCATACTTGATAGATGAACCACTGACAGGTAGGTAATAGTTACGTTTCCTGCGAGAGAGGCTTAATCACTGTGCACTAGATCAAGGTATGCACAACAATTGGTAGTTCTCAGTTCTGAGCTCAGCCTCCTGGGGGAGAAGACATGCAGCATCCCTCCCCCACTAGTCCCTCCACATGCTTGGAAGTCTCAAAGTCAGAGGTTGAAGCGTCTGTCTCAATCACGTCTGCATTCCTCGCAAGCTATGGCTCTCGGGCAAGGCTCTGCAGTTGCTCCTCAGTCATATGAATATACCTCCATGCTTGTAAAATCTAGAACTGGTACAAAGGGATGAGTAGCCCATCAGTGATGAGCTCTCACATCACCCCCTGTTTGTATCTATAGTTAAGGAGTGCTACTGATACAGACATGCCTGCCTCCCTTCTTGCCTGTAGGTGAGAAAACTGAAGGGGAGAAACCCTCAAGGCATCTTATGCTCTGGTGGGCTCTATTGGGCTTGAAAGTTCACACACAGAGTGCCCAGTGCTAGACTACTAGTACACTTCAGCTCTACCCTGCTAAAAAGAGCAACTACAACAAGCATGAATGTTAAAGCTGGTCTACACTCAAAAAAATGTGGTTGACAATTTACAAGTTTCCATTAGTTAATGCAATATAAGTATCATCAACTAACAATAAACAATATATTTAAACACCATTTATTAATCTTGGTTAATGTTAATTGGTGAAAACATAATTGTTCGTGGTTAGTTTATCTTTGTTTATATTGGATTAACTAATGTTAACATACTGTATATGTAACAGGAGCCACCTGGAACGTGAAGAGTCGCACTAGCAACTGACAATAGGGGCTGTAGCCTTTAGCCTCCTCATTAGCACACCTGCCTCCAATACTGGCTGCAACCGGTTCGAATCCTGCTCGGAGTTCGGAGGTTACAGTGGTGCCGTGACCCTGATGGGAGTGAGGTTTAGGGGGAAAGTGTAACGGGAGGCAGCTGGTACGTGAAGCTGTGTGGTATGTGTAAACCTCACTCCCCTGGCCTCAAGAGGCCACTAGTGACTGACGCTAGAGATTGTAGCCTTTAGCCTCCTTGTTAGCACGCCTTCCTCCCATGCCAGCTGACGACGTTTATAATCCCTTTTGGGGTGGGTCGAGCAGGACCGGTTACATATACAGCTTTTAATTTCAATTAAATGTTGAAGTTAACATTAACCAAGTCTAAACATATGTTTACACCACCTAAAGTAATTTATTAAGAGTTCAGATCAGGTTAAAGTAGCTTATTTAAGGCAACAACTGCACATTACACTGAACAAAGTGGTAACCTGCAATTGCAACCACATGGATCTATTTCTATTTGATTTACCCCATAAAATTACTTTCATCTTGAATAAAACCAGCTAATTCAGATGTTACCACATGAAGCACATTTATTAGAGTACCTTACAAAACTTAATATGTAAAATACTATCAATATAAAAATGTATATAAGAAAGGTAAATATAGGTATATATACACTCACCTAAAGGATTATTAGGAACACCATAGTAATACTGTGTTTGACCCCCTTTCACCTTCAGAACTGCCTTAATTCTACGTGGCATTGATTCAACAAGGTGCTGAAAGCATTCTTTAGAAATGTTGGCCCATATTGATAGTTGATGGAGATTTGTGGGATGCACATCCAGGGCACGAAGCTCCCGTTCCACCACATCCCAAAGATGCTCTATTGTGTTGAGATCTGGTGACTGTGGGGGCCATTTTAGTACAGTGAACTCATTGTCATGTTCAAGAAACCAATTTGAAATGATTCGAGCTTTGTGACATGGTGCATTATCCTGCTGGAAGTAGCCATCAGAGGATGGGTACATGGTGGCCATAAAGGGATGGACATGGTCAGAAACAATGCTCAGGTAGGCCGTGGCATTTAAACGATGCCCAATTGGCACTAAGGGGCCTAAAGTGTGCCAAGAAAACATCCCCCACACCATTACACCACCACCACCAGCCTGCACAGTGGTAACAAGGCATGATGGATCCATGTTCTCATTCTGTTTACGCCAAATTCTGACTCTACCATCTGAATGTCTCAACAGAAATCGAGACTCATCAGACCAGGCAACATTTTTCCAGTCTTCAACTGTCCAATTTTGGTGAGCTCTTGCAAATTGTAGTCTCTTTTTCCTATTTGTAGTGGAGATGAGTGGTACCCGGTGGGGTCGTCTGCTGTTGTAGCCCATCCGCCTCAAGGTTGTGCGTGTTGTGGCTTCACAAATGCTTTGCTGCATACCTCGGTTGTAACGAGTGGTTATTTCAGTCAAAGTTGCTCTTCTATCAGCTTGAATCAGTCGGCCCATTCTCCTCTGACCTCTAGCATCAACAAGGCATTTTCGCCCACAGGACTGCCGCATACTGGATGTTTTTCCCTTTTCACACCATTCTTTGTAAACCCTAGAAATGGTTGTGCGTGAAAATCCCAGTAACTGAGCAGATTGTGAAATACTCAGACCGGCCCGTCTGGCACCAACAACCATGCCACGCTCAAAATTGCTTAAATCACCTTTCTTTCCCATTCTGACATTCAGTTTGGAGTTCAGGAGATTGTCTTGACCAGGACCACACCCCTAAATGCATTGAAGCAACTGCCATGTGATTGGTTGATTAGATAATTGCATTAATGAGAAATTGAACAGGTGTTCCTAATAATCCTTTAGCTGAGTGTATATATATATATATATTTTTTTTTTTTTTTTTTTTTTTTTTTTTTTTTTTCAATAATCATAATATAAGTATACTGTAAATGGCCTATTAAGATCCATCCAGTGATGAGCAAGCTACTAAAAAATTCACAGCTAAAACATAGCTTAAAGTGTCAATTTTTCACACCTCAGACTGTGAAACTACTCTCAAAATGGGTGGGAAAATATGTAAATATCTAGGTGGGTATTGTGGGTGGGAAGATGGAAAACAAAATGGGGTCAAGAGCTACTTCCAAATAAAACACACACAACAGAGATGGCTGCTGAACATCATATTATGAGTGGAGATGAAAACAAAAGAGTTTGGGGCTGTATATTAATCATAGGACAAAAGTGTGAAGAGTGAAGACGATATAACCATTTGCATCTACAAAAGGATTTTGATATTTTGTTCAAACTTTTGAGAATGAAGTGAGAACAGAATTCAGAGCAGAGATTCCCACCAAAACCAGCACTGCTTTAAGACTTAATAATAATAATTCATAGAAAGTTATTCTTTTAAGGAGTGTTTCAGGTTTAATACAAGTTAAACTATATTGACAATGTTTGTGGCATAATGTTGATTACCACAGAAAATAGTTTCAACTCATCTCTATTTGTGTAAACAAACAAATCGCGTACAGTAAGGCACATACAATGAAAGTAAATTGGTCTGATACACAAAAAACATACACACTATTTGTTAAAAGTATAGTCACACTACTTCAGCATAATATACCTTAACATGACTCTAAAATCGCCATTGTGTTATCCTGTTTATTATCAGATGCATGGTGGCGAGTGCGGTTATGAAGTGGACTGTGTTTCATACTGATGTGTGATTTCAATCTTATCGTGTCCATTATCTGACACACAGAGAAGAAGCAATGGATGTGGTACTCGTAAGAGTCCTCTCTCACAAACAACGTGTTTTGAGCGCGACTAGCACAGCTGCAGTCAAAAAATGCTCGCGCTGGTCCAGTGATGGACTACAGTGTGTTTTGTGGAGAGATTTCAATCTGACAACTGTGTTCAGTGTAAAAGTTTACTCTTATGTCCGTTCCCCGAGTGATGTTGAAGTCTTGTGTGTTACGTCCATGAGTCTGAATTCTCCACTGTGGCTGTAATGCCAGCTCATGCATGAGGCAGCACTGTGATTGGATGGAAGCGTTTCTTCTCATGAATAATGTGGAAAAACTCTCAGAATCCAGTGATATAAATACGTGCTGTCCTACCAATAATAATTTGGAGCTTGCACATTTACCTAATTTTTGTGATGTTGCTTCAACATCCGTTTTGAAATGAAATTGCTTTATAAAAACAAAAAATAAACACTTTCTTCTTAACAACAAACATAAAGAGTGCTATCATTGTTTTCAGTGATGTGCATCCTGTACATTTCTTGTCACATCTAAAAAAAAAAATTGTTTTGGGGTTTCATGACCCTTTAACTAAAACTGAAAAGCTGAAAGCTATGCTTTAGAGTTAGTTACACTTCAGGCTAAGTTGCAAAGGTTGCTTGCTTAATTTAAGCTACTTTTTGTTGGTTATTGATATGACATTTTAAAAACATACTGACCGAATAGGCTACATGTTTTTTAGAAAACATCTCCAAAAGAAATACAACAAAAAATGATCACCAGTCGCTGCGTGTGTTATTCAGAGTAGCCTACTAGTGAAGTTTTTTATAAATCCACTTTCAAAACAGTAGCCTATTGTGGAATTACCATGGTACAGTGATGGTATCATATGGTAATACCATGCTACAATACACCTTGGTACTGAATTTTTACTATATAAAAATTATATATAATATTTTGTATTATTTATAAAGGTAAATATTCCACTTCATCAAATGCAATTTTTGTTCTCTGAAGTATCATCCCATTGCTGTTTTACGGAAAGAGAAACCGCTCCGAATTCAGTGCACGAGTAAGCTGTCAAAATGATTCAAACTGAACCATGAACCAATTCAGACTGTTTTATTAGCCTCAACAGACTCATTCATTATAACGAACCGTCTCAAAAGAATAATTCATTCATGAATCTAGTTCATTATTTAGTTCCTACCTCAAGTTATTCTGAACAGCTGACACTAATGTTGCATCTGAATAAAATACATTCTTTAGGTATGCAGGTGAGTAGTATAATAGATTCCAGACATTGTCCGGGAATGTGGCCATTGTCCCGTCACCCGAATATATGACATGATAACAACAAGCTAAATTTATTAAAATATATCGCCTGTACAGGCTTGCAATAGTTTTATACATTGAAATAATGTTTTAAGGATTGGTTCAGATCCACACAAGGGATGCATGTGGTGTAAAAATTTGCATTCAATGCCCAAGGTGGCCTTGCTGCAAGCTAGTTAAGAAGCCTTGCAGATGCACCAGGATCCCATGCTAGGGACCATCACCGGTCTTTTCAACAGGGTACAGCCATACAGGAAGGGAGAGCAAGTCAGCAGCAGTTGTGTGAGAAGTACTTCTAGATAACATTAAAGGGAGTAATAGAGAAGGGAAACTGTAAGTGTGTATGTAAGGTATTTAAAAACTGCTGAAGTTGAATAGTAAGAATGGATGTCAACTCATCTGTGATGAAATGAAAGTAGTCCTCCTTGTGATTTAAAATGTTGGGAAAGCTGAACTGAGGGGCGTTGTCTTTCCTCACATAATAGTGTGTGGAACGCAAAACCTGCAGTGATGATCCCAAAGAGATCTGCATCCTCAAAAATACATCATATCACTCAAAAGAGCTGCCCCCATGTTTATACCCATACCACTTTCATCTCACTCTCCATGCATCATATCACGATGAGGAGGAGGGCAGAGACTGGGAGCACTGATATGGGCGCTCCCCCGTCGCAATCTCTCTCAATCTCTTATGCGTATGCATCATAAAAATGGGGGTTTTGCTGGAGTAAATTAACAAGAGCCCTTGATATGCAGATCAGTGCCTATTAATCAAAGAAATGAGATTAGGATTTCAAATGTGGATGAAGAAAGCCTCCATTATCTTACTGGAGTGTCATGTTTAATAACGTGGAACGGCGCTGTAATTCACTGGCACGGCAGGCCCAGGAGTAGAGACCAACCCTCGGCAGGCCCCTGCTCTGCGTCAGGTGACCCTGCAAGCTTGTGCTGGGGTGAGGGGGAAACATTCGATGGTGAGAGGGAGCATGGAGGAGAGGGGTGAGATTGAAAGAGAGAATCAAAAGAGCATGCTCCTACGGGAAAGTAGAGGCCCTGCTTATTTGGCTTTGATGTTAAAATGACTTGCCGTGCTCGGTGGGGCTGAATCTACACAGCACATAAATAATGGCTGGCTAAATGTAGAATCTGCTCACTCATGCAGCAGCTGAACAGACAGCACAGTCGGTGTGCATACGCTTCTGCTTACTGTGTTGAGGCCTGAGGTGGAAGCACACATCCATACATCGGCACACAAAGAAAATGCACTCACAGATCGGTTCACGCATACATATGCAGATGTTTTTGCAAATCTATACAAAACAAACTATGCCTAAAGATCTTGCTACAAAGTATTTAGAAAAGAGAGATGAGAAAGAAGGCAAAAAAGATTACATTCAATATTTAATATGGGATGGATGAAGTCCCTGCCATATCAGTATTGCCATAAGCTTTTAAACACGGCTTTAAACACTGAATTGCCTCAACGCCCTGCACACAATTGATTTTGACAACATTTCCGCCATTGGGAAAAACACACAATTCACTGATAACTACGGGCCTGCATTAATGCCAGCATTAATGTTTAATATTGCCAGGGACTCTGGAGTTGCACATGTGTGCAAGGTCCTTTGTCTTTGTGACAAGCAAAATGTGCTTCGATGCAAGGCAAAAATCATTCAAATGGAGCATGAGGAGAGAGAGTGGGAGAGAGAGAGAGAGTACTTTCCCTTGGTCACTATGCAGTGAATAATGCAGAGAGGGAGGGAAAGCTGATGACTGGACCGGCACAAACAGGCCAGGTCTCGTTAAGGCTTGGCCCACTGAGAGCTGACCCACACAATTTTCTTACATCTGCTCAATGTATTGGAAGCAACATTTTTGCAGTTGTAGAACTACAATACTGAAAGGTATGTGTACTTACAGCATGTAATCAAAAGAGATGAGATGAATGCTTGTAGTTGATATTAAGGTCACAAAGGTGGATAACACACTGCCACTGCACCAAATGCCACAAAAAAATCCTTTATGTACCTGGTACTGTAATTCTAAAGGCTGCTGATCAAACCAGAATTATACAGTTTTCCTGACTAAACACTGGTTGCCACCACAATGGTGCTGGACTGTTTATGGTTCCGGTCCCCATAAGGAGCAAGGTAAAATGATCAGTACAAGCGATCCAGACAGAGAAGAACCATTTTAAGTGTTAGAGTAGATAACCCGAAGTAATCAATGATATCAAGTTAATTAACCTCATTCCATAGCTTCACATCTTCCTCCCACACCTTGAACTTTGAAGGGTGAGGCATTATTAAAAAAAAAACGGTCATTGTGACTCTCTCAAGTATTAGCACTCTATGGAGTCACATGGTTATTTGACCATTTTTACAAATTGAATACGCATCACATTAATGCTAAGAACAAACACAGATGCAAGAGAAAATGTTGAAGACCAGAAATTTAAAAAAGGCTTCCGTTATGAATTGTGCAACATTTCAGCGAATAGTTCCAGTCCTACATGCTGATTGGTCAATAGCCGTGCTTTCTTCTCGATAATGCACTGCTATGACCTCTATATTTTTTATAATTTTTTTGATTTCGAGATACTTTCTCCTCTACCAGCTTAATATGCAGAGACAAATTTGAACAAGCCATTTATATGTGGATTTCCATAAAAAGTGGAAGCACTGTGGTGTCATGTTTAGATGTGTTTTTGATCCCTTGTCTTGATTCCTTGTCTTTTATTTTGAAAAGTTTAGTTCCTGTACATATCATGTGTTCCCCTAGTCATGTGATGTCCTGTTTTTCCCTCCATGTTCATGTGTCATGTTTTCATTGGTTCATGGTCATTGTCTTGTTATCTTGTTTAATAGTTCAGTCTTGTGATTGGTTATCTTGTTCATGCGTTCTCCCAAGTCCATGTATTTATACCCTCATATTTGCCATTGTCCTTTGTCGAGTGTTTGTTAATGTAACACAGTTTTTTTGTTCTAGTCATCGTCAAGTCATAGTCTAGTTCTAGTCAAGTTCAAGTCAAGTTCATCTTTATGTTTAGTTCTTGTTTATTGTTAGGGTTTTTGGAATTCACGTTTTGTTTAATAAAATGCACTTGGGTTCTTCACGACATCGTCTCTTCATTCATCAACGTTACAGAATACTAGACCTCACAATGGACCCAGCAGTTCGGCTTCTCAGCCTACAGCAGGGGTATCGTCCCCTGGAGGAATACGTGGAGGATTTCTGCAAACTGGCCAGCAAGGTGGGGTTTAATGAGGTCGCTCTCAAGGACATTTTTCAGGTGGGACATAAGGAGCCCATCTCCTCCTTGATGCCTAGCGGTCGTAGTCCCCTCAATCTGGCCCAATATATCGACCTTGCCCTGCAGATCATTGGTTCCACGCTCACTGTTTGAGAGGCCGATACTGAGCCAGAGTTCCTCGTCATGGCCGCTGCCGAGCCAGAGTTCCTCGTCATGGCTGCCGCCGAGCCAGATTTCCTTGACATGGCCACCGCCGAGCCAGAGTTTCACATTATGGCCGCCAAGCCAGAGTTTCACATCATGGCCGCCAAGCCAGAGTTTTGCATCATGGCCACCAAGCCAGCATCCCACGTCATTTACAATGAGCAAACGACAATGCCTGCCATGGACAACGAGCCAACGCCCATGCCTGCCACAGCCAACATTGCCAGCCTCGTCTGTCCCAGAGCCTGCAATACCAATTTCGGCCTCATGGAGGAGGAGGAGGAGATGGGATTTCATGACCACAGAGGTCATTCCCAAAATTCTGTTCATGCCCATGACCACAGAGGTCGTTCCCGAGACTCTGTTCATGCCCACAACCACGGAAGTCATTCCAGAGTCTAAGTTTCTGCCTATGTACATGACCACGGAGGTCGTTTCCAAGTCTCTGCCCATGTACATGACCACGGAGGTCGTTTCCAAGACTGCCCATGTACTCGACCACAGAGGTTGTTTCCAAGTCTCTGCCCGTGTGCACGACAACGGAGGTCGTTTCCAAGTCTCTGCCCATGTTCATGACCAGGCCCACCTCTGCTCCACAGGGGACCTCCATCCATATGACTCCACCTTGGTCCTCAGCCCCATCAGCTCTGACCCTCGAGCCTCTCATGCGTGTCATACGTGCAAAGTCAGTAATCATGGCTATGACATTTTTGTATTTTCATGCAAGCATGCGCCAAGTCTAGAGTAAGCGCATGTTGTTTTGGCGAAATTGCACGTGCAAAGCTTTAATGGGCTGGGTCAAGTGCAATTTAATTCCGAGGTTCTTATCTGGTTGTTGCACCGTCTATTTTATAGTCCATTCCCTGTCAAGCACCAGCGATATAAACAAAGACAGCACATTCATAAGAAGTTGGTAGTGTAAATGAGCTATATGCAATGAATTATTAGAATAGAAATATGGTTTTCTTTCTTTCTTCTTTTATACGCATGGAAAATGTGGTTCTATAGAGACTGCAAATATTATTGATCAAATTGATCTATTAGCGCTTAGTGGTCTTAAAATAGGGCCCACTGACACACAAATCAGGGCTAGTATTAACAGTGATTGTATCACCCTTCCAGGTCAGACTGTGAATGTTTGCACACACTTCACCTCTACCAGTCGATTTTGTTTTAAAAACTGTATTCATTTATTGAAACATAAAAAAAATTAAACCAAACATTTTTGTAATTTTAATTGCACTTAAAAAGAAATTAAAATATAATCAATTAAAGAACCGGTCAAAAAAATCACAAACAAGTCCCACCTCCCCAAATCCAAACAATTTACCCTCTCTGACTTCTTCACAGGACCCTTCTGCAGTGAATTAAAATTCACTCTGAGACAACAAGTAAAAAAACACAAATATTAATTAGATCATAAATACAACTGTAAATATAGCCTTGAACTTAATAATAAAATAATAATTGAAAAATAAGCCATGACCTTTTGAAAGTTCAAATCTCATAAATTTTTGTTTCATAAAACAGCTACAGCAGTGATTGTCAGGGATATAATTAGATATTCCACTATATTTTCTGTGTTTTGACATGGACTTTATGACCACCTGCTGATGGATTATCCAAACTGCAAATGCAAGAACTGATTTTAGACTTTGCACTGAGATTAGGCATGCTTCTCAAACATCATAGAACAATGACCCATTTCTCAGGAAAATAGCAAATTGCACCACTTTGTTAACATACAACACGCCCACAGTTTACACGCATATATCCACAGATAGCACATAAACTCCCACCCACACCCACATGCACTTGATGCTCAGATGACATGCTTTGTCGGGCCGTCGCCAGCATGGGCTTGGACTGGAACCCTCCGTCCTCTCCACAGCCATCGCGGTTGGATGACTGGTTCCTGGGGTCCGGGCACCGCTCACAGCCTCGCCCCCTCCAGTCCCATTTTTCCCGGAGGTGCATGATGAGCTGACGTCATCATGGAGAGCACCCCTCTCCACTCACTCATCTGCTCTCGCTACCTTCAACGGCGGAGCGGCCAACGGGTACACGGCGATTCCCCAGGTGGATAGGGCTGTTGCGCTCCACTTATTAGATTAGATTCAACTTTATTGTCTGTGCAAAATACAAGTACAGAGCCAATGAAATGCAGTTAGCATCTAACCAGAAGTGCAAATAGCAATATGTATATATAGTATGTATATATATGTAAGTATATACAATATGGCTTTTGAGTGCAAAGTTATGATGTAGAGAAGCAGAGACCAGCTCAATGCAAATGTCTATAATACAGTACAGGGTGCAAATGAAGAAGCATAAACTGAAGGTGCATTGTACAGAATGAGGTATAAATATGTAAATGTGTAAATATATGTATATGGCCGGTGGCCATAACAGTGCAAGCAGCATCAGGAGGTAGAAGTTATGTGCACGAAATTTGCAAGGGAATGTGCGAAAAAAATAAAAATAAATTAATATATATAAATTAATAAAAGAAAAATATAAATATGAAGTTCGGGTGGGATGTAGTGTTCAGCGACTGAGTTTAGAGTTCAGTAGGCTGACAGTTGAGGGAAAGAAACTGTTCCTGAGTCTGCTGGTGCGACAGCGAAGACTCCTATAGCGTCTCCCAGATGGGAGAGGAGTAAACAGACCGTGGTTGGGGTGAGAGGTATGCCACGGAAACCCTACCACCTGGCGGGGTCGCCCTGTGCTCCCCTCCAAGGCCAGTAGGACAACATCCTCACTGACCGCGAATGCCTACAGCGCCGCCACACATGCCGCTTCCGCCCTGCGCACCATGGCCCTCCTGCATGTCCACCAGGCCAAGGCACTTATAGATCTGCACGAGGGTAGCCCTGATCCCGATGTGGTGCAGGAACTGCACTCAGCGACCGACCTTGCCCTTAGAGCCACAAAGGTCTCAGCGCAGTCACTCGGGCAGGCGATGGCCACGCTCTTGGTCCAGGAACGTCATCTGTGGCTGAACTTGGTCGAGATGTGTGAGACCAACAAAGTTCGCTTTCTCAACGCCCCTGTCTCTCAGTTCGGCCTCTTCAGCGACACCTTTGAGGACTTAGCCCAGCAAATCTCCACGGTGAAGAAGCATATGGAGGCCATATCTCACATCCTGCCCCACCACAAGCCTGCCACCATGGGCCATGCCCCATCTGCTCGCCGAGGGCACCCTCCTGCGGCTAAGAAAAACCCTTCTCCGCCTCAACCCGGGCCCAGCTCTCAGCTCCAGCGTCGAGCACCCCGCAGGAAGCAGACGCCCCCCCATCTCATGGACCCCCTCGAGGACCCGGAAGGCTCCCAGGCGCTCCTGAGACGCTCAACCCAGAGCCCGAGATGTTAGCTCCGGAGTTGGTAAGACCACTCCGTGCCCCAGTGGAGGGCCAGGAGGAGAATCCTTTGTTGAATTTATTTAATTTGCCACCCCCCTACATGGGGCTGCGGTACCTACATTCTCAATAACAGAGCTATTTCCTTTGTCTCTGGGTCACCTGGCTCTCAATTCTGCCTCGACACCAACCCTTTCTATGGTTCGCCTTCGACGGCCAGGCATATCAGTACAAAGTCCTCCCCTTCGGCATGTCTCTGTCCACTTGCGTCTTCGCGAAAGTCGCAGAGGCAGCTCTTGCCCCACTCTGAGAAGCAGGCATCCGCATGCTCAATTACCTCGACGACTGGCTTATTCTGGCCCACTCATGAGAGTTACTATGTGCTCACAGAGACCAGGTGCTCAGGCACCTCAGCCGCTTGAGGCTTCAGGTCAATTGGGAAAAGAGCAAGCTCGCCCCAGTTCAGAGCATCTGTTTTCTCGGCATGGAGTTAGACTCGGTCTCAATGTCAGCACGTCTCACCAAAGAGAGTGCGCAGTCAGTGCTGAGATGCCTCACCACTCTCAGGCCAGGCACATCGGTCCCATTAAAACTTTTCCAGAGGCTCCTGGGGCATATGGCATTCTCTGTGGTGGTCGTGCTGCTTGGGTTGATGCATATGAGACTGCTTCAGCACTGGTTTCATTGGCCTATCACACCCAGGCCGTGCCCCCCCCCCAAATGGGTCTGAGCACACTCGACAAGGAGTGTTGCGTCCACTTGGGATCTGGCCAGGGGCACCTCCCAGGCAGACATATGTAGAGCAGCAGGTTGGGCAACACCTAATACCTTCGTGAGATTTTACAATCTCCGGGTTGGGTCAGTATCGTCCCGTGTTTTCTAAGGTCCGAGCCAGTTGAACTCGGTAACACACTGATGGTCTGGCCGGGTGGATTGCTTGCACATAGCACCCTTTCCCTCTGCGGAGGTAAAATTGTGCGGTTTTTCTCCCAGGAGATCCCACTCATTTGGATCCCTGGAAGATTCCTTCCTAGCCCTTTGGGTCCGCAGTTCAGCAGAGGAACTCGCCGACCCAATCCACTGTGGGTACTTAATCTACCCTGTACTGGAATAGGTGCTCCGCAAGGCAGGACTCCTACGCGGACTCCCCTGTGTGTATTTTCCGTGATATAGTCCCCTTACGAAGTGGACCCCGTCTCCCTTAGGCAGTTCCAGCTGCCCTCCGGTCGCCGTGTTGTAGCAACTCCCCTCTCCTAGCAAGGCTGGATCTACCACTGCGCCATCTCCACATGCCGCCTAAAAAACCCATGTGATGTATTCACCACTCTTACCTCCCCTTCAGAGCAGGGGTGGTCTCTGCAGGGTCTTTTCCCCCTAAAAGAATAGGAAACTGGATAAGACCCCCCTCCCACGATGCATGTAAGGGCCCTGGCCATTCTTGCTCTATGCGGAGAAACATAGAGAGAAAAGAGGCCCAGCTAGGCTTGGCCCGTTCCCAGGTTGGCAAGCGTCACCTTGGTCCCCTGCCTAGGGTAACCAGAAGGATCCCGCCGACTTTTTTGGGGCATTGGGGAAGGGTACGTGCAGTCTGACACAGCTGGTCGCCTTTGCATGTAGAATACTTGCCCGCTCCTGTGTCAGCAGAACATGTACACGGCTCAGCGCATGGCGTGATTTAAATTGGACGCCCAGTGTTGCTTCTTCGACACACAGTCGAAGTGAGCGACAGACGAGGAACATCTAGGTTACAGATGTAACCTCCGTTCCCTGATGGAGGGAACGAGGTGGACTCTCCCTGTGTGTATTTTCCACGGTATGGTCCCCTTATGAGTGGATCTACATCTGCATTAGGCAGTCCCAGCTGCCCTCCGGTCACAGTGTTGTAGCAACTCCCCCCTCCTTGAGGCTGGATCTACCACCGCGCCACTTTCCACATGTTGCCTAAAAACCTATGTGATGTATTCACCACCCTTACCTCCCCCTTTCGGGCAGGTGTGGCTTCCACAGGATCTTTTCCCCCTGAAAGTATAGGAAACTTGGTAAGACCCCCTTCCCTCGATGCGTGTAAGGGCCCCAACACTTTCTTACTCTATGCGGAGAAACATGGAGAGAAAAGAGGCCTGGCTAGGCTCGGCCCGTTCCCGGGTTGGCAAGCGTCGACTTGTTCCCCTGTTAAAGGTAACCAGAAGGACTCCGGTGACTTTTATGGGGCACTGGGGAAGGGTACGTAGTCTGACACAGCTGGTGAACGAGACGTTGTGTCCTCCTGGCCACGTCGCTGAGCCGAGCCACTGTTGTGGCCTCACCATTTCCAGCTCCTCAGAAAAATCCTGAATGAACTTGACGTATTTCCCCGCTTTTATACCCGTATGTCCGGGGGCGGGGCATGCATATATTGTATGCCAACTTCTCATTGGCCTTTTTTCATAGATCAGAGGCCTATTCAGCGCTCAAGAGAGACCCCTAGTGTCGCTTCTTCGACACAATGTCTCGTTCCCTCCATCAGGGAACGGAGGTTACATCCGTAACCTAAATGTTTTCTGAAGTGCATACTGAAGTCTTAAGTCATACTGAATGAAAGATATATTGAATGAAAAGTATAGAAGCCTAAGCAAAGAAAAATTGTGTAGACACCATAAACTAACAAGAAACTTTGCTTCTAGCAACTGGTGGAGAGCTGTAGTTCCAACCACACAACTTTGCATTGCTGTTTGCAAATGTTGCAACTATAGAACTTGCAACTATAGATGGATAACAATGCTTTTGGGAGAAGCATCCCAGCCCAACCATGCAACACTGGCTCAAACAATGGCATGAGTTTGGAGCGGGACTACCTGTTTATTTGACCAAAACCACGAGTATGTAGAATTTAGGTAAGCTGTTTGAAAACAATCATTATTCTTGCAATTCCGTCTGTTTGATGATGCAAGTGCCACAGAAGTGACATACTTCAGATTTAGGTATAGCCGCCTAGCTGCTGTAAGTACCTACCTACTTAACGATTGCATAGTTTTGCATTTTACTGTTTAGAATGAGCAAGGATTCTTTATTGCCTAATGACTATGATGACCTCAAGCTCTTACTGGATAAAAAGGGGAATAAATAGTTGCACATGATTTCAGCAGCCTGATAAACAACGACATTAACCAAGACAAAACTAATCTAAACTGTCTGTGAATTAAAAGCAGTCAAAACAGAGAACCAGTGTCCTTATCAAAAGATCCTAGGACAGCCATGGTTGTGCAGTATGAGCACATCGTCATGCAATACCTGCATTTGAAACCTTTAGAAAACTTGACGCAAACTTGAGGAGATGACTCATTCACCGCTACCTCCTCCACAATCACTAATAGCATGTGGCAGCACATGGTCGTATAGTGTGTGTGTGTATGTAAGTAGCAGGGCTATAACAGCAGTGAATCCGAGAGGCCTCCGACAGAAAGAGAAAGAACACTGATCTACATCCTAGTACGGCACAGTGAGTTCAAGCTCCCAGCAAAAAGGCTACACATTGGACATGCACCAACTAGCACACCTACAGCCTGACTCCAATTTTCACTGTGATCATAATCTCTGTAGAGGTCTCCAGAAGCCTTCAACACTAATACGATATGCAGTACAGAAGGTTAAAGGGATAGTTCATCCACAATTAATATTCTGTCATAATTCACTCACCTTCATGTTGTTCCAAACATTATTACTTTTTTTCTTCTTCTGGAGAACACAAAAGGAGATATTAGGCAGAATTTTAGCACAAGCCATAATTTACTGTCACTGTGTGGAAAAATGATTGGTGAAAATGAATGGTGACTGAGACATACTGTCTAACTATATCTCCGTTTTTAGGGAAGAAGGCAAGAACACACATACTTCCTTGTTACTTGCTAGTATGTGTTAATGAATAGTATTGACTTTGGTTAACCAAGAGAGTGAATGCTGATAATAAAAACAAACAAATAAGTAAATAAATGAAAGAAGTGATTTAGTGATTCCACCCTGATTAGCCCAAACCAGTTATCTAGCTGGGGCAGTTGGAGGTCTTTATCAGGTTGATATAGAGATTGAGAGAGCTCTAAAGACAGATGGGGCCTTTCTATTTGTTAATAAAGCACTGATCCTGAACCCCATGAACAGCCCCGGTGAGAAATGTAATCAGTGAGTACATGACACTGTGCCAGGTGTTCTCACAAACTGACTTGATGATAATATATATTTCTATGAACACATATATAATGGACATAATAGGTATGGTCACACTGCTAAATAACACAATCAAATTGAACTTCATCACTTACTAACCATGTTTTTGAACATGGTACCATCGAAATACTATGTTTTTTGGAAATGTATCATGATAATACCAACCCAGTCTTATGACCAGTCATAAAAATTAGTACGAGATGGCGAAATCATACCAGTTGGCTTATACAAAAAACAAATGACTTTACTCCCATTGAAAATATGGACAAACCAACAAATGATGTTATTATGATTTATCCCAAGTTTAACTAGCCCAAACCTAAACAGAACTATAAAGTCTAATTTCCTTACCTTAAACCTTGCCATACTTTTAATAGGAGAATATCATGTGTTTATCACAGAAGAAAGACAAGGGAAGTGTGTTACAGGTCATTGACATACATCAACCATTTACTCTATATAGCATAATAAATATGGAATCAGTAACCAAATTTGTTTGATTAAGTCTCCTTTCTTAAAAAAGGAAGGAGGCTATATAAATTGGGTTTATGTATTGGATCGATTTGAAAATCTGTTTGGTTGGTCTCTATGGGAATAAAAACCAATTCATAAGATATCTTGCAATTTCGCCATCTTGTACAAAGTATTGTCATGAGACTATGTTGGATAATACCACAATCTTCTTTGAAACACTGTACTATGGATAACCATGTCAATACATTCACATATCCATGCAACTTTAACATGGAGGTTAATATGGAAGTGTCCAATAATAGTTTTTGTAACAAGAACCTATATAAACTGTTCTATACATATGCTAACATAGGACTTTATCTCATTACTAAAAATGTTACCAGTCTAGCTTTACTTTCAGCTCTGGTCTGTTTAGATAAAGAGCCCACTTAATCAACAACACTTCATCAAAAAATCCTTTGTGGGAATGTGTGTGTCAGTGTACAGGTCAGAATGTCTCCTCTCCACTGTTTTCCTAAATCTCTCACTTCTCACTCCTTTTCAGAATGATACACATAACATCAGCATGGTGAACTCACATTAGCCCTCAACACTGTTGACACCATATCCTCCAGAGCACTCTGATAATGTGAATGGTCTGACCTCTAGGAGAGTTTCTCGTGGGGCTCAGATAGGAAGCTGAGTGTGGCAGGGGCTGAGGTTTGCTAACCTTCTTGTTAACCCTCTTTTTTATGTGTGAAAACCATGGTTTACCTAAAGCATCATCATCAGCATTTAATTTGCTGGTTCACAGGGCATGTGTGATTATCGACAGGCAGTTGTAAGGAGGTCTCATAGAGTGATTACTAATTACAGTTCAGACTGAGAAGCAGGCGATTTGCAGAGAAAACTGACCCCAACTAGAACATAATAAAATAACCACACTAAAGTTGCCTGCACTCCTACAATCCACTTTCTATGAATATATTGGTTGCTCTTTTAAATGAAATTGCAATTAATGATGAGTTCCCCGTCTGTCGCTCACTTCGACGTTGTGTCGAAGAAGCGACACTAGGGTTCTCTCTTGAGCACCGAATATGCCTCTGATCTATGAAAAAAGGCCAATGAGAAGTTGGCAGACAGTATTTGCATACTCCGCCCCTGGACATACGAGTATAAAAGCGGGGAAATATGTCGAGTTCATTCAGAAATTTTCTTCGGAGCCGATGGTTATGCATGCAGTCAGCTGCGAGTTACACAACCGTTCCTGTTCCTCTGACGCTTCTCTGCTGTTGGATCTACGGCGCACTAGAGCGGCTTTCTCCTTCTCTGCACAGCAGTGCAGTTTGCCCCTGGGCAGTTCGACAGTGCAGAACTTAAAAGAGTTTATTAAAGAGTGATTTTTTTCTTGTAAAAGAGTAATTTCCTCTAAAGAGCAGTAGACAGTGGTGTTGAACATCCTTTTCAGGATGCGTCTTTTTAAAGATGCCTCTGTGCCCCTGTGTAGTTCCTGGATGCGGTAGTTCCCGGGCCACCGTCAGCGTGGGGTTGGACTGGAACCCTCCACCGTCCCCACAGCCATCGCGGTTGGATGACAGGTTACTAGGGTCTGGACGCCACTTACAGCCTCACCCCACCCCCGCGGTCCTATTTTTCCCGGAAGTGCATGATGAGCTGACGTCTTAGTGGAGAGCTCGTCACAAAGCTACTCGCTCATCTGCTCTCGCTACCCTCGACGGCAGAGCGGCCCACGGGTTACACGGCAATTCCCCAGGGCTGTTGCGCTCCACCTGTGCCCCGGAAACCCTACCACCTGGCGGGGTCGCCCTGTGCTCCCCTCCAAGGCCTGTAGGACGACGTCTTCATTGACCACCAAAGCCTACAGCGCCACCGGACATGCAGCTTCTGCCCTGCACACCATGGCCCTCCTGCAAGTCCACCAGGCCAAGGCACTTAAAGATCTGCACGGGGGTAGCCCTGATTCCAATGTTTAGCAGGAACTGTGCTCAGCGACCGACCTTGCCCTCAGAGCCACGAAGGTCACAGCGCAGACACTCGGGCAGGCGATGGCCATGCTCGTGGTCCAGGAACGTCATCTGTGGCTGAACTTGGTCGAGATGCGTGAGACCGACAAAGCTCGATTTCTCAACGCCCCTGTCTCCCAGTTCAGCCTCTTTGGCGACACCGTCGAGGACTTCGCTTCTCCACGGTGAAGAAACAAACAGAGGCCATATCTCACATCCTGCTAGACCGCAAGCCTGCCGCCATGGGCCATGCCCTGTCTGCTCGCCGAGGGCATCCTCCTGCGGCTAAGAAACACCCTGCTCCACCTCAACCCGGGCCCAGCTCTCAGCCCCCGCATCGAGCACCCTGCAGGAAACAGAAGCCCCCCATCTCACGGACCCCCTCGAGGACCCAGAAGGCTCCCAGGCGCTCCTGAGATGTCCAACCCAGAGACCAAGACGTTAGCTCCGGAGCTGGTAAGAAGACCACTCCGTCCCCCGGTGGAGGGCCGGGAGGAGAATCTTTTGTTGAAGTTATTTCATTTTCCGACCCCAGTAGACAGGGCTGCAGTACCCACATTCTCAATAACAGAGCTATTTCCTTTGTCTCTGGGTCACCAGGCCCTCAAATGCCGTGGACCCCCTGCCTTCAGCCCCACGACTGTTCCCCGGCCGGCCGGTTCTGACGAGTCTAGAGGACGCCTACACCGGACCTCCTCCTCAGTCACTAACCTGCCCCCTGCCGGGTGTGCGGAGCAAGGTAAGTGCTTTGAGTCTTTTCTCAGCACTAGAACCTCGGGACGCGTCTTCGCCTCCCGACGCCATACTACCTGCTCCGCCCCGCTGCAAAGCCCCGCCGGGTATGTCAAAACTACTCATCCCCTTGGTGCCCCTAGCACGGAGCTTGGATTCGTGGCTTTCACTTCCCAACATGTCACGCTGGCTGGCCCGGACCATCTGACTCGGTTACTCAATTCAGTTTGCTAGGCCCCCACCCCCCCCTTCACGGGCATCCGCTTTACCGCAGTATACGGTGAGCATGCCAAATCTCTGCGCGCAGAAATTGCTACTCTTTTACTCAAAGACGCGATAGAGCATGTCCGTCTAACCGAAGTGAAGAAGGGTTTCTAGAGCACTTACTTCATTATACCCAAGAAATGCGGTGGCTTACGACCGATCTTGGACTTGCGAGTTTTCAACCGGGCTCTGCTCAAACTCCCGTTTAAAATGCTCAGCAAAAACACATCTTAACTTGCATCCGGCATCTAGATTGGTTCGCAGCGGTAGACCTGAAGGACGCATACTTTCACGTCTCAATTCTGCCTCGACACCGACCCTTTCTACAGTTCGTGTTCGACGGCCAGGCGTATCAGTACAAAGTCCTCCCCTTCGGCATGTCTCCGAAGTGTCCACTCGCGTCTTCACAAAAGTTGCAGAGGCAGTCCTTGCCCCGCTCCAGGAAGCCGGCATTCACATACTCAATTACCTCGACGACTGGCTCATTTTGGCCCACTCCCGAGGGTTACTATGCACTCACAGAGACCAGGTGCTCAGGCACCTCAGCCGTCTGGGGCTTCAGGTCAACTGGGAAAAGAGCAAGCTCGCCCCGGTTCAGAGCATTTCTTTTCTCGGCATAGAGTTAGACTCAGTCTCAATGTCAGTACGTCTCACCAACGAGCGTGCACAGTCTGTGCTGAGATGCCTCGCCACTTTCAGGTCAGGCACAGCGGTCCCTTTAAAACTTTTCCAGAGGCTCCTGGAGCATATGGCATCCTCCGTGGCGGTCGCGCTGCTGGGGTTGATGTATATGAGACCGCTTCAGCACTGGCTTCACACTTGAGTCCCGAGATGAGCATGGCGCATGCCGATGATCACCCCCGCCTGCCGCCAAACATTCAAACCCTGGACAAACCTCTGCTTTATGCGGGCAGGAGTACCCTTGCAGCAGGTGTCCCGTTACGTCCTGGTCACGACCGACGCCTCCAGATTGGGTTGGGGCACCGTGTGCAACGGGCACGCAGCCGTGGGCCGTTGGAAAGAGGCCCTGCTGCGCTGGCACATCAATTGCCTAGAGTTGCTGACTGTTTTCTTTGCCCTGTGGAAGTTTCTCCCGTTAGTTCAAGACAAACATGTCCTAGTCAGGTCAGACAGAACCACCGCAGTAGCATACATAAATCTCCAAGGCAGTGTACGCTACCGTCACCGTCGTCTCCTCCTTTGGGGCCAGCAGCGACTCAAGTCACATCCCCGGCAACCTCAATGTGGTAGCGGACGTGCTGTCATGACAACACTTGCCCAGTGGAGAGTGGAGGCTTCACCCCCAGTAGATCCAGCTGATTTGGGAACGGTTCGGCAAGGCCCAGGTAGACCTGTTTGCCTCCCAAGAGACCTCCCACTGCCCGCTCTGGTATGCCCGAACAGAGGCTCAGCTCGGGGCAGACGCACTAGCACACAGCTGGCCTGCGGGGGTACGCATTTCCCCCATTGGGTTGTGGATGCCTATCACACCCAGGCCTTGCCCCCCCTTTGCAGGTCCGAGCACACTCAACAAGGAGTGTTGCGTCCTCGTCCAGTGCCAGGGGCACCTCCCTGGCAGACATATGTAGAGCAGCAGGTTGGGCAACAACTAATACATTTGCGAGATTCTACAATCTCTGGTTTTAGACAGTATTGTCCCGTGTTTCTCAGGTCCTAGCAGGTAGAACACTGTAACATGCTGATGGACTGACCGGGTGGATTGCTTGCACCTGGCACCCTTTCCCTCGGCCGAGGTAAAATTGTGCGCTTTCTCTCCCAGGAGATCCCACTCATTCGGATCCCTGGATGACTCCTCCCTTTCCCTTTGGGTCTGCAGTTCAGTGGAGGAACTTGCCGACCCAATCCACTGTGGGTACTTAATCTACCCTTTACTGGAATAGGTGCTCCCAGGCCCGGACACCTGCGTGGACTCCCCCTGTGTGTATTTTCCACGGTACGTCCCCTTATGAGTGGATCCGCGTCTCCCTTAGGCAGTCCCAGCTGCCCTCCGGTTGCCGTGTTGTAGCAATTCCCCCCTCCTTGAGGCTGGATCAACCACCGCGCCACTTTCCACATGTTGCTTAAAAATCCATGTGACGTATTCGCCACCCTTACCTCCCCCTTTCGGGCAGGTGTGGCTTCCGCAGGGTCTTTTCCCCCTGAAAGAATAGGAAACTGGGTAAGACCCCCTTCCCTCGATGCATGTAAGGGCCCCAGCCATTTCTTACTCTATGCGGAGAAACATGGAGAGAAAAGAGGCCTGGCTAGGCTCGGCCCGTTCCCGGGTTGGCAAGCGTTGACTTGTTCCCCTGTTTAGGGTAACCAGAAGGACTCCGGTGACTTTTATGGGGCATTTGGGAAGGGTACGTGCAGTCTGACACACCCTGAATGAACTTGACATATTTCCCAGCTTTTATACCCGTATGTCCGGTGGTTGGGGTATGCATATACTGTATGCCAACTTCTCATTGGCCTTTTTTCATAGATCAGAGGCATATTCGGCACTCAAGAGAGACCCCTAGTGTCGCTTCTTCGACACAACGTCTCGTTCCCTCCAACAGGGAACGGAGGTTACATACGTAACCTAGACGTTTTCAAGCTTTAAAAAGAATCCAAAAGCACCATAAAATTATTGTACAAGTGGTTTATTTGACTTGTGTATTATATTCCAAGTCTTCTGAAGACATTTGATAGCTTTGGGTGAGAAACACACAAAAATATTCTTTAAAAATCCTGATATCTTCCCTAGCTCTCCTTGTTGAGTAAACAGACAATGTAGAGATTATTCATCTGTGAACTAATTGTTCTTTTGAGTCTGATCTTTTCAATGAATTGGATGATCTGGTGCACAAACCTGTCTGAATAATTAATTCTTGAATCTGACTGACTCAATGATCAGTTCACTGGAGGAGCAGATTATCAATGTATGTCAAATGACAAATTTGAGTATTTTTCTCAACAAAAGATATTGTAAGATTTTAAAACACTTGGAATATATCATACAAATTGTAGGGGCCACTTTATACTTTTATGATGCTTCTGTATCCTTTCTGAGGTTTGAAAGCTCCAGTCCCTATTCATAGTAAACACATGAAAAAGAGCAACAATACAATCTTCAGATTTTCTCCTTTTAGGGTTCCACGGAAGAAAGGAAGTCATATGGCTTTGGAATTACATGAGGGTAATTAATTGATGACAGAATTGCCAATTTTATGTGGACTACCCCTTTAAGAGTAAGTTTCTAGATATGCCTGCAAGGTGACATTGAGATAAAGTTGTCACTAAGAATCTTATTCAGGCATGCTTTCTTCAACCAAGATATCTGAAAAATGTGTGACCATCAAATGCAAAACAAAAGAAAATGTAGGGAGGGAGAATAGATACCTCATCTTGTTCCCCCTTTACAAAAACTACAATTTCTGTCAGCCTGCATGAAAGGCATTCACTTCTTGCTCTTTATACACCTTAACAAAGAGAGGCAGATGAAAGAATGGCTGGGACTTAAAAGTGACAACCACATTAAAGGACAGCCTTCAAGTGGCATCTTGCAGGGAAAGTGACATTTAGAGGTGTACCCTGAAAACTGTCTGTTTACTTCAATGGACTATGGTAAACATGAACAGAGTGCCCACTTTAAAACAAGTTGATGGCATTGCAGAAAGCATTCATTTCAAAAGGTGAAATGCTACTTGGGCACATTCTGTCAGACGCATGACATGTTGGAGAGGAGTTGTTGGTTTCATTAAAATGAAAGACAGGGGAAAGCTTTCGTGCATTCATGTGGATGCAATGAATTCCTCATACTGCGCTAAACTATGCCTGTTCTTTGCATTTATGTTAATACACTGCTCACAGGAAAAATGGTATTTGAGAGGCTGTCTATAGTACAAATGTTAAAACACAATTACATTTAAAAGGTAATTTATAAGAGCACTGCAATTTTAAGTGCCCATAACGATGTCTAATTTTATGCAGGAGTTAGGAATACACCAGTGCAAAAATAGTCTGCAATTCCATGCCATTACCTTCCCCTTCGATGAAAGAAATTTTTTACTGTTTTGACATGTCACTCAAGGTGACAAGGTGCCAACCTAGTATTTCTGGAGAACACTTGCTATTCAGTTCAGCACAGAGCGGACTGGACCAATTTTCCAAGAGCAACACTGCCAGTTTTTCAGTACGATAAGAAATATAATTTTTACATCTGTACACAATCAGTTAGTTTTGAATGCTGAAATGTTTTATAAAGCTAAATTATAATTTAAGCTTGAATCAGTTATTCAACACTACATATATATATATATATATATATATATATATATATTATAATGTTTGTGTTTGTCACTGCTAATGTATATTTAAAAAGGCATAGACTGAAATGTTCCAGTTTCAGTATAAGTTAAGCTCAAACAACAGCATTATGTTAATTACTACAAAAAATATTTTAACTTGTCACTTACTTATTAAAAAATAAGCAGAATTTGCAGTTAAAGGCTTTGACAATAGAAGTTAATGGGGCCAGTTCATAAACGTTAAAATACAAACTGTGTCAAAAGTATAGCCATACTTTAGCCATAAGACGAATGGGAGGGTTACTTTTGAAATGTATTCAACTACATATTACTGAATACATGCTTAAAATTGTAATATGTAACATATTCTGTTAGATAACTCAAGGTCAGTAAGGTATTCTAAATACTTTGGATTACTTCTTCCACTGATTGTTTTGACTATAAAATCTCTGCCAGTACAGTAAAGACAAAATACACATGTTAAAAATACATTCTCTGAAAAACCTAAATATCTTATGCAGTGTTGTTTCTAAAACAAGATCAATCAAATTGATCATGTTTTAATGATTTTTTAAATATTTTTACAGGAAAACAATAAAAAAAAATTATATCAAGAATACGATTTTTGCCCTAATATCAAAGGTCTTACTAGAAAAAAAAAATATTTATGATCCAAAGTGAATTCTCTTGATAAAAAAATATGATCGTGCCTGGTAACATGCATGTAAAATGTCTAGAAATAGCCTTTTAGCTTAGCGTAAAGCTGACAATTTACACAAGGTTTATTACTATTTATTCTGCTCCAAACTTCAAACTTACTTCTCTGTCTGCTCATATGAATGTAACACATCACAAGAAAGTGTTTCACCGCTGTTAAAATGCACTTTGGATTTGCATCATATATATGTATAAATGTTTTCCATCTGAAAGGACTAAATATTAAATGAAACAAATGACAATAAAATGCAAAGTAATCACTTTAGTAATCAAAATGCATTTTGAATGTAACTGTATTTAAAATACATAATCCCATAACATATATTCTGTTACTTCCCAACCCTGATTATACTTATACATTTAGTGTGATAAAAATGTGAATAGTGAATATAACTTTACACAAATAAGTTTAGTTAGAGATTTTATATAGGCTATAATTTTTAAACAGTGTGTATTTTAACATTTATGGACTCGCATTGACTTGTACTAAACTCAATATTAGGAATAAGGTAGTAAAGGACAGCTGTGGAAGAGGCAGAGCCCTAAATAAGACACTCCTTCAGCTGCACTGTGATTGGTCGACCTGACCCAATGAGTGGAAAAACAAATGAAGTGTCACAGTGGGAGATTAGATAAATATGTGAGTGAGGAGCAGAAGGTGGACTCGGGTTTATTTCAATTTGACCAGATCACTAGAGCGTTGCAGGGTCTCAGTCTCTAATGACCAAAGGGGGATGGGAAAGGGTGGGAATATAGAAATTGTATGGACAACCCCTCTGTTTGGAGGAGGGGAACAAACACAGACAAATGCTTGTGAGATAAAGGATTAAAGGGAGTCTTTACAACAAGAGTCTCAACTGCCACGTTAAGTGTGAGGCATCGTTGAATAGTATTACTATTCAAACAACCCAAGGATTGCAATGGATTATAATGTTGTACTTTTACAGTCATCATACACTCTTGGTCTTCTTGGTGAGGTAGCTCTTATAATAAAAGTTACTAAACAAAGCGATTAGGCTGAGGGCGTAGGCAAGCACCACAATATTCATGGAATCAGGGAAGTCACAATCAGCAAAGAGGTTGACCGCAGTATGAATGGTCACAATAAAGAACTGGAGCTGCATGAGGGGACAAGTAGAGAAATGCTGCAAGTTATTACAATGGAAGAAAGGCTGTGAAGAATGTTATGGCTATTTTATGATACGGTGGAATATTACGAATATATACTACTGTGATTTACTTTTTAGTTAGATTTACTCAACACATCAAGACTCAGACTCACCAGCTGGAGAAGAGTGAGGTAGCGTTTCCACCACAAGTATTTCTGCATTTCAGGGCCCAATGCGGCCAGACAATAATACATGTACATCGCCACATGAACAAAAGAGTTTATGAGGCCAATGAGGAATGCTGGGGAGAGAGAATGTTTTGGTAAAATTCTAATTAATCCTCATCAGATTGGGGAATCAATGCTCACCCTGAATCAAGCCTTCACACTTTAAAATGTGTGAAACTCTAAAACATAAAACATTCATGAGATGGTAAGCATTTTATTAATTGCCTAACACCAGTATCTTACTTCTGAATTCAGAATTATTCATTTTTGAAGCAATATATCACCTAGTGGTACCAGAAAGCAACTGCAAAACTAAGACAAACCTAATATTTAAGTTTTAGATTATTGTATTGTAGATAAGTAACATTTTGAGGTATATGGATGAATCAGAAACAATTCATATAGGCCTACATCAATTCTGAGAAAGATGAGCACTGTCTTTGTATCACAAAATAATTCATTAAGACATTTTTAAGGCCTTACAGACCTTATTCACGCTAGCACCATCTTTGATTTTTAATGGGAATGACAACAAGGCTGTGAGGGATAGATTCACCATCTCTTCAATGGGCTGTACTGCAGTTTAAAGTGTTTTTGGATCGTTCTGCAGACACAACATTGATTAATATCTGTCCAAGAACTTCAGTATACAAAGAACTCCAAACAATGTGAGTTGTGGAAAATCAGATATGATCAAGGAGATTTTACAGCTTTATACAGTTCGTGCCATTGAAGAGATGGTGAGTCTATCCCTCACAACCTCGTTGGATGGCGCTAACATGAATAAGGTCTGTAAGGCCTTAAAATTTTCTTAATTAATTACTTTATTGTGATACAAAGAAAGTGCTCGTCTTTCTCAGAAATGATGTAGGCCTATATGAAATGTTTCTGATACATCCATATACCTCAAACTGTTACTTATCTACAATACAAAAATCTAAAACTTAAATTTACAATCTAATTAAAGAGATCTTTTCAAAATTGATAGTAAGACACATATTGTTACACAGTTCTAAGTGAACTGTTGCTACTTAGAATGTGCATGGTGAATGTAAACATACAGTATGTGGCAATTGCAATAATCTGCTTTAATTCCAAGGAAAGAACACTTACACTGCCCTCCTGCAACGTACTTGACTCCTGCCCACCAGTTGAAAATCATTGTGCAATGATGGTAGACATGCAAAAAGGTCAGCTGATTGTTCTTCTTTCGCAGAATGAAGAACATCTGATGATAATGACATTTACTCATTAATGCTCACAAAAACATCATAAGACATTCATAAAAAGTGTATTTTGGGAGCAAAACTACTAGATAATTTACTTACTGTATCACTAAGTTCAATTACTTTAGAGAAGTAAAACCACCAACACACTCTGGCCATCTGCAGGGCATCAACGTTACACAAACAAAAGCAATGTAAATAACTTCTTGAATAGTATGCAGTTACATAATGCTACATCCTAGAAAAAGTTTAGTATTACAAAAATATTAATTACTTACAAACAATGTATACAAAATAATAATAATAATAATAATAATAAAAATAGGTTACCCGCATTGCCAGGGGACTTTCAGAGTAATCAACAGGCTGACACAACAAACTGTAATTTGCCAACCAAGATGATGCTGTGAACTAAGAGTAAAACAAACAACATTAAATTACATTAAAATGTATACATTTTAAATTAGGGTTAACTTTAAGGTCTCATAAAAGAATATGTAAATAAATAAAAATAATAATAATTAAACTATAAGGCTTGTGAATTTTGGTCCATACCTCATAGAACATATAAGCAGAGATGCACACCATTGAGAAATTGTAAATGATAAGGATCGACTTAATGTTGACTGGCTGCCTGTGTCGCATTAGTTTTGGGCCAAGCCAGACTATGAAAAGGTAACACAGGAATATGCAACTGAGAGGCACCGGAGAATAGACCAATAACCATCCATCTGTCCTCTTGTCTATGGGAATGTATGAAGTGCTTCATTAGACCCTTAAACTACATTATGTAACCGTTAAAGTACTTTGAACAAACAAAACATACTGGCAGACAATACAATTATTTGAAAAATACCTCCATTTTCTAAGACCCATTGATAATATATCTGGAGCCTTTGCCATCTCGACGGTAAAACGGACACCTGAGTACAGAGAGATTAACAATGGATGAACCAGCATAACGAACAACAAATAATTAATGGACATGTTACAAAAATGGGGGTGGGGTCTTTTGATTAAAAGTGTCTTTTAGGCTATGTAAAAATACTTGTGTATAAAAAAAAATACTGATGTATATAAGCGTGAATGACTTACCATTGCGCTTGCTCTGTTTATTCAAGAATGCTCAAATAGTGCCATCTATCAGATAGCTCATGCAACAGCGTGAGGAATCGTTGAAGGGCGTACCTGCTTTAAAATGTCAATTATTATGATCAGTATTGAAGTTCCACAAAAGACAGATAGTAAAAAAATATGGAGTTTCGACGCAGAGCACTCGTTCAACGTCACTGATGAGTTAAGAAGCCTAGTTTACACTTAACATCCTTATCCAAGACGGATTACCAAAATCCCCTGGATAACCTTACTATTTACCGCAACTGTGTTCAGCGGTGTTTCTGCTATAACAGCAATTTTGTGATAACGTTTTTGTTTCGTCACAATTAAGTGCCGGGGTAAAATTAAAAGAATTCATTAAAATAGTTAAATAATAAATACTTAAATAAACACACGTAAATTATGTATTAGTATTATTATTATTTTAACTAGGCTCATATATTCAAAAGTAATAACAGCTATAAACTATCTATCTATCTATCTATCTATCTATCTATCTATCTATATATATATATATATATATATATATATATATATATATATATATATATATATATATATATATATATTGTTTTTTTTTCTTTTTTTTTTCTTCATTTTATTATTATCAGGGGCGCCTGCGGGATTTAATCTGAGTGTGCGCATAGACATTTGCCTAATAAACCTTATATATCTTGCTCCCCCGGGAGATTTATTTATTTTGATTTATTTATTGCAAAAAACAACACCAACGAGTTCAATTCTGGTGACTTTGAGATAAGCATTTGACTTATTTTTATTCGACTATGTGTAGCATTCATGTACCTATTGGGTAAAGCATTTATTTTTCAGTTATCGTTCTGACAGACGCATTTTCGCGCTAAAAAAGAAAGAAAAGCCAAACGCACCACAACACAGGTGTCTCGAGACGCGTTCTTATCAGTTGAACTTCTTTTTTAACTCGACACAGCGTCTAAAAATTAAGCGCTCCCGTGAGAGATGCTAAAAACACAGTGAAACATAACGCAGTTGTCAAAGACATCCATCTAGCGAATGTTTAAAAGGAAAACGATTGAAAAACAGTGCGAGAGGAAGAAAAAACACGTTCAGTTTGAACAGCCCCTTGTTCACATGACTCGGCACTAGCTGAAGATTCTCAGAGTTACCTCTCAATAAGACTGACTTTTGTCTCAATTGACTGTAGGCAAATTGTCACTGTATCCAGCGCAGTTTGTTCTCTGTATTCGTAAATATCCCGATTCTGTTTTACTGAGTGAGAAACTGCTCCAAATGATTCAGTGAGAGCGCTCTGAACGAATTGTACTGAATCACGAATCGATTCAGACCGTTTTGCAAGCCCGTTTGGAAGTTCACTGAAAAGAACCGACTCAAAATAATTTCTCATTCGCAAACTGGACATTGTTAGTTATTTTAAACAGCCAAAAGAAATACGGGACACATTTCATGATTGTTGAAATATTCTGAGTAAATATTTCTCAGGTCAGTCGGAGCGCTCATGGTACGCACAGTGCTTATTGCCATACAGCTTCCTGCAGGAGCCACTGATTATTATTATTATCTTTTTTTATTACGAAAGGAACATGCAATGTGCTCATGTGAATTTACATAACACAGCCTTACATATTGACCACACACATTGTGAACAAATGGCACATTCCCTTTATTAACATAACATTTTCAGCTGGTACCAAATGACAATGCAAAAAATTCTTTGCTTCAGTACTTTTAGATATTCCCTAAAAGAAGGGGAAACACAGATGTACAGTGTAAATTTCTCCTTTGCTCAGCATCCGTATGCAGACCCCTGACTCAGGTTTACAGTGCACACTTCATTAAGAACAGTGAAGAAAAACACTTGATATTCCAAAGACAAAGAACCATCAGAACTCCCACATTCACTCGTTCAACATACAATTCTGACACAAGTGCAGCTGTGTTGTTTTCTACAAACATTGTTTTTAAATCAAAATAGTCCAATTATTATAAAAAATTATAAAATTAAAACAAAAAAAGGTACACTTAAGACCATTTGCACAGTCACACAGTGATACTTCACATATAGCCTACTGTACATCCTCTACTTTAGTGTCTGTTACAAATCTTATCTGTTACTTATGGAATGACTGATGACTGAATTCTGTAGGTTTTACGTCCCTGTATTGTAGTAAATCTTTTTTTGATGAGAATGCTGGGTTGGGTCTTTTGACTCTTCAGAATCACCTGCACGACTTATATTTTTTGGAACATGAACAAAATGATGATGATGCTGTTGCTCATTATTATTATCATGATGATGATGATGATGATGATGATGCTGTTTAGTGGGTTCAGCAGCCTGCTTACTGTTCTCTCCAGTGAGCGCAGTGTCATTGTTTTTGCTGTTGTCAAAGCCTCCTGATATGATGGAGTTGCCATGTAGCTAAAACAGAGTTTGAATTAATCAACATTTTGAACATTTAATGGACATAACATAACACTTTTTGAAAACCACAGTTTTGTACATATACAGTACATGGCCACAAAAGTATTTGGATACTGATCTCACTGCATTAGATACAAATACATAAAACCAAGTGGCATCTGTAAACAAATGATGCTAAAACCTTTTTTCAGACCTTATTTCACTTTTCAAGTAATTTTCGCAGTGACTTTATCTAACTGGTCTGAAGGTGATTTTAGTGGATGTATGAATTCAGTTCCCCTCATGTTCACACAGCTGTCCTGGCATTGTAACCACAGGCATAGTTCATCACATTTATGTTCATGAACATTTATGTTCTTGCCCATGGGTGCCCCAAATACACACACACAAAAAATGAACTTTCACTATCGTTAGGTTTACTTAACCCTCCCATGTTCATATTACTCATATTACGGTCTCTGCTTAATCCATTTGCTTTGCGGTAACATTTATATATTTGGTTTGGTTGACTGAAACTGGGCAGGGGATTTATAGTTTCCAGCATGCTTTGCATGAGGACAGGTATACATTGTGTTTTCTACTTATTGCAATTGAGCAATTGCTGTGGTAATAATAGCATAGTGAACAAATTAAACTCAGAAATGTTTCTCACTAGCATGTATTTAGCATGCTATAATTTAATGTCACTAGCTAGTATGTAACTGAAAATTCCTCTAGTCTAGTTTTGTTGGGTTTACTCGATTCAGTTAGGTTATCTCCACTTGAGTATTTAAATTTAGATTACATGGACATTTTAATTTAAGAAAACAAATATGTGGACCACTGTATATTATTGAATTAAGAGTTTTTATTTATTTATTGTATTTTAATTTTTTTGTGTAATCAAACTACCATTAACTAAGGATATGTTCCACTAACCAAAAGGTGTCTTTTTGTGAAATGTTTTGCTTGAAAAGTGAATAAATGCACAATTTTAAGTGTGGCTAAAGTTTACTTTTTAAAATCACTGTATATTGTTGCATATTTTCACTCACTGAACAGTTGCATATATCTTTATGGTATGTGGCCCTGATGGCAGCCTCTATGTACGGGTAGTGAAGAAAGCTGTATGGCAGGACAATGTGGAAGGTCAGATATCCACATCTGTGGACAAGAGGAAGAACATAACATTAAAGGCAGCTTGAAATGCTTAAAAACCCCTCAGATGATCTCCTATAGACCTCACTCTTTAGGTGAACATTCATATGAAAACAAATCGGTCAAAAGAATAAAAGAGTAACTTGTCAGACTGGTCAGTGTGTGTTGGGAGTTGGGAGAAATGTCTTGTTTATACCTGTCATACACCAAGAAATCATCCTTGTCACCATCTAAAATTTCCCAGACATCATTTTGCAGTGGGTTCTGTTGATACACAGGGATACCCTGTGCCACCCTCCTCTTGAGCTCCCAGTACATAGCTCTGGACTGTGCCTCCTGCTCATTGACAATCAGGAAAGACACATTAGTCAGCATGCCCTGGGCCAACTTGTCACGCAGGTCTCCCAACCTTCCAGGAAAAAAGAGGAGAAAACAAGTAAATGTAATAGATTGAATTAATTTCTATTACTTTTCCAGTTGTGATTAATAAATTATAATTTTAATAATTACAAATATTATACTAAAGTGCAATAATAACAGGCAAATAAAATAATTTATAGCAAATAAAGTCAATTTCAGAACTGAGCACAACAACAAATAATTATATAAAAAATAACTCTACCATAAGTTTTATTGTATTAGTTTAATTTTAGTTTTATTTCCATGACTTTTCCAGTCCTGGAAATAACATTTTTAAAAATCCTTGGTATTTCCAGGTATTTTTTCATAACTTTTCCAAAGTAGCTTACATTTTATTCTAATTTTAAGTTGACAAAATACTGTATAAACATAAAGTACTTGGCCAGTTGTACCAGTAATAATAATATCTCACTCTGAATGAGAGCATTGACAGCACAATTATTGCTCTAACCTGGCAGCCTGCGTGAGACAGAAGAATCAGCTCGCTTTAAGAAGAGCCACGATGACTACATTTCCCAAAAGCTCCTTCATTGGAGTTTTGCCATCGATCTCCCACTTTGGTGCAGGCATGCAGATCTTCGAGCTAGTATTTTCCTTCTCCACAAACAGTGATGAAGCCCCCAGCAGAGCTGGAAAAGTAGACAACCACAGAGCCCAGACAGCCTGCATCATGCCTGCTGTACTTTGCCCACTGTAACACCTAAAAAATTAAGACAATCAGTTTCTCATTGGGTCATACCTAATGAATTCCACATATTTAATTTTACAACACACAAGAATAGAAGAGTTAGAGTGGATAATAAAACCTCAACAATCTGTCCCTTGGCCTCCTTAAGGTAAAAAATAAAATAAACAAGGGTAAGATATTTGCTCCACACTTTTTAAGGTCTCACTGGGCATGGCCCTCCCCCTCAACAAACAGAACAAACCAGTAAAGAGAGATTGAGTGGATTGGCCTTGGTCATACTAAGTTTTCAGGGGTGTGAGGGATCCAAGATAAACAAACTTTGCTGATAGTATATGAGACTATGATAATGAACAAGATTTTAGTGACATCTTCAGTTTTTCCAAAATATAGAACAAATTTGCTTTTATATGTTGCCATGCAAAGTTAGAAATTAAGGGGGGGCTGAGGTCAAAAATGCCCAGAGTTTAAAATGTGAGGCAAGAAAATGTAATGAATTCCTCTGTTTTTAATAGTAACATCTGAGTTATGGGTTAGAGGTTATATTTTCTCTAATTACACAGACATAGAATATGTAAATTCATTTATTAAAGTTTTTGAAATTAAAGGACATGGTATATTCATATTTTTTATGTAATTTAGAGAAAAACATGCCCTCATAATAAACAAAACGCCACTGAAAATCAAATGAAAGGTGCAAATACTTCCCATGATTAAAAAAAAAGTACATTTCTTACACCGCTGCCATGGATGAAGATTATTATTACATGTTAACAACAGTTTGGGCAGTGGGCAGTTCAGCGTAGCACACAGTTATTGTTATGAAGTGTTATTTAGAAGGGATGTTTAGCTTGTTCTATATCCTTTTTTCCTTAATATGATTTTTAAAAGAGGAGAAAAGCACGCTATGGAAGAAGCATTCTTGTAGAATGCTTCTTAGAACCAGCACTTAATGCTTCCAAAAGTACCCTTTTATAACACTCAAGACATGGAGTGATTTGAGTGCTTGTTTTTGACCCCATGGATATTTTTTGTTGAAATTTAAAGATAGATTGAAGATTTAAAGATAGATTGAAATGTAAAGACTGGGAAAAAAATAATTCAAAAACTGCTGGTTCACGAGTGAACACTTTGTTTGGGTTTCCTACTCTCTGGCACAGTTTGTTTGCCATGCAATTCTGTTTGCTTGAGCTAAACATTTGGTTATCACATCATGTGGAAAACAAGTGCATGTCTCCTTAACTTTACTGATCTGTTCAAATGATGCAATAGAAATATCAGTCACCAATGTTTACCATAAAACAATTATTCATCACGGTTATTTTTAAAGGCATAATTCACCCAAAATTAAAATTCTGTAATTATTTATGCATTCATTCATTCTTCCGTGGAACACAGAGACGTTAGGCATGCCTAATGTCTCCTCTTGAAAGTCATATGGGTTTGGAATTACATGATAATTTCATGTTGTAAATAATGACAATGCTCATTTTGGGTGAACGCCCCTTTTAAAGCTTATGAAAATAGAATAAAACAATACAAAAATATATGTGGATATAAATAAGATGCCAGACTTTTAGAGCATCTTTTGTCTGGCCCTGCTGTGGATCCACAAAAGTTGATTTACACTGAACAAATATTCTTGAAAGGTCTTACTCAATCGCATGAATAGTGGAATTGATTTTAGTTTAGCAAACAGCAGTGTTTCACCCTTGATTTGGGTCAAAGTACAGACTTCAATTTGTGGAGCAACAACCTTCACTTAAGTCAAAATATCCAAACAGACATGAGCCAACCAAAATGGAATGTTTGACCAAAACACATGTTGTTAATTTGTACAAACAACCCAATGTATTAATGATTAATTTAATTAATAGAAACTGTATTTTAAAAAATTTTCCTCCCCCAATATCCCCTTTAATATGTTCTTTGTGAACAATATCTCAGTAAAACACTCAAGATGATGATACAACTAGTCTGTAGGGACCACAGTTTACATTTTTGACACCCGGTTATTCTACCAATGTCAAGGAATACATCAGAGCCGTTTCTATTGCAATAATCACCTTATGAAAGGAAAATGTTCAAATGACTACAAAGGGAAGTTGTAACCAGAAAATTCTGGTTTTCTGACAGAAGTTTATCATTCAGAACAGTACCCTCGGTTTGGCAAATGCATGAGTCATTTTTGTGGTGGGTCTATGACATGAGATGGAATCTATCTGACTGCTAAACACTTGTAACACACAACGTGTTCTATGGGAAAATTAATAATCAGACATAGTAGTACATTTTAAAATAGTAACTTCACAGTGATCATCATGACAATTCTACCATTTACAACTTATCATTCTGCCACCTCCCTCACGGAAAAAAAGCCTGCGCACCTGTATAGGGATAGATCACCCAAAACCCTCACCTTCTTTATTTATTTATTCACAATCATGTTGTTTCAAACTCATTTGACTTTCTTTCTCAGAACACAAAAGGAGATGTTAGCTTCAGTCACAATTCACTTTGATTGCATGGAGATAAAAAACTGTGAAAGTGAATGGTGAGGCTGTCAGTCCCTAACATTTTGCCTAACATCTCCTTATGTGTTCCATGGAAGATATGAAGTCATACAGGTGTGAAACAACAGGAGTGTGACTAAATTATGACAGAATTTTAATTTTGGGGTACATTATTGCTTTAACCCTTGTATTGTCTTCACTTTTGGGACCCTCTGGTATCCCTCGTGTCAAACTGACCCAGAACATATTTTGGGTTTTAAAAACAATTCTGAAATAAAAATGTACTTCATAAACCATTAACATATATTGTCTTTATCTCAATTTCTAACAATTGAGATAACATAAATATTTAGGGATTGCAATCAGTCTCTACTAGAACACAATTAATAATGGAAGTGTGATTTGTTTTTTGTCAAAAGGTTATAATTGATCCACTATACTCAATACTTGGGGGTCATAAATCATGCTTATCTTGGAAAAATTAACATTTCTTATTTTTAATGCAAACTTTCAATACATCAACTGGAACTTCAACAATCAAACACTTTTATCGTATGAAATGCAGATGCATTTGAGGCATACTGCTTGCAACAAGGGGTGGTGCTTGGGAATAAAGAGAGGCATGCCTGTTTACAAAAACACATGCATCACACAATTTGGCAGTATGTGTACCACACACACACACACACACACACACACACACCTGCAACAGTACACTTACTTCAGAAACTTGAGGTTGTGGTCGTGTGAGGCGTGCAGGTAGGACAGCTGGAGCCTCTGCCATTCTCCTCACTGTGGCTAGAGAAGCTGGGGTCCTTGGCACATGTTGTCTCCTTTGGATGTCAGCTTTCTTTTGAGAAGCTCCTGTCCCAGGTTGTACGACGTGAAAAAATTGTTGCAGGTAATGTTGTGGCCACTGAGGCCTTGTGACATATCTAGCACCACTCGTGTCCTCTGGTTTCTTTCAGCAGCTCCTCCTTCTGGCTTCCCTGTATAAATTTGCATGTTCAATGCATAAGAAGAAACAGCATCACAGGCAGCCCAGATTTTGATGCCATTCCTTGCTTATTTTGAGGGCATATACTGCCTGAAAGGGCAGCATCCTCTAAACTCCACAAGCCGTTCGTCCACAGTTACATTGGGCCCAGGGTTGTAAAGACGGGGAAGCCGGTCCATCCACTGGTCCCACAAAGTGCGGATTGCTGCCAACTTGTCCCCCCGCTGTCTAACAGGTCTTGATTCCCGGTTGTCAAATCTGATGATCCTTGAGAATACATGGAAGCTCTTCAGAGACATTGTGGCTCTAAAAATTGCACTCCCTCTCTCAGCATCCCACAGACTTTCAGTCGACTTCCCTCTTGACCTGTAGACACCAGCAAGAATGAGGATGCCAAAGTAGGCATGCAGATGCATGTTGTCCATCTCTTTCCACTGGTCAAACTGACCCGAAGACCATATGAAGGAAGTAAATGTGTGGGGTATAGTAGCTTGTGTGCTCAATTATTTTATTTTTTTGTACATGATTATCATAGAAAATAAGCTAGAGTTTCAGGTAGAAAAAATGTATACTTGTACCATTTTTCATCTTGTAAAAATTTGAAACAGGCCAATTTGACCCGAATACCATACAAGGGTTAATAACACATCTAAGTCAGTTGTCCAACCCGGAACAATTGGACTTTTGGTGTCCGTATTCGATTAAATAACGGCTAAAATTAATCTACCAACACTTGATTCAATTCTTTTTAATATTTGCATTAAGGGAGTGCAAATATTTAGTCAAATGTAGCAAGGCAGAAATTTTTATTTCATCATGGAAAAAGAAAACAATAACACAAAAAAGAGTGAAACAACTGCAGACTCCATCACTCGTTACGTTGCCCTCTGGACTGTCACAAGCAGTAATAATGCCTAGACCTAGCTCTGCTAGTTCATCCTGCATGCTTGTTATCACCATCATTTTGGGCTCCAGTCGATTGCAGAGTGTCCTGTAAGAAGGCAAGGGGTAGCCAAGATCCCTGAGGTATTCGTATCCTTTAACTCCCACTGCGCAGCGGATTTTTCAGGCAGTCATTAAAGTGTCATGGGACCACACTGCTCTCCAAGAGCGTTTGGCTAATGTTAGTGCACGTATCTGATCCTCATATAGGAACACCTGCAGCTCCTTTTCTATTTTGCTCAGTTTGTAAAGACGTTTCTTCATCTCCCCTGCCTGTATAACAAAGTAACAATGATAAAATCCATTTAAAAAAACGTTACCTGTACTTTCAGAGACTATTCGGGTGATCAGAGTAATCTATTGGTGGACTGGATATATATGATTCATAATGATAAAAAGTGACCTCTCTTTGAAGTCTGATTGTATGCTGCTGTTGCTGTTCCAGCTTGGTTTTGTAATGCTGACAGAAAGAGCAGTGTCATTCCTCTTCTGACCTCTGAACTCTGAATCCACAGTGGGCTGTCGACAGGCATAACCATGATCCCCCATATTCAAGTCCTTCTCCACTAAATGAACAATATTATATATTCTGTTGCAGCATACAAAGTGACATAAAGAGTATACTGACACATATATATACACTGGTGGCCAAAAGTTTGGAATAATGTACAGATTTTGCTCTTATGGAAAGCAGTTGGTACTTTTATTCACCAAAGTGGCATTCAACTGAAGACAATGTATAGTCAGGACAGTAATAATGTAAAAAAATTACGATTACAATTTAAAAAAGAAATTCAGAACATCTTAAACTATTTCAAAGAGTTCTCATTAAAAAAAATACTCCACGTGCAGCAATGACAGCATTCTAGTCAGTTTGTCCAGATACTCAGGTTACATTTCGCCCCACACTTACCGTAGCACTTGCCATAGTTGTGGCTGTCTTGCTGGGCACTTCTCACACACATTACATTCTAACTGATCCCACAAAAGCTCAATGGGGTTAAGATCCATAACACTCCTTTCCAATTACCTGTTGTCCAATGTCTGTTTCATCACCCATTCTAACCTTTTTTCTTTGTTTTTCTGTTTGAAAAGTGGCTTTTCTTTGCAATTCTTGCACCCTGTGTCTTCTCTTTACTGATGTACATGAATCTGGTGTTGAGCAGGTAGAATTCAATGAAGCTGTCAGCTGAGGACAAGTGAGGTGTCTATTTCTCAAACTAGAGACTCTGATGTTCTTATACTCTTGTATAGTTGTACATCTGGCCTTCCACATCTCTTTTTGTCCTTGTTAGAGCCAGTTGTCCTTTGTCTTTGAAGTCTGTAGTGTACACCTTTGTATGAAATCAGTTTTTTTGGCAATTCATTCCTCAAAACAATGATTGAATGATGACGTTCTAGAGAAAGCCGTTTCTATTTTGCCATTTTTTACCTAATATTGACCTTAAGACATGCCAGTCTATTGCATACTGTGGCACCTCAAAAAACAAACACAAAGACAATGGTAAGCTTCATTTAATGAACCAAATAGCTTTCAACTGTGTTTGATATAATGGCAAGTGATTTTCTGGCACCAAATTAGCAATTTACCATGATTCCTTCAGGATAAGATGTTGGAGTGATGGCTGCTGGAAATGGGGCCTGTCTAGATTTGATCAAAAAATACTTTTTTCAAATAGTGATGATGCGGTTTTTTTTACATCAGTAATGTCCTGACTATACTTTATGATCAGTTGAAGACCAATTTAGTGAAATAATGTACCAATTTCCTTCCAAAACAGCTAAATCTGTACATTATTCCAAACTTTTGTCCGCCAGTGTACACATTTACTTTGCAACTCGAATAGAACAGAAGTAGAACAAGACGTCCTGCAACAGATGGTATGACCCATCTCAGATGCTCAGATCTCAACATTATAGAGACAGTCTGGGATTATATGAAAGAGACAGAAGCAATTGAGACATCTTAAATACACAGAACTGTGACAAGTTCTCCTTTAACAATGCAAAACTGAAATCAGTGCTGCCAAAATTCCACCATCATGTTGATTTCACAACCCGTGGTACAAACAATTTAGACTTTGCTTGCACAAACATTCATGGTGCTTACAAGGCTGCACTCTGCCCTCACCTCGGCTGCTCGGACCACATCTCTGTTATGCTAATCCCAGAATACAGGCCACTCCTGAAACATGCCAAACTGGTCCTGAAACAAGTGAGAACCTGGTCTGAGGGAGCCATCGCAGCACTTCAGGAGAGTTTTGAACACACAGACTGGAATATGTTACATACACTGTAAAAAAAAAAAATCCTGTTAAATTTACGGTAAAATACTGGCAGCTGTGGTTGCCAGAAATTCACCGTAAAAAAAAAAATCAGGTAACCAAGTTTCAGGCTTTACAGGATGTAATTTTTATGCCTGTATATTTTACGGTGCATTACCTTCGTTTCTATGATTAAATATTAAACTTGATATATTAACCTTACGAAACTGTAAAAATCTACTTTTCACTTTATAATGTATTGGTAATCACCATAGTAAATTATTCAATGTAATTATAATAACGTAATAAACATTATCTAAACTACATCAAAAATAACACAGAACACTCCAATGTACAGAACTGATATTAAAAATAAGAAGAAACATAACTATTCCCATTAAAATTTATGAAATTAACTGGGTCAAACGGAATTCTGGGATGTCCGATTATTGTTTTTTACTGTAATTTTAACAATAATTTACTGTAAAAAGTACATGTACTCTCTTGTTAAACATAATATAAATCTGTACAGTTAATTATACCGAAAATCATACTTTTTACATTAAAAAAGTTTTAAGAAATTTTACTGTAAAATTACCATTTTTTTACTGTATATTTTAATGTTACTACCAATTAACCAATTAGCATTTTTTTACAGTAGCATTTTTACAGTCTTTTACAATTAAAATGACAAAAAATATTTACAGTGTACCACACCACCACAGACTTGGAGGAATACACTGCATCAGTGACATGATGTGATGTCCTTCAAGACCATCACCACAGGTGAAAACCAGGAACCGTGGATGACTGCTGATGTGAGCTCACTGCTGAAAACCTGAAACACTGCCTTCAGATCTGACGACAAGGCAGCCCTCCACACAGCAAGGGCCAGTCTGTCCCGGCTATTAAAGAGGCAAAGCTCAACTTCGCAGAAAGAATCCTATGTCAATTCCTAAATACCAAGAACACAAATTGCATGTGGCAAGGCATTCAGGCCATCACAGACTACAAAGCTACACCACTTGACTGTGAAGGTGACACCTCACTCCCAGAAGCACTGAATGATTTCTACGCATGGTTTGAAGCACAGAACAACATCCCAGTGAGGAACACCACTGCAAAGGCCACCAACCAAGTACATTGTCTGTCTGCAGTAGACGTCAGGAAGACTCTGTCCAGAGTTAAACCATGGAAAAACGTTTTATCCTCACAGACATCTTCAACATTTCCCTGAGCCAAGCAGTTGTCCCTGTGTACTTTAAGATACCACCATCATCCCTGTGCCAAAAAAATAATCTGCACGTTGCACTCACACCTACCATCATGAAGTGCTTCCAGCGGCTAGTCATGAAACACTGGACCCATTTCAGTACACCTACCATCCCATCCGCTCAACAGAGGACACCATATCTGCTAGCATCCACTTTTCTCTGACCCATCTGGACAAAAAGGACAACTACGTAAGGAAGTTGATCATAGACTTCAATTCAGCATTCAACACAATCATCCCACAACTGATAAAGCTGAACCTGCTGGGTCTGACCACCTCCCTCTGCAACTGGATTCTGTACTTTTTGACTGGGAGGCCCCAGTCCGTCAGGATCGGCAACACCACCTCCAGCACCACCACACTGAGGAGGTGAACCAGCTTGCAAAATGGTGTAGAGACAACAATCTATATTTTAATGTTTATAAGACTAAAGAGATGATTGTTGATATCAGGAGGACCTGAGCAGACCACTCACCACTGCAAATCAAAGGAACAACTGTGGAAAGAGTCAAAAGCTCCAAGTTTTTTAGTGTGTACATGATCGAGGACCTCTCCTGGACTATCAACACCATCTGCATAGCCAAGAAGGCCCAGCAGACTTCCTGAGGGGGCTGAAGAGAGTCAAACTCCCCTCTCGCATCTTCACCACCTTCTACAGAGGGACGATAAAGCGTCCTGACCAGCTGCCTCACCGTGTGGCACTGGAACTGCACAGCCTCTGACCGCAAGTCCCTACAGCGAATGAGATCAGCTGAAAAAATCATCAAAGTCTCGCTACCCACCATCGACACCACATACAACAACCACTGTTTCTGCTAATATTGCTGCTATACTTATTGTGCTACACTACAAAATAGTTTACATCTCATGTTCTGTGTATCTATTGTTCTGTTCTGTGTATTTATTGTCCTGCACTTGTCTCACACTGTTGTGTATTGCACTTTATGTAGTTTTGCGTACTGTTCTGTGTTGCACCATAGTCCCGGAGAAACTACATTTCATTCCAATATATACAAGCTTGAAGCTTGACTTGAAGATGTTTGGAACAACCTATTTGCCAGCAACCTTGAAAAACTGTGAACAAGTGTACCTTAGAGATTTGGTGGTTTTAAATGCACGGGTGGTCAATTTTTTTTATATTTAATGCCCTTTGTATGAAGTTAAATAAATATTACAGGTTCAATAGAAGTTAAACTCAATCAACAGCAACAAAATCTGGGTTATATAGAGGCACTTAAAATGGAAGTGTATGGGACCAATTTTGGAATGTAAAAATACTCACCGTTTCAAAAGTATAGCCACAAGACATAAACAATATTCTCGTGATCATGATTTTAGTGAGATAAAATCACTTACTAACCTTTTCTGTGTAAAGTTAATTTTAAAACTTCATTGCCATGACGATATCATGTCAACAACCCCTATAACACTAAAATGACTGTAAAAATTACAATTTAAACAAATTAACAGCTCATGTAATACAATACGAGTTTTGACAGAAGAATGAAAGTGCTTTTATAAAATTAAAAGCTTCATATTTCTGCCCCATTCACTTACATTGTAAGTACTTCACTGTAACCTTTATTTTGAGGGAAAATGGAGTCTAAATATTTTTTTGTGGTAATCAGCATGGCACAAATGCTGTTGATTGAGCTTAACTTGTATTTAACCTGGAACATTAATTTTATTGATAAATAAAAATTATTCATGACATTATTTTTGTATACATACCAGAGCATGTGATCGGAGTGGAGAGGTATGACACTCCGCTCAATAACCTGCTCAATGTATGCGCGCTTCGCTCAAATGCTCACTGCCCAAGCGGACACTCCGATCAACTACCGCTCATGCTTACCGGTAAAAAAAAGTGTTCATTTAAATCCTGCTCTGATAAGAAATTTCTCGGTAGTAGACTTGTTTCTGTTTGTATACATTTCATGAATACTGTATATGCCTCAATTACAGTTGTAGATACAGTTATGATATTTGTGTGTGACATTCTGTTACAGTCTGTACCTTTTATTAATTAAATTAAATGTATTAAATATATTAATTTAAAAGATGTCTAGCCCCTTGGTAAAACTTGCTATTTTATTTCAGTCAACATAACAACTGTAGTTGGTTGAACAACAGACCATTCAAAACAGGCGCATGAAAGAAAAATAAAACATTATGAAATGCACGTAGAACTTTCAGAATAAAACACCTGGAATATTTTCTGGCAATAATAAAACAAAAACTCTTTTTAAAATTAAAATAGACCAAAACTGCTGGGAAATGTGGTCTATTGAAAAATGTCTCTTCTTTACAGCACTTTAGAATTTACTTTTAGAAATATTAGCTTGGACAAAGTCTAAGGCTTCAGGCTCATGCAGTGTGCCCGGGACAGTAAACCAGCGGTGGAGAACACACGCTCAGCACTGGAAGAACCACTGGGGATGCTGAAGATTTTGCGGGAGACTCTGGCCAGTCGAGGGAGGGATCCATCATTGGTTTTCCAAAATCCCAGGACATCTTCCTGCATGCCCTTTCTCAATGAGCCCAGGTACACCTCCATCTCACCTCTGGCATTGTCAACTACACTTGAGCTGCTCTCATATGAGCCAAATATGCGGGCCTTCTTTGGACCGCTTCTGGGCTTAGCCGCTGTGCCCACACTTGTTCCAAACGCCCTTCGTTCTGCCTCCTTCACCAACAGTTCACGAATCTCTGCAAATTGATTGCTCACTGTACCATCCCTTATGATCCATTCAGTTTTAAAACGTGGGTCCAATACACCCGCCAACACAAGGTGCTTGTCAGAATAAAATCTGTTAAAATGAGTAGAGACATTATCTGACAGTGTCTCTGCAAATGCACGAAAGGAGAGGGAGCGGGTCTCACGCACACTGGACAAAAGCGGTATAATTTGCATAACAATTGGAAGAATAATGCCCAGGTTTCCAAGCACTTTTTGCATATAATTAGTAAATTCTGCCAGTGGCAACAGCACCTCTGTCAGGGCTTGGAGTTGATGTACGTCATTCATGGTCAGCTTAACGTGTTCGGGAATGGTCAGTTTGTTTTGGAATTGTGGGTCTCTTTCAAACATCTTTAATACTGATTCAGTCATGCGCAGATGACTGCTCCACCTGTTGACACATGCTGGGGTGGGACGCTCACCTAGTTTATCAGTCTCCTCAGTGTTTAAGGTGCTTTTCCTAACACTACAAATTTTGTCTATATCAGCATGATTGTTTATTGCATCCTTTATGGCGAGTTGAAGTAAATGTATGGGCCATCGCATATGGAGGTTAGCTTCGGTGATATATGCGGTGCTCATGTTCTCCATGAACTGCACAACACGATCCAGATGGAATGGCGAGAGTGGACCTTCCTCTGTGCCATCTTTCTCAAAGAACTCTTCCTCACCCTCCTCAAACCCTGTGAGGTCGAAAGCCTTTACCATATTGCTGGCGCTGTTGGTCACCACCCTCACAACTCTTCTTTGTAAATTCCAGTGTTACAAGACACTTTCATATTTATGGAAAATATGCTCTGCTGTGTGGTGCACTTTAAGATGTTTGCAGGCCAACAGTACTGTGTGACCATTAAATACTTCATCAAGAAAACTTGCCACTACACCCAGAAAGCTGTGTCCTCTTCTGTTTGTCCAAATGTCTAAAGTGCAAAGCCATCTCCTAACTGCAACAGCTCTCTAAGTCTGCCTTCCATCTCGCTGAGAGCATTTGGCATCAGAGTATCACGTACTCTAGCTGCTGTAACATGGTGTGGTATAGCCAGGCTGGGCTACGCTGGCACAATGACGCATACCCTCTTGTTCACCTTTTGTAACAGGTTCATAATCCAAGTTAACCATCTTAAAAAATGCGTCATCTAATTCTTTCTTCCGTGCATTTGACACAAGAGAACTGGGGACACCGGAGAGGAAACATCGGTTTTGATCGGTTGCATTTTCTTCTGTAAAGAACAAATTTGCGTACATTACATTAACGTACCATTTACTGGACACAATCTAAATTCTATGCCTAATTACTTGGTTCAGTTTTCAAAATAATACAAAAAAAGTGTTGTTATAACTTTTTAACATTGCCTATAAGCTACCTTTCAATAGGCTAACTATTCATATTACAGTTGTTTGTTGGCTATTGCTTACTTCTAGCTGCACTGACATGAATGCATAACAAGGTGCCTTACTACCTACTTATCTATTAATTTATTATCGAATGGTATAAAACCTACAAGCTCTGTATTTTAGTAGCACCTCCTCGTGCTTTCTGGCAATGTGCCGCTAAAGATTCCAAAACAAATCTTTACTAACTCTCACAGTCGCTCAACACTCCCTTTCAATTTCTTCTCCTTTCTCGTTCTTAACTTTGATTATCACTGTGCATTTATGTATAAGGTTTGAAACTTCATTAAAACAATATTTGAACTCAATGACCTTAGATCTATTGCTTATTTTGCACATCTCACCAAGCGCATTCTGGGTTGAGCGAGCGGCGCAGAATCTTCACAAAGGCACTCTCGGCTCAGGTGGAATTATCACCACTCAGCTCACATGCTCTGATACATGCTCACTATACATTTTTCACAATGGCCTAAAACTTTGCACAGTACTGTATATAATATATTAAATATAATGCATTTACAACTACCATTTTATTATACACACACCATTACATATGACACAATTTAAAATTGAGTAATTTTCTTGCCGAAGCCTTCTTGCCAAAAGACATTTTGAAACAAACAAATAAATGGACTTCTTGAGCTTTTACATTTATGTTCAGTCAAATGGTCCAAATAACTTCATCTGGCTCATTTTTAATGGGCAATACTATTTGTGGTGTTACAGGAGAGGGAAGGTCAGGCACATTGAAAAGTGTGGGTATAGCATTAGGTTTGAGTTTCCTTCCCGCTGCTTGTGATCTGGCAATCTCCTCAAAATGATCCTGCAAGTCATTTAAAGATTTATGATTAAAAAAAAAATAGACCAATACATCGGGAATATATAAGGAAGGCGGCTTAGTCGTTTTATTTTGCACAATATAAATCACTACTCGAAACTTTCAATGCCGTGTGATCTGTACTCATGGTTTCCACTTGCCTGGCACAGTCTGGAGCAGGAGTTAGGCCCAAAATCACGCCGACTTTTTGCAAGCCACATTCTCGTGCGCACGGGGTCTTTCGGAAAGCGTTGTTGAGTTCGAGCAGTTGGGAGCGGAGCATCCACCCATATTTATAAACACTTTCTCAAGGTGTAATTTGTCATCGGGGCAAAACAACGATGACACGTCGCTGTCTGCTAGCAAAAGACTTAGCAGGTGTATTGTAAAAAAAAACTTTCCACTTCAGAAAAATAGATAACGGTAGATTTAACGGACGTAAACAATGACTATCCTTCTTCTTATTCGATTTTATGGCGGGTGACACCAACGTTAAGGTGCATTATCGCCACCTCCTGTGTTGGAGTGTGGAATAGAGTTTACCCATTTCGTAAAAAATCTAAATTCTCTTAATCAGCTCTGTTCTCTTGAGATAATGAAAAACACTCACTAGTCCATAAATAAATATATTTTTAAGCTTTATTTTTCCACTCCCCTCTTCCCTCTTCTTTTTTTCTCGTTCATTAGAATACTTTTGACAGACACAAATAACATGCTCTACTGACTCTATTCCACAGTGCTCACACAATCCAACGAATCCTTTTGGATGTTTATTTATTAATTTCAAAGTTTTTCAACATAGTATTCCCAACCCTTAATCTTGTTAAAAAAAAATTTAATCTTTGGTGCTTTTTTAACTATACTCGCGACTCCTACTTCCCGCTGTATTTCAGAAATTTGACGTCCTGCATTTCCTGTATCCCATTTTTGTTGCCAATCCTTAGTATTATATGCTTTAATTATTGATTTTTCTTCATAAGTGAGATATTCATGATCTCCTCATTTTCCAAAGCCTGTTTCGCTATACAGATTTTCAAATCATTGACAATGTCTTGTCTACTGTGAGATGTGAATGATTGCAGTGACTTCAATGCCGAACATTAATCTGTACAAAGAATAACCTTTTTGATTTGTGTCTCTTCTCTCCACTGTAATGTTGTTGCAATTATCATCATCTCTACTGTGTATATTGACAAATGATCTGATGTACTCCTATTAACAGAAATTGTTAAGGATGGAATACTGAATAGAAAACCTGTTCTCGCTGTATTAGGATCTTTAGATCCATCAGGAAAAATGCTTAATATACAATTTGTAGCCTATCTTCAACAACATCTTTCCAGAGTCTTTATATACTTTCATTAACTCTAGAATATAAAAATCCATGAATGCAGGAAACATCCTAGGTGGAGTTATCCTATACATAAACATCCTATGGAGTTATACAACGATACTATAGGAATGTATCTTTTCTGACTTAAAGTAATTTCTCTAGCTTCTTTGTCACTATTCCACGCAAATAACTTCTGTTTAGACCTTTCATATTTCCAGCACGGGAGTACCTTTACTGTTAGATGATGGTCTTCTGAATGATCTTGAAGGTTTACACAGCAGTTCATCATTAACTGCTTGCGTCTGATTTGTAACGTCATTTCACCCTCTTCAACTTGAAGAGCAGATACAGGAGTCGTTTTAAAAGCACCACAACAAAGTCTCAAAGCTTGAGCATCTATCACATGGCTTCTTCATTAGTTTTTGCTGCAGTCATAAGTAATACTTCCATAGTCTAACACTGATATATTCATTCTGATCCTCCTAGACATCTCATCACATTTAAAATATTTTTGTTTTTAGTGGCTATCTTATGAATATTTTCAATCCATGTTAATTTTGCATCAAACCACACACCCAGAAACTAAAAAACTTGTTCAGTATTTGGTCCATACATCTTTATCTGTGCATCAATGCCTCTTTCCTAGTGAACATTAGTGTTTTGGTTTTCTTGACTGAAAACCTGAATCCCCGTACATATGAAAATTTTTCTACCACCTCAATTGCCTCTTGTATTTTTCCTGTAATGTGATTTATATTCCTTCCTTTTTCAAAATGCTCCGTCATCAGCAAACAATGATCGCCCAATGTCTCCTTGGACTTGAGAAAATACATCATTTATCATAATTGAAAAAAGTATTGGACTAATGATGCTGCCCTGAGGAGTACCATTTTCCACCATATAGCTTCCAGATAAGGCTTTCCCAATTCTGACTTGAATAAATATATAAAAAAATAAAACAAATAAAACAAATCTTTAATCTAAAGATAATAAATTCTACCCGCTATTCCTATCAAATCAGGTTTGATCATTAATCCCTCTTTGCAACCATATCATATGCTTTTTCGACGTCGAAGAAAAACACCATCACTGATTCTTTATTAACTTAAGCTTTCTTAATGTTGGTTTCCAGACATATAATAGGGTCCATAGTTCCTCTGCCCCTCCTGAAACCACTCTGATGAGGTGATAGACTTCCTCTACTTTCCAAATAAAATGCTATTCTTTCCGTAGTCATTTTTCCATTATCTTTCCTATATGTGAATTCAATGCTATTGGTCTATAATTCTTTGGATTTGATGGGTCCTTTCCTGGTTTAAACACTGCCTAGGAATAATCACTGCCTCTTTCCATCAAGTTGGAAACTTTCCTTTTCCCCAAACTTTATTATGAAAGCCTAACAGCTTTATAGATGCCAAAACACCCAAATGTTTTAACATTATGTAGTAGATTTCATCCTTCCCAGGAGATGTTTTTCAGGCTCTTGCTATTGCCCTCTTCATTTATTCTGTAGTGAACAGAGTATCCACTGAGCTGTTCATTTCATTTCATCTCTCAAACCATCCAAGATAAGCTGATTTTGTTAATTTCCTTCCTCTCTTTCCCTCCTCAGTTAAGTTATTTGAGCTTTGGATTTCAATGAGTGCCTTTGCTATCATTTCTGCATTTTCTTCATCAAGTACTGCTGACTTTCCCCCCCACCTTCAGGATATTTCCATTCTCTTCCGATACCTCTCATGCATTTAATCATGTCCCAAACCTCTCCCAGAGGTGTTGATTTACCAATTTTATTACAAAACGTCAGCCAGCTTTGTCTTTTTGCATTACATATAATTTGTCTAACGTTTGCTTGACCTTTGCTTGCATTTGATTATATATAAGTTTGTAAAATTATGAGTTGTTCTTATTATTCTTAGAGCTTTCTTTCTTTCTTTAACTACTCTATTACATTCATCTGTACCACATTTATGTTCATTTTTCCATTACTTTTAGGAATGGACTCATTAGCAGCTTCAATCAATACTGTTTTCATGTTTTTGTATCAATCTCCTCAATATCTTCATTTAAATCTATTTTGTCCATTTATCTCACAAATAAAACTAAACTCTTCCCATTTAGCACTGTCAAATATCCACTTCCCCATTGTTTTTCCTTGTTTATTTCCCTGTAATAATAGTCTACAAAATACTGGATAATGATCACTCCCGATTGATGTTTCATATGATACATCACACTCACATTTACTGTTTTAAAATGATTTTATTTGACACCAAAATTAAACCCAAAACTGACATATTCCCTGTGTGTACATCTAATCTCGTCCATCTCCCATCATTTAAACAAACCAAGTAATTTTCCTCTAACAGTTACAGGCTATCTCTCTGGTGCACTGAAAATAAAATGCAAATACGGCTGACGTATATGTTTTACTAGTAAGTGAAATGCAGAGTTCGTTTGAGCCAAAATGGCCTGTAACTTCAATGGGCGATTGTGATGACGTGTAATGTGGGCGCTGTCTTTACAGTTGCCTGTGTAATATTTGCGTGTTAATGTGTATTAATGAGATAAAAACTTGCATCGCAATTTTTCCGTCTGTTTGCCATGTAATAAAAACAATCGTCAAAAATGGATGTTACCTTTACCAGTGACGTAAACTCTAACAGGAAATTAAATAGACTCACATTGTGCACAGGCGGTGACTCTGATGTTTGCGCAACCAAGTTGTGAATTTGACGTTCTTTCGGTGCAGTAAACAAAGGAACAGCCAGGGGAAAAGTCAAAAGCAAAACAGTTGTTGTGATGAGACTTATGTACGTAATAGATATATTCGGTTATGATTTGTTAGCATGTCGATTATTTGTCTAATATATGAGGAGGCTCAGTATTTGCACTAACAGAAAAGACATTTGTACTTAAAAAGAAAAACAGTGAATTTTTTTTGTAATCGTTTAGACAATGTTTTTTTTTTTTGTTGTTGTGTTTGCTGGTCAAGTGATAATTCAGTAAACACAATCGGAGTCATTTCCAAGGATTGCTGTTTTCAACAGATGTCTGATATTGGTTATTTCATTCAGTGGATTTAAATTATGACGTCCTCAATGGTGGTCCCTGTAATAGATGTGCAAGGCAACAATTTTAAGGAGCTGTGGGGAGCAATGGTGTTAGCCATTAAAACATCTTCATTCATTGCCCTTGATACGGTGAGAATTAAACAGAATGTGTAATTAAAAAATATTTTGGTCAGATTTATTACATTATTTTATTCCATTAGTGCGTTCCTCACTTCTTGACTGTTTTCTGGTCTCTTTTAGGAACTGAGTGGTCTTGGATCAAGAAAAGCTCTTCTAGCAGAGTAAGTTGTATGTTTGGCATGTCACATTTTGTCCTCCACATTGCTATATGAATTAATGACTGATGAAATTATCACCTGTATTTTGTTTTTCTCTTTAAAGATCCATTGAAGACAGATACAAAACCATATGCCATGCAGCTCGCACACGCTCAATACTTTCATTGGGGATTGCTTGTTATAAAGAACTTAACAACAAAGTAAGGGTCTGCATTCAACACATATATTTTCTCTTTAAACCTTGTAAACTGATGTGCCATTGCATTGATTCTTTCTAATTTCTAGGGAGACAACACATACCTGGTCCAGGTTTACAATCTAACCCTGCTTTGCTCAGAGGAATACACAATTGAACCCCAATCAGTGCAGTTCCTTGTGCAGCATGGATTTGACTTCAACAAACAATATGCCCAAGGCATTCCCTATTACAAGGGTAATGACAAAGTGAGTGTCTTTGAACGTATGAGGAAAATATGGATGTAATAGACGGACACTTTGTCAAATTACCTGCAACAATATTACTGAAGTAGTACCATCTCCATATGATTTAAAAGGTTTAAGAAAATTATAGGGTAATCAGTAATTTTGGTTTTGTTTATGTCATCTTGGACTTACTCTTGACACCTAAGGGTATGGATGCAGCATCCTTCAAATGCAATATTTATTTTTTTTTGTGGAGAAATTCACTATTCACCACCATTTCGGGCTGTCAACTGGGCTGAGAAACAAAATTAAAATTAAATTTGAATTTCAAAGTCATCAGATTTTTAAATAGACTTTGTTTCCTTTGTCCACAAGAGGGCACAACGAAAACCTTTAAGCCAAACCACACAGTGTTATATTAGTGCAAAGAATATTTCTGTCTGTTTCCATTTTCCATTCCATTTTAAAATAAAGTGCATAAAATAGGAATAAAAAGATTTAGCCAGTTCATATTCCCATATATTAAGTAAAAAGAGCAAAACATTTTTTCAATATACAGTTCAATGTTAACATGGTGTTGCACTGGTGCCACAGTGCTACCCCAGTCTCAAGCTTCATAATAACAGCCAAACCACAGTGTTTTTCATTCATTACAGTTGTATGTAAAATAGTAATATTCACAGATAGTAGTGGTATTCAGCTGAACTCGTTTTGTCATTTATTTAGCATCTCCTGCAGGAGTGCAGTGTTTTTTAAGATGCAGTGACAAGTTCAGCCTTTAAAATGTGCCTCGAGACACCTGCATACTGTAAAGCTGTATTTGTTGCCCTGCATCTAGCCTTTCTTTCAGTGCAAGAATTTGATCTGTCTGAAGTAATTGTCAGTGCTTGGCACACATCCAATAATTGAATGCACAGTTTTAGTATTATTAGCGAATCAATGAATGAACGTTACACTTATATAGCGCTTTTCTGACACTACACTCAAAGCGCTTTACAGTGAACAGGGGATGCTTCTCAACCACCACCAGTGTGCAGCATCCACCTGGATGATGCGACGGCAGCCATAGTGCGCCAGAACGCTCACCACACACCAGCTATTGGTGGCGAGGAGAGAGTGGAGTGATACAGCCAATTAATGGATGGGGATAATTAGGAGGCCATGATTGATAAGGGCAATGGGGAGAATTTGCCCAGGACACTGGGGGTACACCACATCTCTTTACGAGAAGTGCCCTGGGATTTTTAATGAGAGAGTCAGGACCTCGGTTTAATATCTCATCCAAAAGATGGTGCTATTTTACAGTATAGTGTCCCCATCACTATACTGGTGCATTATGACCCACATAGACTGCAGGATGAGTGCTAACTACCTCACTAACACGTCTTCCAGCAGCAACCTTAATTTTCCCCAGGAGGTCTCCCATCCAGGTACCAACCAGGCCCAACACTGTGAAATGGCTGCTTACATTAGAATACACGTTATTAGCTTAAATTTGACAAATATTCCCATTTTAATAGACATACAGCCATTATACATTTAATCCATGAGTGAAAGTGTCTAACAACAGGTCGGTTACTGAGATTTAGTTGTATTCGGCTCGTCATGTGTTCCCAACATGGCAGCCCCCTTAAGGGGACCCTTTCCATGTAGAACAAAACAGCTTTTATAAAGTTACTGGTATGACTGGAGTCTTCAGCTCATGTGAGTGGTCATGATTTTATACATAATTTTCAAAATTACTATTAATTTCTTAAGAAGTAAAACTTAAGTAAAAAAAAATAAACATTGAGTGAACCTTTAAGAAGTTGTGTTTTGTCTTTCTACACTTGTGTTTTCTTTAGGGAGGTGATGCACATGGTGTAAACATGCGATCCTTGTTCATAGAACTGCTAAGGGCAAATAAGCCCTTGGTGGTTCATAATGGTCTGATAGACATGGTCTTCTTGTACCAGTGCTTCTATGCCCATTTACCGGAGCGCCTGGGTACCTTCACTGCAGATCTGTCCCAAATGTTTCCCTCAGGCATCTATGACACCAAGTACACAACGGAGTATGAGCTGCGGTTTACAGCTTCATACCTGGAATATGCCTATAAGAAGTGGTAAGTGTAACGCCTCAATATGCCCATGTTAAATGAAATTTATTAGAAATGCACTGACCTAAAGCACTGCAAGTATCTGTTCAGTGCATAAACTCTGATGTGTCTTATCTATCTTTAACAGTAAGCTGGAAAATTCCAGAGCTATTGAAAGTGGTGGAAATAGGACTCATTTGTTCGTAGAGTTTTGTAAATATACTGGGAACATGCGGAGCTACATAGACTACAGGCCTTGCTTGGACAATCAGAGTCAGGATGGTGCCCACAGTGTCTGTATTCAGTTCTCTGTGAGTTCATTCAGTTTATTTTATTTATCCATGAAAGCTAGAAACTTATATCAAATCCCCAACAAATATTTATTTTCATGCACCTAGAGTGATGGAGGAATTATGTAAATACCTTGTTCTATACTTCCTTTTGCAGTTCTAAGTAAAGATATCAGAATTAAAGGTAAAAGTTTAATGAAAGTTAATTTGCCCAACAGTTGACACAAAAGCACACCAAAGTAAAAGATACATGTGCTTCCTCAAAATAATCTTACAATTATGCATGAAAGGAACCAGTGGTCATAACAACTAATAACGAGCCATTAAACACAGTAATAAATAATAGTAATAATGACTTGGTGACTCATAATAATGATGATTTAGTATCTAATAATAATGACTTGGCATCTAATAATAATTATGACAATAATAATTCAGTGACATAATAATATAGCATCTAATAATAATAATAACCTAGTGACATAATAATGACTTGGTGACTCATAATAATGACTTAGTATCTCATAATAATGACTTGGTGAATCATAATAATGACTTAGTATCTCATAATAATGACTTGGTGAATCATAATAATGACTCGGTGACTCATAATAATGATTTAGTATCTAATAATAATAATGACTTAGCATCTAATAATAATGTTAGTGACATAATAATGACTTAGTATCTAATAATAATAAGAACTTTGCATCTAATAATAATAATAATTTAGTGACATAATAATGACTTAGTGTCTCATAATAATAGTAACTTAGTGACATAATGACTTGGTGACTCATAATAATGACTTAGTATCTCATAATAATAACTTAGTGACATAATAATGACTTGGTGACTCATACTAATGACTTAGTAACTCATAATAATTATGACTTTGCATATAATAATAATAATGACTTGGCATCTAATAATAATAATAAGTTAGTGACATAATAATGACTTGGTGACTCATAATAATGATTTAGTATCTAATAATAATAATAATAATGACTTGGCATCTAATAATAATTATGACTTAGTATCTCATAATAATAATGACTTGGTGACTCATAATAATGATTTAGTATCTAATAATAATAATAATAATGACTTGGCATCTAATAATAATTATGACTTAGTATCTCATAAAAATGACTTGGTATCTGATAATAATAATAATGACTTGGTGACTCATAACAATAATTACTTGGCATCTCATAATAATTATAATAACTTGGTGACTCATAATAATTATGACTTAGTATCTAATAATAATAAGTTAGTGACATAATAATGACTTAGTAACTCATATTAAGGACTTGGTGACTCATAATAACTTAGTAACTCATATTAAGGACTTAGTATCTCATAATAATGACTTGGTGACTCATAATAATCATGACTTAGCATCTAATAATAATAATGACTTGGCATCCAATAATAATAAATTAGTGACATAATAATGACTTGTTGACTCATAATAATAACTTAGTAACTCATATTAAGGACTTGGTGACTCATTATGAGATACTAAGTCATTATTATGAGATACTCATAATCATGATAATTTTGCAAAAATAATATTACTTTAACACATTACGAGAAAGTCAAATCATTATGAAATTCTAAATCATAATTATGAGAGTTTTTCATTATTATGAGATACTTAGTCATTATTATGAGAAATTTTCACAATATTATAAGATAGCCTCTACTAATATTGACTTAATATCTCATTATGACTCACAGAATCTAATTTTGTATTTAACTGTGGTGGAAACTGGCTTCCATAGATATTTATCAGAAACTAATATTTGTCTTCTAAGAAATTTTGCACGTGACATCTGGTAATTGTTTTCTGCTCTGCTGTGTTGGAAGGCTTATGGATGGTGTCCTAATGGCTCTCAGTGCCCCATGTCACATGACACAGACCTTATAATCCAGCATGATGAAAAGACCAGAGAAGACAAGAGAAAAAAGAGGAAGCGCAAGAATAAAAAGAGAGATTCTCAAGGGCAAGCAGATTTACCCTCTGAAACATGTGAGTCCCCACAAGGCAAAAGGAAGCACTTGGAAGGCATGGAGCTGGAGGCAGAGGTGGACCAGCAGGACCAGGTCAGATCTGAACCCACACCACTAGAACATGAAGAAAAGACAGCAGGTCCTGGGACAACAGATGGTGCGCATGCATTTGAGCCTGGGAAAACAGCCAGCAAGAATGAAAGTTATGCATCTCAGCCACAAGAATCTTCTGAGGCTCCTGAAAAACCAAAAGAGAAGAAAGTCGAAGGAGGAACCCACAGAGCAGGATTTGACGCTTTCATGACGGGCTATATTTTTGCTTTTGCCAGAACTCTGACAGCAAATACAGAGGAATCCCCCAATGCTGCCTTTATCACTGGATGTCTCAATAAGCTGTACCTCAGCGGCAAGTCTGTTCCTCTAAATGTAGTGAAAAGCACCTTCTCTAAGTCTTCAAAGGCCCATGTGCACAAGATGGACTATGTCTGGGGGAAAAATACTGCTGTTAAAACTCAAGGCAGTGCATAAATGTTTTTAAAATTTTTTTTGGTTTCTATTCAGTGTAAAAAAAAATTAATAAAAAAATGTATCACCAATTTAAATGTACATTTTATTTGGTCTGACAAGGTTTATTTTTGTTGCCTTTTGACTAAAAGTTAAGGCAATATTGACAATTAGACCAACAGACCCATGTCCTACATTGGATATCAAGTGACGACCTAACACAGTACCAAAATTGTTTAGCATACAAAAGCATACATACTTAATATCAAACTTCAAACAAATTAATATTACTCATAAATGTATCTTCCTATGAACTTAAATCTTCTCCAATTCCATTCATATTTTCTTTTGCTCCAGCTTCTTTACTACTCTAGCTTACTCTTGTAAGACAAATTGCTTGTGATGTTCCTCATTTGTATGTAGCTTTGGTTAAATGTGTCTGCTAAAGGCCCAAAAGTATGAAAATTCTTAACATAAAACATAGGCTGAATAGGAACATTTAAAATGTTTAAATGCATAAACAGCAGAAGTGTGATTTTCCAGTCCAACAAATGGAACAAACACTGGGCTAAATATTGTATTAGTATTAGGCATGATTCCAAATGACAGATTAATTAACAGCAAAATACTGTACAGTTTGTTTGGACACACAGCTTTTGGCATCAAAAACAAAAGATATGGGAAGTGTTTTCTCTTACCTTTTAAAAATTGACAAATCTACTCATTTTGCCGACATATTTATGCATGATTTGCAAAGTGTTTTAATTTTTTTCCCCCAGCTGTTCTTGACCCTTTCAGAACAGACTTGCAACCCCACTTTTAGGTTGCAATCCACCAGATGAGATGCACTGCATCAGTCCAAAAAAGCATTACATGGAAAAGATTAGTAGTTTCATGAAAGACCCATAAAAAAACATCACATTTACTCATCCCTTACATTATCTCAAAAACATTTTTTTATTTTTTTTTTAATTAGTTACAGTAAGGCACTTCAAATGCCTTAGTGAATGGTCCAACCTGTAAATGATAAAATAAACAATTTCAAAAGTTCAGTCACAACATACTTTTGGTGTGATACAAATGCAGGTAAACCCAGAAAGTGATTTTGTAGTGCTAAAATCATGTAGAATAGATATTTTATCAAACTAAAGTCATGTTAGCATGTATAATGTTTACTTCTTGTGGCTATATTTTTGAAATGGTGAGTATTTTAACATTTATGGACTGGCCCCATTCACTTCCATTATAAGCATATTACTGTAACTGATTTTTAAGAAGTGAGGGACAGGACAAAAATATATTTTTTTTGTGGTAAATCAACATTATGCTACAAATGCAGCCGGCTGAAAACTTGTATTAAACATGGAACATTCCTTTGAAAACATCATCACTTGTTTTTACGGCTCTTTCATGGTCCAACTTATCATTCCAATATAATGCTACTCTGGTCTAATGCAGTGGATCTCAACTGGTGGGTTGCAATGCAAAAGAAGGTCGCAGGGCTGTTCTGAAAGGGTCATGCCCTTCCAATTGCACGCCATATTGATGCCCTAGGCGAGTTGCCTATTGGCACACCCATAGGGGGATGGGAAGCTGAGGGGGGCATTGCAATGGGCCTCCTCATTGGCACCCCCCTCAAGCTGCTAGTGCCCTATGCGAATGCCTAGTTCACCTAAGCCTAGAAATGGCTCTGGGGTCACGGACAGCTGGAAAAAAAACAATGCAAATTATTTGCAAATCTTGCATAGTTAAGATGGCAAAATGAATAGGCTTAACTTGAATTGAACCTGAAACATTTCTTTAAGCCTGCTACATGGATCATGGAAAACAGTACAATTAATTAGGACATTTTAAATTTATTTTAAACATATAAGAGTACAAACATGCACGGGGGGGGGGGGGGGGGGGCTTTGGGGGTGGGTGTTGATCTGTCTTTGGTATAAATATAAATGTTTTATTTAGTTACAAATCTATAATCTACAATAGTTGAGAAAACAGTCAGGACCAAAAAGTCAGAAAAATAGAGTTATAGAAGAGAATAAACTAGAAAGAGACTGACAGTTTTCAATATTTACAATCAAATCATATAAACAACACAGTTTAAACAATTCACAGACATAAAAACAGTAAAATTTCTTTTTTCACATCAAAATAAATTTATCAAAATAAATCCTCTCTATAAAACTATAATGCCTTGGTTACATTTATTGCATAGAAATGTAGTGACAAACAATAATTAAAAAGTTCAAACCATTTACGTATTTTTCATTTCAAGTGCAATTACGATTTTAAGAAGATACAGACATGGACTTTTTTGAAGACCTGAGAGGTCAAAGATTAAAAATTATCCAACTTGTTCTGAAATGACTGGCACGCATTAGTAGAGGATCAAAACTCACAGGAGCTTTTTAAGATGCGAGTAGGATGGATTACAACAAAACGAAAAGTTGGAATGTTTGTCGCAGATTTTTTTTTGCTAGGCCCATGCAGTGCAAAAAACATGAGAAAAGATAAGCAATCACCTTTTTCCTAGAGATTTCTTCTTCATTCTCTTCTGAAACTAAAAAAGCCAACACAGAGATGACCAAAGCTGCACACTTAATGTACTTGATATAGTTTACAGTTTGTGGACAAATTCTAAGCAAGTTAAAAAAACAACAAAACATAATCTGTGGTACGTGCAAACAATAGCATATTACACTTTAAACAACAACAAAAAAATGTCACAGATTGTGTCTTATCATTAGCCCTGTGTAAGGTGATGTCCATTCTATCTTCATTTGGAGTTCTTCATAGTGTGATGGGGAACAACTAATACATGATCAGATCAGTGTTTCACCTTACAGTTTACACCTTTTTCCAACTCTCATTTCAGAATAATTTCTATTGTTCAGTCCAAGCCCTCTTAGCTTAAGTTACAAGGATTTCCTTTCTTCCGAGAAACAATATTTACATCTTTAGGTGCATTAAATATTAAACATGAAATTCATCTTTGTTCTCATGACATCTGATCAGTTCAAGGTCAAGTAAGTGTCCCTCTGTTCTATGTCAACAATCTCCTGTCATGCTGGTGTGCTCTCTACAACCATCTAGATATCACACCTGGAGAGAAGGTCTGCTGATGTGGAAGCTTTGCAGGCTGCAAGGACTATCGTACAGAGTTCTTGGGGTTGCGCAGCCATGCTCCGAGTGAGGGCATTATTGTTTGCGTTCAACACGTCCTCCTGGTCTTCTGCATCTATGTCCTCACAGAAGCCACCGATTCTTCTGTTCTACATCTGGCTGAGGACTGCCTTCTTATTATTTGAAGGGCTTCCTCTGCTGCTGGAGCAATCCATGGCCTCTGTATCTCCCCCATCAGAGGGGACCAGAGAAGACCAGCTCTCTACCAACCCTTCTTCCACTCTTTCACCCCGCGGTCTGTATGGAGGAATCTCCATTACTGCATACTTCTTAACCCAGCCACTCGCAGCTCTCTGCCTACTTTCACTGATAACCTGTCCTGCCTCACTTCTGGATGCGGTTTGAAATGAGAAGGTGGCCTCTGACTGGGGAAGCTGGGGAGAGACAGGGAGAGAGTGACACTGCCGAACTGGCAGCTGCCATGGTTCTTGCCAGGATGCTGTGGAGCAGTTGATGCCAGAGGCTCCAATGCTGATATTGGCGTGAGGCTGGTATGAACTCTGACTGCCGTGGGGCGAGTGCAAATCAAACATGAGCGAGAAGACTGACTTGCTGGGCATGTCATAAAATTTGATCTTGCCACCTTTGAGGTCCTCTCTGGCACTGAAAGGGTTGACTTTTGGTACTCCATCTATGAGGCCCCTAGGTCCGGGGTTGTAGTAAGGGTCCTGGACGTTCACTTTGCGGCCGGGGTTACGAGAGAAGATGTCCGACTGGCTGCGGGAGAGCCAGCTGTTGCGACGAGGCCAGGGCGACTTGGGTGGAATCTTGTTATTCTGAAAACCAAGAGAATTCAACCTCTTTATGCCCTTATCACCAGGACCTACAACAAGAATGAGAGATTGAGACCACATTAGTGTGTTTCTATTCACATTTTTAATGCTCAAGTGTGTAATTTTATCAATTCAAGTAGTTTGTCATATCCCAGATTAATAAGCACAGACAACTGTAAGTAAACCTTAGTGACGCTATCAAAAAATCTGTTTGTTTGAGCATCCGGGAAGGACTATCAGAAAAAAAATCTGTTATCTGTAGAAAAATATGTTATCTACCCCAGTGGGTGTGCCAATAGATTTTTACTATTCAAATATCATTTTTACAATACCATTTGGTGACAATAATGGCAAACAAATTACTCTTTAACTTTTCAAAAGGAACAATCTTGAACACTAGGGGTTGCCAAAACCTGTAATGTTCATTTGACTGAGATGGAATTTGTGCAGGGCAAAGAACATACATCACATTTTACATACCAAAACTCAAAAATATAGTGTTACACGGAGTCCTAAAATTTCTGCTATGCATTAAAGTGTTTTCAGAGAAATAGCATCAAAATCTTAGTAGTTCAGGCGAGATAATGATATGTCTCAACTACAGCTAAGTGTATGTTTGCGGCATAATAAAAACAAACCCTGATGGCTTCTCAAGTGTAAAACTTTTTGAATTAGAAATAGACCCAAATTTAAAGGGAGCCTGTATGAAGTGATTGCTTGATATCTGAAGCTTTCAATGAGGCTCTAATCTCTTCCAGCCACACATTGTTGCACGACTTACTCCTCGTTTGTTCAGATATGATTTAGTGCTAAATGGAAATTGGGCTGTGAGACTGCTGAGCAGAGTGGGAGTAAGTAAAGCCTGCAACCAGACACTGTGCAATGTGCTATATGAAAGTAATTCCCAATAGGCAAGGACGTCCCAGCTCATGAAAGCTTATGGATATTAGACTGTGCCACAGTCTCTGGTCCTGCTTTTCTACCATCCATGTTCTAAAAAAAATCATTGGCCCTGGTATATTACCTAGGGTGTTGGATGGTACATTTTTCTAAAATCCTTAGGGATGACTTGATGTACAAGCTCTCTGTCAATGTAACTGTGGCAGGGCGGAGGGTGGGGCCGGGTCGTGATGATACACACCCGGTCCCGTATCAGGCTAATCAAGCCTCCGAGAGGGATAAAGGCCGATGGCAGACCGTGGAGCGAGGAGAGAGAGATCATTTACGGACATGTCCATCATGTGTGTGTTTGTACTTTGTTTTAAGTTTATTATTAAAACATTATTTATATCGTCAAGCCGGTTCTCGCCTCCTCCTTTCCCTTAAATCACGCATATGTTCAAAGCACAAAGCTTTTGGTTCAGTGCCAGAATTTGAAACCTATAGAATTCATAATCATTTTGAAAATTTGCAAATAATGATAATTCTTTACATTTATATAGCGCTTTTCTAGGCACAGTCTCTTTTTTGAAATGGTTAGTTCCTGCAATGAACTCCGTTTTCCCCGCTATTTCTTTGATATAAACTTTTGTAATGTATCTCGGGAAATGTAATGCAAATTTTAAAATCAAAGAGAGTAAACTTTTACTGTCGCCAATGGCGACCTTGACAGAAATTACACTCACAAATAAATTTATTTGGTCACAAATGCGACCATTTTTAGTCGCAGTTTGGAGCCCTGCACAAGGATGATGATTTATTGACTTTATAGACATTACATTTTTATCGTCTGTTAATGCTGAACTTCTGTAAAGCTGCTTTGAAACGATGTGTGTTGTGAAAGGCGCTATACAAATAAAATTGACTTGACTTGACTTGACTCAAAGCACTTTAGATAGTATAGGGGGAATCTCCTCAACCACCACCAGTGTGCAGCATCCACCTGGATGATGTGACGGCAGCCATAGTGCGCCAGAACGCTCACCACACACCAGCTATTGGTGGAGAGGAGAGAGTGGAGTGATACAGCCAATGAATGGATGGGGATAATTAGGAAGCCATGATTGATAAGGGCAATGGGGAGAATTTGGCCAGGACACTGGGGTTACACCACATCTCTTTACAAGAAGTGCCCTGGGATTTTTAATTACCACAGAGAGTTAGGACCTTGGTTTAACATCTCATCCAAAAGCTTTTTAACAGTATAGTGTTAGTATAGTGTAGGCATTAGGACCCACACACACATGGCAGGGCGAGCACCCCCTGCTGGCCTCCCAAATACCACTTCCTGCAGCAACCTTAGTTTCCCCCAAGAGGTCTCCCATCTAGGTACTGGTCAGGATAAACCCTGCTTAGCTTTAGTGGGCAAACAGATGAGAGCTGCAGGGTGATTTGGTCAAGTAATTTTTATTTGTATAGCTCTTTTCACAACACACATGATTTCAAAGCAACTTTACAGAAAATCATGCATTAAAAAAAAATGAAACTGTAATATCTATATAGTCTTAGAGTGATCATTGTGTAGTATGATTAAATATGATTGTAAATTGTGTATACAAATAAATACTTAAATGATAATTATTTTCAGAACCCCAGTAAACAAGCTGAAGGTGACTGTGGCAAGGAACATAAAACTCCATAAGATGTTATTGGAGAAAAATAACCTTGGAAGAAACCAGACTCACTGTGGGAGTCAGTTCCCCTCTGGCTAACCAGCATGAATATAATGTTTATTAGTTATGCAGTGTAGGTCTCGTTTGGCACTCAGTGAAGGCGGTCACATTTTCTCTCCCTCCCCTGACCTCCCTGCTTTGCTCTCTCGTCTCTTCACGTCAACTGTCTTGTACTTTTGAGAGACTCTCTCAGCTCTCCAAACCAAGAAATTATTATGGATTTGGACAACTGGTCTCTCAACGCAATTGACACCATCTTCTCGAGGAGAAGCTTGGGTTCGGGGGAACCTAACTGCCCTGACGGAACATTTGCAGCTGGCTACACGATGGACGCGTGGCGGGTCGTGTGTCTGGCGGTTCTTTCCGTGGAGGACGTTGAAGACATCTACCTATTCGGAACCATGATAACAGGTCTTCTGCTGATTGGATTAGGCATTGCCCTGGTTTATCGAAGAATTAAGAAGATGGAGACAGCTGTCCAAAGCCTCACAAGGCTGCCCATCATGATTGAGGCGGTGGGCAGAGCTGTCAGCACTCAGACTCTCAATACGGATAACATCATGAAGGAGCTTACAGCTTTGCAAAGGCAAATGGATCGTTTAAGAGACCAAAATGGACATGCAGAATAGCCTGAGAAATTGCAGCTATTCGCCCCAAGACAAAACATTTAAATCTTATCTGTTTCGGCACCCCCCAACCAGCACTGGCCTTGGCCAAGGCCGCTGATGGATCAACAACTCCCCTGGTTAGAGCACTGCAATGAGCCGCTCTCGCATTCCCTCCCCCCCTCCCAAAACACCCTGGGATTGTGACCTTTTTGCGAATCTCTGGGCTCACACACACACAAGACTTTACACAAATACAGATATGCATCCGCCCCTCACCCCATCCCTCGCCTTCGCCGCTTCGTACCCCCCAGTCTGACAGGCGGGTCTGTGACCAGCGCCGAGAATGGCTGCAGGACCGGATGGCTGCTTGCCTGTGCTGGGCTACCTCCATCCCCCACTCCCCTCCCCTGTTGGAAGTTTTTGTTATGTTGTAGATGTACTGATTATGTGCTAAGTGTTGCTGAGATGTTTTTTCCTGTTCCCACACTGTAATCCACTGTAATGGTTACTTTCACTTGTGACTATGTGACAATAAAGGGTTACTACTAGGTCATGGTTTAAAATGAGTAAACTAAGTAAGTGTTAAGGTCCAGTGTTTTTATATATATATATATATATATATATATATATATATATATATATATATATATGTTGTTTTATGAACTGTAAAATCAATGACTTATGTCTTTGAAGTCAATCCTGGATTAATTGCAGAAGTTCACATAGATGCATTGTCCTTTGTTAGTTGGCTGATGTAGGCTTTTGTTGCCAATTAAATGATAGTCAGTGTATTCAATTTCAAAAGTGTAGTCCATCAATAGACAGAGGTGATGCAGGCAGAGATCAATGAGGTGCATTGCAGTTCAACCGGCAGGTGACAAAGCATTTCAGTTTAGTCAAATCAATATTTACAGACATATTAATGCATGTTTGAGTATGTGTGTAAATAACTGAACTGGCCACACAAAACACACCTTTCGGGATGGGTTTTTTCTCCACCTCCACAGCAGTTAAAAGCATCCTCTCAGAGTCATCAGATTTCAGCTTTTTCTGGATTTCCTCCAGTCTCTTTCCTACGTCTGGAAATGAGGGCCTGAGCTTTGGATCCATCTGGGACATATGTTGAGGCAACATTACCAAAAAAAAATATCATCCTCTATATCTGGAGCAGGGACTTAACACAAAATGTTTTTCCATTTCAGTTCATTCTGAGCAAAACCTATATTTGTTTAGTTCCGGTTCAGACGTTCCACACCTTCCTTTCCAAAAGGTTACCGGTTGGAACAAAATAAAAGAACAGTTAATAATGTTATTTTTAAAACGGCAGTACTCTGCGCTAAGGGGTATAGACATATCAACTGCAGTGTTGCCAGATCTCGCAAGTGAAACAAGCAACCTGGTCTGAAATAACAATCCCAAAATAAGCCACTTGCCACATAAGCAAATATTTTCCTGTGTGTGGTGGATTTATCAGCATAGAAATCATAACAAACAGTAAAGTATAATGTTATTTACAGATCTCGAGTCAAAACCCGACAGCATCAAACTTGGAAACAACTGAGAAATGCACTTTTTACCTCTAATAATGTTTTTCTTGTATCTGGATTAGCCGTGCATGTACTGTACAGTATTTGTAGTAATCATACATAGTTGTTAACAAGGTCTTTATTCAGAGAATGCGACATACACAACAGGCAATTAGGCAAAGAAAAGTGTGATGCAGCAGTTTCCTTCAAAAATCAAAGCACATGTTGAATTTTTTCGGGCAATATTAAGTGGTGTAGTTCCAAAAATGTACTGTGATAAACCCTATGGCCTTTAGTTTCATTTAAAAATAACGTTTTCACTCCGGAACAATTGAAATCACTTTTTTCCGGTTATGTTCTGCTAAAAAGTTTGGTCCCCTGATCTGGAGTTGCTGCATGTTCTGTCCTAAAAATTAAACCCTGTGGCTTCAATACCAAGAATGCTACACTCCACAGAACTTATAGTGGGACAGTTTTGTTTTCATGCTGAAACTATCAGTAGTTCTAGCATACAAGTAGTTACTCTGTAATAAATAATAGAGAATAAATAGAGAACCACTCAAAGTTGGAAATCAAGAACAGTTTATTATTCAGAACCATTTTTAAATACTTACGGAAATGCTTTTCATGACGTTTGATTTCGCTAACAGTTCTTCAACAATATCTCAACAATTATTGTACCAGTGTTTTCTGAATGCCACTGAATCCACAGCATCAAAGAAAAATAAATTGTGTTTCAGCTGAAGGTTTGTGACACTTAAAAGATGTAATTAAAGACTGGTTGTTCAAAAGATAACGTGTAGTTCAAGATAGAGAAGACAGTTTTGTTGTAATAAATGAGAAATACTGTAAACCAAAAACCTCAAAAAGTACTAAAATAATTGTAAATGGAATCGTTAATTACATTAAGTGAAATCTTAACCAGAAAAACTCTTTTGATTCCTAGTCTCAGCCTCAGACAGCTGGTTGGACTAAACGTTGTGAGTAGGGGGCACATAGGCTTTCTTTTTTTTTCTACACCAGCCTATTATTGTGGCATAATATATATCAGATAAGCTCATTCCTAAATGGCAAGTAGGAATGAAACAAACTGATTAATTACTTTAAATGTCAGTCAGGTGGCTTTTCCAGTCTTAGAGCGCTTCAAGGCCAGAATAAGCTGCAATATGCCCCAGATCTTTTACTGTACTGTTAAAGGTCAGGCTATGCAACACAATTTAATTCCCATCACCAATATTAAGATTAAGTTTTGGTAAAGAAAAGTGCTCTCACATTGCAGCAGTTGAAGGCGAGCTGTAGGAAGTCAGGAGGACAATCTCCAACCATGTGCTGGAAGGCGATGTAATCCAGGCCAAAGTTCTGCAAGGAGTGCATGGAGAGAAAAAAAAAGCTTCATACTTAGTCATACAGTTATTACACCTCTGTTTTGTCCTTTCATGAGCAAGCCATGTACAGTGCAGTGAAAACATATTTTGCCCCTTCCTGATTTCTTCTATTTTTGTGTATTTTTAATACTACACTTTTTTTACATCTTCAAACGAGATATAACAAATCTAAGGCAACCTGAGTTCACACGAAATACAGTTTTCAAATATATATTTTTTATTGAAGCAAAAAAGTTATCCAACACCTAATTCACACATGCGAAGAACGAACTGCCCCCTTAAACTTAATAGCTGGTTTTGCCACATTTAGAAGCAACAACTACAACCAAACGCTTCCAATAACTGGTGATCTGTCTTTTACAACGCTGTGGTGGAATATTGGCCAACTCTTATTTGCAGAACTGCTTTAATTCAGCCACACTGGAGGGTTTGAGCATAAACTTCCCTTTAAGGTCCTGCCACAGCATTTCAATCGGGTTCAAGTCAGGACTATGACTAGGCCACTCCAAAACTTTAATTTTGCTTCTTTTGAGCCATTCAGAGGTGGATTTCATCCTTTTTTCAGAACTTAACCAAAAACCAGAACAAAGTGAGTTTCAATTGTTCCGGAGTGAAAACTTTATTTTTAAATGCTGGTAACCGGTTATAATCAGTTAATTTTGTTCTGATAATTTTTTCATGAAACTAAAGGCCAGAGAGTTTATAACAGTACATCTTTGGAACTACACCACTTCATGTTGCCTGAAAAAATTAAACGTGCTTTGAGTCTAAAGGAAACTGCAGCAACACACATTACTTTGACTTATTGCCAGTTGTGGATGTAGCATTCTCTGAATGTAAACCTTTTTAACAACCATGTATGACTACTACATATACTGTACATGCACAACTAATCCAGATACAAGGAAAATATTATTAGGAGGTAAAAAGTGCATTTCTCAGTTATTTCCAAGTCTTCACTGAATTATTGTTAGATATGATGCATTAATACAGATTTAATGCTGCCGGGCTTTGCAGATCTCAAAATAAAATTATTCTTAATTGTTTTTTTGGGGGGTATTTTATCCCCTTTTTTCTCTAAATTTGGAATGCCCAATTCCCTCTACTTAGTAGGTCCTCGTGTTGGCGTGGTTACTCACCTCAATCCGGGTGGTGGAGGACAAGTACCAGTTGCCTCCGCTTCGGAGACAGTCAATCTTATCAACGCAGAGACTCACAGAATGTGGATGCTCATGCTACTCTCCACGAACGTACCACACACCCTATTGAGAGCGAGAACCTCTAATCATGACCATGAGGAGGTTACCTCATGTGCCTCTACCCTCCCTAGCAACTGGGTCAATTTGGTTAATTAGAAGACCTGGCTAGAGCCACTTAGCATGCCCTGGAATCGAACTAGTTAACTAATAATTGTTTGTTATGATGTCTATGCCCCCAAAAAATATATAAATTTGCATATTTTGGTGAGACAAATGGCTTATTTTGGGCTTGTTTTTCCAGACCATGTTGCTTGTTTCTGGCAACACTTCAACTGGTATTTCACCCACCCCTTAGCGCAGAGTACTGTTATTTTAAAAGAACGTTATTACCCATTCTTTTATTTTGTTCTAACCAGTAATCTTTTGGAAAGCAGGTTGAGGAACTTCTGAACTGGAATGAAAAAAAAAATACAGGTTTTTTTCAGAACCAACCAAATTGAAAAACATTTAGTTTTTAGTCCCTGATTTCAAGCACCTTTTTCCACATTGTGATGCAGTTGGCCATTGCAGACCCAAATTCTCAAAAATTAGCTCAACGAAGTCGAGTCCACTTGGACCTACTGGGAGATGTTGAAATGTTCAAGGGAAAACAAATTAGGAAAAATTATGGCTTAACCCGCAGATGCACTTAGGTGCAAGATGGAATTTTATTTACAGAGTACTATTGCAAAACGTGAAGTAATATTTACAACAAATGCAGACCAAAAACCCAAAGTACCAAAAAAAAAGTTAAATATATAAATATACAAATGGGTATATGCACTATGCACTCTTTGAAGTTGCTCAAGGCACTACTACTGCACGCTCGCCTGGCGCACTCAAAAAGCCCAGATATGGAGTCTTGGGTCCCCTCTAATAGCCCCAGACTCCTCCCTCTCAGGAGCATTCCACTGATCATGTAAGCATCAATCACCTTAAATACTGCATATATATATTTAGAAACACAGAAACAATAAATTTGCTCATTATCAGATCAAATGCTAACATCAAACACAACAATACACTCACCTAAAGGATTATTAGGAACACCACTCTAATACTGTGTTTGACCCCCTTTCGCCTTCAGAACTGCCTTAAATCTACGTGGCATTGATTCAACAAGGTGCTGAAAGCATTATTTAGAAATGTTGGCCCATATTGAATTGGAATCTGTTTTGGGAGCGACCTAGGCTCTTCCGTGCTGATGGCCTTCACCCCAGCAGAGTCGGAGCGGCTGTTCTGTCGGACAACATCTCCAAGACGCTACACACCATATGACTAGTAAGTCAAAGTCCAAATCACAGTATTTGCTGTCCCAACTTAATTGATATAAGTACCAATGTAGAACATTATATAGAAACTGTGTCTATTCATCGTTTAGTAAAGCCAAACAATACATCTACTGTAGGATCTAGGAAAAATCTAATTGTAATTAAACCAGAAAATCTCAATATCAGTGAACAAAAACAATTTCTAAAGCTAGGTCTTCTAAACATTAGATCGCTCCCACCTAAGGCGGTTATTGTAAATGAAATGGTCAGATAATAGTTTTGATGTATTTTGCCTTACTGAAACCTGGCTTAAACCAAATGATTATTTCGGTCTAAATGAGTCTACTCCGCCAGGATACTGTTATAAGCATGAGCCCCGTCTGATTGGTCGTGGCGGCGGTGTTGCAACAATCTATAGAGATATTCTTAATGTTACTCAGAAAATAGGTCACAGGTTTAATTCGTTTGAAGTACTTGTGCTAAATGTTACACTCTCAGATGTAAGAAAAAAATCCCTATTATCTCTAGCCTTGGCTACCGTATATAGACCTCCAGGTCCTTACGCTGATTTCCTAAAAGAGTTTGCAGACTTTCTATCAGATCTATTGGTCAATGTCGATAAAGCAATAATTGTTGGAGATTTTAACATACACGTAGATAACACAAATGATGCGTTAGGGGCTGCGTTTACAGATTTGTTAAACTCCTTCGGGGTCACACAAAACGTCAGTGGTCCCACTCATCGCCTAAATCATACGCTAGATTTAATTATATCATATGGAACCAATCCAACCGATATAGATATTATACCGCAAAATGATTATGTCACTGATCATTACATGGTAACTTGCATACTACGTACCACTGAAATCTGTCATATTGCGCCACGTTATCGACCAAGCAGAACAATCCTTACAACCACAATATATAGATTCTCAAATAGCTTACCTGATCTATCTCAGCTGCTCAGTGAACCCAAACAAACAGATGAACTAGAGGAAATGACTAGCAGTTTGAGCACCATTTTCTCTGGTACATTAGAAATTGTTGCACCAATTAGATTAAAAAAGTTTAGAAAAAAACTAGAGCACCATGGTACAACAGTGCTACGCATGCTATCAAGAGAGAAACTCGTAACTTGGAGCGTAAATGGAAACAAACTAATTTAGAGGTCTTTAGAATCGCATGGAAAGACAGTATGTCACGTTACAAAAAGGCTCTAAAAACAGCCAGGGCTGAGCACCTCCGCAAACTAATAGAAAATAACCAAAATAATCCAAGGTTCTTATTTAACACCGTGGCTAGACTAACAAATAAACAGAGATCACCTGAGCAAAATATTCCGTTATAGTTTAGTAGTAATGATTTTATGAATTTCTTCACTGAGAAAATAGAAAACATCAGAAACACAATTGTAAACACAATTGTAAATGTACAATCTTTTATGGTGTCTTATGATTCAGCCTCAATTATCGCCCCTCAAGAACAACTACACCGCTTTACAACTATAGGACAGGAAGAGCTAAATAAACTTATTGCATCTAAAACAACAACATGTTTACTAGATCCAATACCCACTAAACTACTGAAAGAAGTCTTTATTTTTAGGTCATGTTCCAAGAATATTTAAGCTGGCAGTTATAAAATCTCACATTAAGAAACCACAATTAGATCCAAATAACCTAACAAATTACAGACCCATCTCAAATCTTCCATTTATGTCTAAAATATTAGAAAAAGTTGTGTCCGCTCAATTGTGCTCTTTCCTGCAAGAAAATGATATCTATGAAAAATTTCAGTCAGGATTCAGACCGCATCATAGCACAGAAACTGCGCTAGTTAAAATTACAAATGATTTACTTTTAGCTTCTGACTAAGGCTGCATCTCAATATTAGTTCTACTCGATCTTAGCGCTGCGTTCGACACTATAGATCATAAAATACTCTTGGATCGACTACAAAACTACACTGGTGTTCAGGGACAGGCATTAAGCTGGTTTAGATCGTACTTATCAGACCGTTACCATTTTGTCTGTTTAAATGGGGAAAAATCGAAGATAACGTCAGTAGACTATGGAGTGCCACAAGGATCTGTGTTAGGCCCTCTATTATTCTCAATATATATGCTGCCACTTGGTAAAATGATAAGAAAACATGGAATTAATTTCATAATTTCAATGCTGATGACACTCAATTATATATCTCATCACGACCAGATGAAAACACTAACTTATCTAACTTGACAGAGTGTCTTAAAGATATAAAATGCTGGATGACGTGTAATTTCCTGTTATTAAATTCCAATAAAACGGAGGTATTACTTATTGGTCCAAAAAACTACCCACAAAATCCCTTACAATACAACTTTAATTTAGAAGGATGTCCTGTTACATTATCCACTACAGTAAAAGACCTGGGTGTTATACTAGACCGCAACTTGACTTTCGAAAATCATATTTCATCTGTTACGAGAACAGCCTTTTTCCACCTTAGAAACATTGCTAAGCTACGTAACATGCTATCTGTTTCTGATGCAGAAAAGTTAGTTCATGCATTCATGACCTCGAGACTAGATTACTGTAATGCTTTATTAGCTGGTTGCCCTGCATCCTCAATAAACAAGCTACAGTTAGTCCAAAATGCAGCCGCTAGAGTTCTTACTAGGTCAAGAAAATATGATCATATAACACCGATTTTATCATCTCTACACTGGCTACCTATTAAGTTCCGTATCAATTACAAAGTATTACTACTGACCTATAAAGCCCTAAATGGTTTAGCTCCTGTGTATTTAACGGATCTTCTATCGCCATACAATCCATCGCGCTCTTTAAGATCACTAAATTCGAGGCTTCTGGTCATACCTAGGATATCTAAGTCCACTAATGGAGGGAGGGCGTTCTCACATTTAGCTCCTAAACTCTGGAATAGCCTTCCTGATATTGTTCGAGGCTCAGACTCGCTGTCCCAGTTTAAAACTAGATTAAAGACGCATCTCTTTAACCAAGCATTCACATAATGCTTACTTTTTATACTACTGTTGAATCAGTTATAATGCATTAATATTATGAACATCAGCTATGCTAATTATTTCCCATCTGCTTTTCTGCTGTTATCTCGGGACACCAGTCCCGAGGTAAATAGCGTTCGTCAGCTCCAGTTTGTATCCAGCCTCTCACGGAGACTTCAGATGCCCGTCAACCATGGACTACGATCTTGAAATGGGATACATAGACTAACTATTGCCAACAAAAGCCTTCATCAGCCAAACAAGGACAATTGCATCTAAGTGAACTTCTGGAATTTAAATCAAGGATGGACTTCAAAGACACTGGTCACTAATCTTGCAGTTCAAACACAATCACTGTCTAAATACTGACCCTTAACACTTAATAAGTTTAATCATTTTTTAAAATCATGTTTTTTAACTATAAATAATTCTTATTTACATTATTCATGATGTTAGCCAGAGGGGAACTGGCCCCCCACAGTGAGTCTGGTTTCTCCCAAGGTTATTTTTCTCCATTAACCATCATCTTTTGGAGTTTTGTGTTCCTTGCCACAGTCGCCTTCAGCTTGCTCACTGGGGTTATTAATACAATTATTATTTAATTATTTTTAAACACGATAAAGAATCATATCTTAACTACTTCCACAACAGGGCTCCAAACAAAAAATCAATTAAGGAGCCATTGGCTCCTATAGGGGGAAAAACAGGCGCCAAATATTTTCATTTTTAACTCCTTCCATTCCTTTTCGTCCCGCAGCTCGCATGCAAGAAAAACTGCACGTGCTAACAGTGTAGTCTGTGGAGCATTCTTCGCAATTATGTGATCACGTGCATTTTTTATGCTTGTTACTGTCACCGTGTTTTCTCACAGTCTCTTTTTTGAAATGGTTAGTTCCTGCAATGAACTCCGTTTTCCCCGCTATTTCTTTGATATAAACTTTTGTAATGTATTTCGGGAAATGTAATGCAAATTTTAAAATCAAAGGGAGTAAATTTTTACTGTCGCCAATGGCGACCTTGACAGAAATTACACTCGCAAATAAAATTATTTGGTCGCAAATGCAACCATTTTTAGTCGCAGTTTGGAGCCCTGCACAATGATGATGATTTATCGACTTTATAGACATTACATTTTTATCGTCTGTTAATGCTGAACTTCTGTAAAGCTGCTTTGAAACGATGTGTGTTGTGAAAGGCACTATACAAATAAAATTGACTTGACTTGACTTGACTATTGATAAGATAGCATCTTGCAGTTGATGGAGATTTGTGGGATGCAAATCCAGGGCATGAAGCTCCCGTTCCACCACATCCCAAAGGTGCTCTATTGGGTTGAGATCTGGTGACTGTGGGGCCATTTTAGTACAGTGAACTCATTGTCATGTTCAAGAAACCAATTTGAAATGATTCGAGCTTTGTGACATGGTACATTATCCTGCTGGAAGTAGCCATCAGAGGATGGGTACATGGTGGCCATAAAGGGATGGACATGGTCAGAAACAATGCTCAGGTAGGACGTGGCATTTAAACGATGCCCAATTGGCACTAAGGGGCCTAAAGTGTGCCAAGAAAACATCCCCCACACCATTACACCACCACCACCAGCCTGCACAGTGGTAACAAGGCATGATGGATCCATGTTCTCATTCTGTTTACGCCAAATTCTGACTCTACCATCTGAATGTCTCAACAGAAATCGAGACTCATCAGACCAGGCAACATTTTTCCAGTCTTCAACTGTCCAATTTTGGTGAGCTCTTGCAAATTGTAGCCTCTTTTTCCTATTTGTAGTGGAGATGAGTGGTACCCGGTGGGGTCTTCTGCTGTTGTAGCCCATCCGCCTCAAGGTTGTGCGTGTTGTGGCTTCACAAATGCTTTGCTGCATACCTCGGTTGTAACGAGTGGTTATTTCAGTCAAAGTTGCTCTTCTATCAGCTTGAATCAGTCGGCCCATTCTCCTCTGACCTCTAGCATCAACAAGGCATTTTCGCCCACAGGACTGCCGCATACTGGATGTTTTTCCCTTTTCACACCATTCTTTGTAAACCCTAGAAATGGTTGTGCGTGAAAATCCCAGTAACTGAGCAGATTGTGAAATACTCAGACCGGCCCGTCTGGCACCAACAACCATGCCACGCTCAAAATTGCTTAAATCACCTTTCTTTCCCATTCTGACATTCAGTTTGGAGTTCAGGAGATTGTCTTGACCAGGACCACACCCCTAAATGCATTGAAGCAACTGCCATGTGATTGGTTGATTAGATAATTGCATTAATGAGAAATTGAACAGGTGTTCCTAATAATCCTTTAGGTGAGTGTAAATAATATACCTATTTAACAAACCCCCTTGTTGTTCAGGTATATTTTCCCCTTTTGAGAATACGGTTACACATTGGTTTCTGGCTGCACTGCACCAGCGCGGCGCAGTTCAATGCTGTCATAACGGTTCACCATTTGATAAATTCAATAAATAGCATTGTATTATATTGTATTAAAAAAACAAACAAAAAAAAACAAAAAACTGTATTTTGTGTTTACTCAGATTGCCTTTGTTATTTTTGTTTACATTTTTTAAACAATTTAGTATGCAATAGCCACAAAAAAATAAGAAATCAGGATGGGGCAAATACTTTTTAACAGTAGTTTCACTGAAAAATGTTTGTTGGACTTTTTAAGAGGTTTATAATAGTGCTGGATAGCATAGCATAACATAAGCTAAACAAATTCTTAAAGTGCTGCTGTGGACTCACTTCAGTGCGTGGTAGGAAGTCTGGATCAGCCTGTATCCTTGCAATGATCTCGCATAAAATAATGCCATACGAAAAGACATCAGCCTAGAAATTAATACAGAAGAATTAAAATAAATGCTGCTAGATGCTGGAAATACATTTGAAGTCAGAAGTTTACATACACTTAGGTTAAAGTAATTTTAAATCACCAACAACAATTGTTTACAGACAGATTGTTTCACTTTTAATTGACTATAATCACAATTCCAGTGGGTCAGAAGTTTACATACACCAAGTTAACTGTCTTTAAGCAGCTTGAAAAATTCTGACAATTATGTCAAGCCTTTAGGCAATTAGCTTCTAATAGGCTAATTGGAGTCAATTGGTGTACCTGTGGATGTATTTTAAGGGTTACCTTCAAAATCAGTGCCTTTTTGCTTGACATCATTTGAAAATCAAAATAAATCAGCCAAGACCTCAGAAAGAAATTGTGGACCCCCACAAGTCTGGTTCATCCTTGGGAGCAATTTACAAACACCTGAAGGTACCACATTCATCTGTACAAACAATAGTACGCAAGTATTAACACCATGGGACCACACAGCCATCACACTGCTCAGGAAGGAGATGCATTCTGTATCCTAGAAATGAATGTAGTTTGGTGCGAAAAGCAAAGGACCTTGTGAAGATGCTGGAGGAAACAGGTAGACAAGTATCTATATCTCCAGTAAAACAAGACCTATATCGAAATATCCTGAAAGGCTGCTCAGCATCCTTGCTACAGACTACAAAGTCAGACTACCGTTTGCAAGTGCACATGGGTACAAAGATATTACTTTTTGGAGCAATGTCCTCTGGTCTGATGAAAAAAATAATAATAATAATTTAGCTGTTTGGCCATTTGATGCAGGGACTGGTACACTTCACAAAATAAATGGGATCATGAGGAAGAGAAATTATGTGGATATATTTAAGCAACATTTCAAGACATCAGCCAGGAAGTTACAGCTTGGTCACAAATGGGTCTTCCAAATAGACAATGTCACCAAGCATACCTCCAAAGTTGTGGCAAAATGGCCTAAGGACAAAAAAAGTCAAGGTATTGGAGTGGACATCACAAAGCCCTGACCTCGATACATTAGAAAATATGCGGGCAGAACAGAAAAGGCGTGTGCGAGCAAGGAGGCCTACAAACCTGACTCAGTTAAACCAGTTCTGTCTGGAGGAATGGGCCAAAATTCCAACAACTTATTGTGAGAAGATTGTGGAAGGCTACCCTAAACTTTTGACCCAAGTTAAACTATTTAAAAGGCAATGCTACCAAATACTAACAAAGTGTATGTAAACTTCTGACCCACTGGGAATGTGATGAAAAAAATAAAAGCTATCATTCTGATATTTCACATTCTTAAAATAGTGATCCTAACTGACCTAAGACAGGGAATGTTTTCTACGCTTAAATGTCTATAAACTTCTGACTTCAACTATAACAGGACCTTGTAAAAGTGTCCAGAGTACAGCTGAGAATCTAACCTTTTCATTGTATGGCTCGTCTCTCAACACTTCTGGAGCCATCCAGAAAGGAGAACCCACAACGGACAGCTTCTCCCCTTCATAACTGAACACACAGGGACATACAGAATAATGGTGTTCATACATGAAGAGAAATTTCCAATGTCAGAATGCTTACACAGGTTACATAAATGCAGCTATTATTGGGATAGTCGTCCCAAATGTAAATTCTGTAATCATCATCATGACATTCTTCTGTAGGACACAAAATGAAATTCACTTTCATCAACTATCACTTTCATTAGAATTTTTCATCATGCTCCACAGACGAAAGTCATGCAGGTTTGGAACGAGTATGTGTAAATGACGACAGATTTTTGGGATCCCTTTAAGCACTTATACTGAATGGCACCTGAAATTTCAGTTAGGCCAGCTTTGAAAAGAGAAGACTTTGATCAAACTAATCTGAGGTAAGCAGGTCATGGGATAGAAAGGGTCTTCCTTGAACTGCTTTGGTATTATTAGCTTTCTAAAAGTTTACTTTGGACAGCAAGTTCTCTCCGAATCAAATAGCCCCATCCCCTCTGCTCATATCGCTTGCATCTCACCACCACTTTTGCTTTCAAATTGCCATGAGCAAAACACAGTGTGCTAACACTTCCATTTTACACAGCAAAACATCACATTAACCAGTGCATAGGTGACACTGTGGAATTATCATTGGCGCATATTTGACTATGAATTGGGGGAAAAGAATAATCTCCTCATTTCCTGTTACTCACTCATGGCTGGGGATTTTCTCAGCAAGGCCAAAGTCTCCAACAACTGCAGTGTAACCATTCTCATCTGATTTGATAAGGCAGTTCTGTGACAACATCAAAAAGAAGAAACAATGACTAAGAGAACATAGTGCTCCTCCCACAGGACACATTACACTTGAGATTTACGTTGGAGTCAATTAAAATCACTTATACAGAAAGTAATGATGTAGTATGTGTGGAAGCCAAGGGGTGATTCCCAGAGCTTATAATTATGTAAAGTCCCTTAACTGCTGCAAAGAGAGAACACAACACCTGAAGGTAGAGACATGTCAATGCATGCCAGTAGTAAATCATAGCACCTTTTTTTAATAAGGATATATTTACTCCTCATTAGGAAACTTTTACCCCCAAAGAAATTAATAGAGCTTTAAAAATCTGCTTCAGACATATCAGTAGCCAAATAGAAATGATTTTATTCTAAATGGAGCTGGGCTACATCATGTGGACCGCCATGTTGAGATCAAATAACCAGCCAAATACTACTCGATTTATCTTGGTAACCCCTATTAATGGAAACTTTTACTAAATAAATGTATCATGACTATCTGCAAATAGGGCATTTCTACAGTCGTATCAGTGTCTGAAAACTATTGTTTTTGCATGATGCTGCATCCATACCATATAGAACAGTGCAGCAAAAACAAAGTGCACCTTTAATGCCAGAGCACAAGTGTATCTTGTAGTACTTTGAGTATCTTGAATTAGCCCCTGTCCTACTGGGATAAATCAATTATGCTTCCTTATCAAGGCCCTTCATGACGTTTATGACATCAAGCAAATTAAAGACAGTCATAAAGATAATTTGCATTGATGACATTGTGAGTAAAAGCAATAATAAAGATGACAAGAGTCCTGTACCTTGGAGGTGAGATCTCTGTGGAAAATGCCCTTGGAGTGAAGATAACTAAGGCCCATGGCAATCTCTAAGGCCAGCTTGACCCGCATGGCCCAGCTCAGGTACTTATTGCTTTCCAGGAGCTGCTCCAAGTTGCCACCATTAATGTACTGAGAAACAAAAAGACACATCAAATGACAAACAACAGAGGACATGTCATCTGACAATCCTTTCTCATGTACTCAAAGGGACCATATTATTTTCAAGACAAGGGGGTGCAATAGAATGATGGGATAATTAAGAAAAGGAATATCAGAACAACAAACAACAAATTAATAATTAAACACATGCAAAAGTCTTTGAATCAAGCTAACTCAGATAAAACAAAATATGAACAATTTGAGACAATAATGAATCTGTTGCGACATGTGGATTATGATTTAGATGGTCACAGTACTTTGTATTTACAAAACAGAACTGAATCCAATCAATTTACCATGGCTAAATACAGCATTCCATGCCAACTCTCCTGTGGACTGGATTTAAGGAGTCACAAGAGCATGCAAAATAGCAGAGCCCAGTAGGAGCCTTTTCAGTTCTTGATATTCATTTTATGTTTCACATAGTGTATTTGCAAGACAGCACCATGCAAAAATTATCTAATTCTGTAAGAGACATTGTAAAATTCCCTTTGCAGCAGTGTATGGTTTATGTGGCATCTATGAAACAATTTCTTCAGAGCTTTGTTAATGTGGCACACATAAATAGGGGCTTGATGAATTCACAACAGGGCACTGTTCTCATCATTGTCCTAATTTTGGCTTGCCTGAAATGATCTGTGCTGACACATACAGGGCTCCACATTTAACTAACAAAATTAGCCATGGATGACTAAACTGAGGAGACCTTAGTATGTGGTCAATCTGGTGAGACATCAACAGAAAGACAAGAGGAATAAGTTGAAATGAGAGCCCCATCCAATTTCCCATAAAACGTTGGTGCCATGACCCAGCCATGTTGGTTGTCCATAGACCAGCTCCTTAGCCCTTCATTTATTCAAATCCCTCCTACCATATAATCAAAATAAAAAATATCACCAAATAGGGTGTGTGCTTGTGGTCTGAGGACTCATTATATTATTAATTGCTAAGAATTTGCTGTCCACAGTAAAACCTTCAGATCATCAGAGCAAAACTCAGTAATACTTCTTAATAAGGTTGTTTACTTTGACAGTTATATTACAAGTTCATGTTAACTATTGTGCTTCCTAATGTTAAAGTTACCACATTGACACATGCTATTAAATTTATGGTTAATGTTATTATTATTTAAAAAAAAATTATAACACCATTGACATTTATTGAACTTGACATTATAACACTTTCATTCAGTGATTTCTAGAATCAATCAGAGCTCATCACAGCCACAGCATTTAGTGAGTTTAGGAGGAGAGGTGTTAGTTTATCTTGTTACTCGCGTACAGATTTGGAACTGGGGCTATATATATATATAGTCTCTCTCTTCACTTCCTTGGGCATGTCTATTTTTGCTGTTACCTCAATCAGCAGGATGGCCAAAACACAGCCAATCAGTTAACTATTCTGGGTCTCAAACAAGCATAGGTAGAATACTGCACTTGTGCCACTTATTGGCTCGCACTGTATATAGTATGGGTGTTTTTCAACTTCAGCCAATTTCCATGTCCCCGGTGTTGATTTTTATTAAAACTAATAAGATTTTTAGAGACCCCAGACTTTCAATCTTAAATAAATGTTCTGTGTTCGATACAAGTTAAGCTAAATCAACAGCATTTGTTGCAAAATGTTGAATACCACAAAAAAAAAAATAAACAACATTATTAAAAAAAATTGACTTTTCTTAATGTCAATTTAGGGTTTATACAGCATTGTAAAATTGGATGAAACTTTACACAGAAAAGTTTAGAGCAAAAAGTTTGATCACACTAAAATCATGTTAACACACATAGATTATGTCTTGTGGCTATACATTTGAAACAGTGAGTATTTTAAGTTTACAGGCCCCATTCACTTTCATTGTAAATGTCTTACTTGTAACCCAGATATTCCTTTGAAATATGAAAATCGATTATAAAAATATAAATTATTACATATTTAAAACTATGATGAAACTTAGTTTACTTGTTAACCAAGTCAAGTGTTAGTGAAGAGTGTGATAAAACATGAGACAAGTGAAGTTTGAAGAAAACAAAGAAAAATTAAAGTAAATATCACCTGTAAGCAGAATATTTGTGTGAAAATATTATTTGAGTTTATTTAGGACACTAACAAAATTTTAGGGTTCATCAAACAAAGGGTTAAATCCTGTTGCCTGCATTACCCCATTTGATCAACATTGACTATCCAATGTACTGTTTGATTGGTCAAACTAAGCAGAGCATCAAGGCCGAGGTAAGGTCTAAAGCTATGCTATTCAAGGTGATTAGATCACTGATGTGTGTCCACCTACTCTGAGCTAATCCTTTCAGTGACCAGTAACCTTGAGTGCATGAAAGTTGTTTGGTGTCAATGCAGGTTAATGCAGAGGATGGTAAAATACTTCATGTAGGGCTTATTTCTTTGCTGTTGAGTGATGAGAGAGCTCAATTAATACACCGTCAACTCACTCAACAGACTTTAAATGAGATGCCCTTGCTGAAAACAAATTACTGACATTTCTTAATGGCATGAGAAGCATAAGACAGTAGTAGTGGCTTTGAACAACAGAATAATCCCTCAGCAGGCCAGTTATTATTACCCGCGATTACAATTGCACAAATACCTCTTTCCATCAATGTGCATCAGGAAAGCAGAGCAAAGGTCAAATGGGGCAAGAGCAAGAATTCCACTGCTTAAACTTTTTTGTACTTATAAAAGTTAAAGGTGCACAAAGTAATTTTACTCCCAAACAAACATGAATATGAAACATACAGTTTGTATAAATCATGACCACAAGAGATGAAGACATCAGTCATATCAGTAATCTTATAAAAGCTAGTTTATACTACCTGGAGAGGGTCCCCTCATCAGGGCTGTAAGTTCGGATCACATAACTAGCCAAATACTACTCGCTTAATCTCAGTAACCTCCCTGTTAATGGACACTTTCCACTCATAGATTGAATCAATCATGTCTGACTGGATAGTGAATTTTTACACTGGCACTGGTAACTGAAAATTATTGTGTTTGAATGATGTTGAGTCAATGGACAAAGGCGTCAGTGTAAGTCCAAGACGACAAGAATAAAAAATTTCTGAGAGCACCTTTAACCTTGTTACACACGTATCTAGAACAGGTGTCACTGACAGGTAATTCATGTTTTTTCAGCATGTTTGTAGATGTTTTTAGTGTTATTAAAATTTGATCTTTCTGCAGCTGTATAGTTTTTAAACGTTATGTTCTCCTCTTCATTATTATTCAGTTTCCTGCATAATAAGTAAAACCTCTCTAAGATCTTTTCCTGTGGAATCATTGATAATCTTTAGCATCCCACACAGTTGGATATGGTAAAAAATACATCATGCCTTGGGGGATTGCCGGTGGGCTCTATAATAGAAAACTTCCCCTCTAGCATAGCATTCTGAACAAAGACTAAACTGTTCAATGTCACTGCAAGTCATTTGATTCACAGGAGGAAATGCCACTGGTTTAGGAATCAAAAGGTTCCTGCGAGCACTCTTAGATTAACTATTTTTTTCAGCAGTGCAAGCATTTATCAAGATACCTTCTATACCGGACTTCTTCATGAAATAGGGCTGAGTGTATTGGTACAGATTCCTGATTCTCTGTTCAGAGGGCGATGCGGTTTTGCATATGCTTGAAGTTGAAGTTACGGTGCTTGAAGCATGCGCTGAGGCAGGTTTTTAAAGAGACATCATTCAATGACAAATTGCATGAATCTCGTCACAGGACAAACATGCAGTGAAAGTTTCTCGGTGCTAAACTATTTTGCCACTATACCACTCAATCACAGGTGAGTGAAATCTGAACATTTATCAGACAGTGGCTTATCACAGACAGTTTTAGTTACATAATGCAAGATATGGTCCAATGACATTTTACAGAAGGCAGGGCACCCTGACACCATGCAGCAGAAATAAAATCCAAGCAATCTACAGAAAGTCCTATCCCAGAGTTGCTACCTAAGTAGTGCATTCCAAGTCAGTCACTTATGAGGTTCTATGATGGTCAGGATGCTGTCTTAGAAGGCAGCTACATATGCAGGCAGTATGCAGGGAGGCAGCTCACTAGCTTTTTGTCAAATAACAAGAAGAAATACTATCATAGGATTTAACTGTTTATTTAATTCCATTTTCCATTTTAGCTTACTCAAGATGACCTGTTTTATTCATTAAAGTGCAGCGAATGTGAAACCGTAGTCTTGCTAATGGTGCTTCCTGTGCAGAAGGGTCAAATGCCTCGTTGATGAGGAGATGTGTGGTGGATGAAACATGTCCGAGCCAGTCTGCTAATGGTACTTACCTCTGTGAGAGCATGGAGCTGACCTTCCTGCACACACACACCCATGAATCTACAAGATCATAAAAAAAAAAGAAAAGAACACAGATAGATGTTATTTAATGCTCTCTCACATAAGGATTGCTCTGAAACAGTAGCTGCTACAAGTTTGGAGAAATTTCAGGGGCACTTAATATCAATGTAAAAAAGTGTGTGAGAGCAACTGGCATATCCTCAATTAAAAACCTTTGTGTAATTGCATAAATGCCTGTTGCACACAGCAATCAGCTCTGAAGCAGTACATAATGGAAAACTTCAGCAGCAAACAACACTTGTTATTTTACACTGGCAGCGTTTCTTTTATAAATAAAGTTATAAAATGTTATCAGGAGAGCCATTGATAAGTATTACAAACTTGATCATCATTAAATCTTATTTACATGATGCTGGTGTAGCTCTTCTCATTTGAAACATCATTTAGTGGAACAGGGAGGGGGAGGAAGATGAGCCATTGAATGTTGTTTTGCACAAAAGAGGATGGTTTGATCACTTGGTTTGGCTCTATTATTCTTAATAATCATGTAATAATATAGTCAGAAATAAGTAATTATGTTATACCATTATTTAGCCATATCTCTTTGATTAATCACAAGCCTAAAAAGGATGTGTTCCAGAAAAGATGTTTACTTGCCATCTGCAACAACACCCAAGGTAACTCCATTCCACACTTTTTCCTTTGTTAATTAATCCTTATAAAAAGTTGAGGGTCATATAGCACTTTTTTTTCTCCACAATAAATTATTGTCATAGATCAATACAAGACTGTGGTATGTTCTGAATTTACTGACCACACATGCTACTGTTTGCATTCGTTCACCTCATGATGTCCATCAACAGTGCATTGTCATTTTAGTGCAGCACGAGCAGCCCAGCAAAAACAGACTGAAACGATCACTGAAACGATCGTAGCAGTGCTGCTTCTGCCGCGCTGCTTCTGCCGCGCTGCTTCTGCTTACATTTACATTTAGTCATTTAGCAGATGTTTTTATGTTTTATCCAAAGCGACTTACAAATGAGACACTTAGCAAGCAATTTGCCATACAAGGTTTAACAAAATCTGCAGTATTGGACTGCCAAGTTCTCAGTGGTTGGAGTAGTAAAGATGCAAGCACAGAGGAAAGAGACAGCCAAGGAATTTATTTTATTTTGTATTTTTTTCTCTGTACATGAAGAGCAGGTTAAGTCAGTAGTAAATACAATTAGTGTGGGTTGGTTAAGTGCTCACGGATCAGATGTGCTTTCAGCTGGTTCTTAAATGTTGAGAAGGTAACCGCAGATTGTGTGGAGGTTGTGTCACAGCCTTGGTTAGTTCGCCTGTTTATTCTGCGGTTTTATTTTTCTCTCTCCCTCATGTTTCGCAGGTGGAGCCGGCATGCATGATCAGTATTTCCATGGGAGCGTTGATCATGCCGCTGATTAATGTGCTAGCTGCACCTGTTCCACTCTGATTGCACTCCCTACTTAATCCTTGTGTGTCCTCGCTATTTTTGCTAGATTATTGCTTGTGCGGTCAAGCAACTAACCTTGTTATCTTTGTCTAGTTGGTGCCGCCTCGTGTATCTGTTGGTTGCCTGTCTCTGCCTGTGTGTCGGGAAACGTGGTTACCTTCCAGTTTGCCGTACGCCTGTCCTTGCTTCCCACGAATTGCCAATGGAGGCACCACACCACACTTCAATGGACTCTTCGAATCTGCTCCTGACTACCATAACACATACACCAGTCTATGAACAGACTCATCTTTTGCCTGCTGTGCGACCACAACGCGCGCGCACACACTTGTTTCTTCGCCTCCTGCCTATGAAGCCACGCTGAGATTCCTATTCATCACGAGCACAGTTTTTGTTGATACTTGTTGCTAATAAATCCTTTCAACTATTCTTCTGCTATTGGGTCTCTGTCTCACTCCAAATCTGACAGGTTGGAATTTCATTCCACCACAGAGGAGCGGAGAAAGTGAGTGATCATGAAACAGACTTTGAGTCTCTTTGTGATGGGACCACCAGGCGTCGCTTGTTCATTGACAGCAGAGAGCGAATTGGAGCATAGAACCGAAGTAGTGAATTGAAGAGGGTGCGGTTCCATTGGCTGTCCTGAAAGCCAAAGTCAAAGCCTTGAATTTGATGCGGGCAGCTACATGTAACCAGTGGAGTGAAATCAAGAATGGGGTGACATAAGTCCTTTTTACCGATTGAAGACCAGAAGCGCTTATGATGTGAAAACTCTTGTGAAAAAATGATGCACTTCTTCTGACCCGGTAAGCAGTGTGCAATAGGTATAAGGACATTCAGTATTATTGCCTACTACTTGCTTAGAGTTTTGCCTAGCACCGCTGTGTGTCCTGCTCACAGCTTTGTGTGTCCCAAAAAGCTTTTTGTGCTTTTTGTGTCCCCTTTTTGTGTACACTTGACACGCATCGCGATTGCACTCTTCTTTAAACGACAGACAGCAGTGCAGAGAAAATATCAGCTAATCCACCAAGAAACAGCAGTGAAGAAGTGCTTTGCTGAACATTAAGTTTACCATTAAGACAAGAAAGACAGAAGTTTTATAATTTTAAAACCTAGTCAATATGTCTTTTACATTTAAAATAATTGTATGAACGGCAATTACATTTAAATGCACGTTAATATTTATTGTCATCTATCTGTTCTTCTAGTCTATTTGCAAAAGAAATGTTTGGGAGCCTAAAATGTATATTTCCTATTGCCACACTAAAGCTAAAAATATAAATAACCTTAAGGTAAATGCTTTTGTGAAGCGTCTCATGCTAAAGACTTTAGCACAGTACTTGTTAAAAGTCTGTGCCCTGACATAGACTACGTTACCCTTAATGCATGTGTTTGTTTGTAGTTCTGATCGCTCGTGGTTGCGCGAGGCGCTTTCACTTTCGGTGTGGTCCAGTGTCATGAGAGCAGTATTCATGGAGCAGAGAATTGCCATCCTTTGTTAATTCTGCGCTAATATTGTGTGTAAGAGTGCTGTGTGCGTCCTTAAGATGTAAGTACGGCTTTTGCATAAATTATGCGTTTATTGCAGAGTTATTAGCCCAGATGGCGAGGTTGTTATACTCGTGTTACTCACTACGGCTATACTGTTTTGCCACTCCGGCGCTCTACATGCGCTCATAAGTAGCCATTTACTGTATATACGTTAATTATTGCCTTGCAAATAACCGCAAATATTATATTTAATGTATAGATTGCCTGTTTTTGGCTCTTTTCGCAGTGTGGAGATTTGTGGCATTTATGCGAGTTCATTTACAGTGTTAGAGCTCCCACTAGTGGTTTTGGTTGTACTGCGGGTCATTTCTTTATGCAACTATATGTAACCATAGCCCATGTGTCTATTAATATACATTTTATTGTATTTTCTGTTTCAGATAACCACACCCACACATACACACTCACACCCTTACAAACACCCCTATTTGTCATACTAATACCTGTGAACTGTCATCATCTCCATGTACCGACTCTTCCTTAATAAATACTCAAACTGTACCATTGGATTTGCCTATTCCTTCTGACCGAGGAAGACTCAGTTGACGAACAACCCCTAATCAGCTGCAGACGCACACGGTCTAGCACAGTACTGTATGTATGCATGTATGTATATGTATGTGTGTGTGTGTATATATATATATATATATATATATATATATATATACACACACACACACACACACACACACACACACACACACACACACACACACACAAGTGCTGCACGATTAATCATATCGCAATCGCAATGTCAGCCTGTGCGATTATATGACGGCAAAATGCTGCAATTTTATTAAATAAATAAGTGCATATGTGGAAGTGACAGCCCATTCCATCCGAGAGCTGTTTGCCCATTTTCTACACCGCTAATAAAAAGATGACCAGTCAGTCTCAGTTTAGGGAGTGGCACGTGTGGTCATGTGAGTTTCTGGTGTGCAGCGTGGAAATCAGGTGAAGATGGATGCCGAACAGACCAACACTGAACTGGTGGCCAGAAAAAATAACACCGATCACAGCTTGGCGATATATCTTTATTTAATCCTTAATTAAATGTAATATAATACTGGAGCGTACCATGAAATAAACAAACGGCAAAAATGTAATTCTCTGTGCGGTCAGAGCTGCTTCATCCAGTCGCGGAAGAGACCAAATCTGAGCTGGAGTCGAGACCGGGAGAGATTTAAAGTTCCGCCGGCTGATGTGCCTCATTTTGAGCCAGGAAAACCCCTGGTTATATGACTGAAAGGCTACCCTACACAAGTCATTGCACAGGATACAAACTTGCCTGTGTATTTAGAGTTATAGCCCCATAAACTGCAGGCCTGGCTTTAATTGCAGGTCTGTGTTGGGATTTCTTTAACAAAGATCCCCTCAGCCCTATCCTGTCTGTACTAGAGCCCTTCCACCCCCATTCAACAAGACACAACAATGGTACAATTGTAAAACACACACAAACGCTCTGTTTTTCTTACGTCCCCTCTCGTCCACACACAAACTCCAATTCTGCTGTACAAATACTAAGCCAAGAATTACAAAAATGGAAAAAATTTATTTAAACAGATTCAAATGTGTGCAGTTACATTGTTTGTAGGACATTATACAGTATAACAGTTTACCATTATAAGTGGCCTGTCATCAGACAAACAAATTAATTTCAGCATCGAAAAGAATTCTGGCTCTGCAGAATTCAGAGTATTTCCCCCCTCTTTTCTCTGAAATAAAACCCAAACACTATGTTGCTCACAGGTATACATAACAGCTCTTATAGTTAGCTCAAGCTTATAAACAAAGCTTAAGGCTGGTAACTGAAAGGTTGCTGGTTCAACGCACTATAGGAACAAGAAAACGAGGCACCTAGACCTTTACAGTACTGTGCAAAAATCTTAGGGACATAAGATGTTTTTAAAAAAACATTTGTCTTAAAATTGTTATTTTTATCTTCAATTTTAGTGTGTCAATAGTAAATATACATTTTAGACTCCCAAACATTCCTTTTGCTAATAGAATAGAAGAACAGAGAGTTTAGCAACAGATGACATGCCCCCCACAGAAGAGACAGAAGCAATTGAGACAGACAGAAGAACTGTGGTGAATTCTTCAGGAATATTTGAATATATTTGAAGACATCCACATTTTTCAGAATTGCCTAAAACGTTTGCACAGGAATGTACATAAAATCATCAACTAAATGACTACCTACTAGCTGGTATATGAACCTTTTCGTACTAATTAGGGTGAGCTTAATAAACGAAAAAGAACTATACACTTCCAGAGTGAAGAAAAAGGCTCAGAAGAAAAATCACTCTGGACCCCACTCACCCTGCCCACTACCTTTTTGAACTGTTGCCTTCTGGCCGGCGCTTCAGAGCTCTGAGCACCAGAACCGTCAGACACAGGAACAGTTTTTTCCCACAGGCTATCCATCTCATGAACAATTAAATTGCCCCACTGAGCAATAATTATGTGCAATACACAGTTTAAGTCTATTTATATTATCCAACATATCCACTTCTGCCATTACATACATTGCACTGTACATAATATACTGTATTTTTGTTCTTTATATAACAGATTGTAATAGATTTGCACTACGTGTGTGTATGTGGGCATGTATGATGGTGAGTGTATGTACGTATATGTATAATTATTTATTTTTAGCCATTTTTTGTTTTTAATTACCTATGTCTTGCTGCTGTTTTTGGTATTGTTGTACACTGGAAGCTCCTGTCACCAAGACAAATTCCTTGTATGTGTAAGCATACTTGGCAATAAAGCTGATTCTGATTCTGATATATATACACACACACACTCACCTAAAGGATTATTAGGAACACCTGTTCAATTTCTCATTAATGCAATTATCTAATCAACCAATCACATGGCAGTTGCTTCAATGCATTTAGGGGTGTGGTCCTGGTCAAGACAATCTCCTGAACTCCAAACTGAATGTCAGAATGGGAAAGAAAGGTGATTTAAGCAATTTTGAGCGTGGCATGGTTGTTGGTGCATGGTTGAGTATTTCACAATCTGCTTAGTTACTGGGATTTTCACGCACAACCATTTCTAAGGTTTACAAAGAATGGTGTGAAAAGGGAAAAACATCCAGTATGCGGCAGTCCTGTGGGCGAAAATGCCTTGTTGATGCTAGAGGTCAGAGGAGAATGGGCCGACTGATTCAAGCTGATAGAAGAGCAACTTTGACTGAAATAACCACTCGTTACAACCGAGGTATGCAGCAAAGCATTTGTGAAGCCACAACACGCACAACCTTGAGGCGGATGGGCTACAACAGCAGAAGACCCCACCGGGTACCACTCATCTCCACTACAAATAGGAAAAAGAGGCTACAATTGGCAAGAGCTCACCAAAATTGGACAGTTGAAGACTGGAAAAATGTTGCCTGGTCTGATGAGTCTCGATTTCTGTTGAGACATTCAGATGGTAGAGTAAGAATTTGGTGTAAACAGAATGAGAACATGGATCCATCATGCCTTGTTACCACTGTGCAGGCTGGTGGTGGTGGTGTAATGGTGTGGGGGATGTTTTCTTGGCACACTTTAGGCCCCTTAGTGCCAATTGGGCATCGTTTAAATGCCACGGCCTACCTGAGCATTGTTTCTGACCATGTCCATCCCTTTATGGCCACCATGTACCCATCCTCTGATGGCTACTTCCAGCAGGATAATGCACCATGTCACAAAGCTCGAATCATTTCAAATTGGTTTCTTGAACATGACAATGAGTTCACTGTACTAAAATGGCCCCCACAGTCACCAGATCTCAACCCAATAGAGCATCTTTGGGATGTGGTGGAACGGGAGCTTCGTGCCCTGGATGTGCATCCCACAAATCTCCATCAACTGCAAGATGCTATCCTATCAATATGGGCCAACATTTCTAAAGAATGCTTTCAGCACCTTGTTGAATCAATGCCACGTAGAATTAAGGCAGTTCTGAAGGCGAAAGGGGGTCAAACACAGTATTAGTATGGTGTTCCTAATAATCCTTAGGTGAGTGTATATATATATATATATATATATATATATATATATATATATATATATATATATATATATATATATATATATATATATATATATATATATATATGTAGTAAAAAAAATTACCCATTTCAGCCCATAGGTATGAGCAATCTTATCTGACAAAACTCACTAGCCTTCAAGAGCTGACATAAAGAACCAACAGTTTTGCTAAGGCCAGCGACCTCAATGAAATCTAAAGTCTGGATGTCATTGCTGTCCATCTATTCTTAATGGATTTCTGACCTGACTTCTGTGGAACGGGGGAGGAAGAGGTCATCCCTGCGTTTCCATCACAAAGGAAAGAAAGCGAAAGAGATTCAAATTGAAAGCGCCACTCCCAAGACTCACTGTGAGAAAGATTAAATTAATTATTGAACCACTGGCAGTACATAAAGGGAGACACACTCCATGTTCAAAGTGTATGGAACTTAATATTAAGATTAAGCTATACCAGTTACTTCTTTAAAAGGAACAATGGTGCCACATTTTAATTTAGCCATTTATTTACAAGCTTGTTAATTTTTTTTTACATCAGCTCCATAGTTTCTTGTTTGTGTAAACCACAATATGCAATAAAATACAATAAAAGCACCAATTTTACAAATTTACCACACAGAGACTCGTAGAAGTAGAGAAATCAAGGAGACCTGATTGGCCATAACAATTAAAAACCTCTCTGCACATTGGAGGGTTGGCCTAGATTTTGGCTCACATGACCTGACACATTGAGCCAAGCTTATACTGGCACTAAGACTCCAGATCACAACATTTTCCAATTCTTTTGCAACACTCTCACCATCATTTTGTTCTCCCTCTTTCTCAATCCTACCAATAACAATGGCAAGAAATACTCTCTGCATGATTACTTTATACACAGTGTTAGGGCTACAATGATCACCGTCATATCCACCCCACTCTGGTGGTGGAGTGTCACCAGTGGTTATGTGCTTGTAAATGGGTCAAGGGTCAATGGTCAACGGCCTATTCACAATGCAAGTAACTCATTTTGCATGCAAATGACTGGTAATTTTGTGCATTTGCTTAATGGTCTGTGCCGATGTAATGTAAGTTGCAATATTATATTCATGTTGTTCATCTAGCTGATTCATCTCATATATAGGATGCATTCAAGTACGATGATTAAACCAACTCTAAATCGCTTCGGTTTAATTTCGTTCATGAGTTTAGAACAGCTTTAGCGTATATTCATTGCAGCTGGAAACATCATAACCCCAGTAAGGTCCCATGTAAAACCAGACAGGCCTCATACACCAACCGCGCGTACACACGTACCAGTGCGTGAAATCTGCGTATGAATGTTTTCATGAAAAAAATCATGATTCATCAATAATTTTCATACTAAAATGTATTCTAAATTCCCCCCCAAAAATTAGGAACAACTGAAACTAATGTACGCAAAAAGCAGATACTCCTGTTTTCCTTAGAAAAATGGAGTTAACACGAAATGAATAAAATACACACCTTTTATAAGCTTATATAGTATATGTACTGAGAACTGCCACAGATTTCTTACCACAACGGGAACTGCTTTATTGACACAGCTTAGTTGAGGATGAGCCACAGATAAATCCTCCAGCTCAAGCAGCGAATCGCTGAATGCCTTCAGTTCGGGTACACGGTACATACTATTAAATCATTCTAAATTGTAATATTGTACTGTTTTATAGTGTGTATGTTCTATGTTTTTTGGCTTTTTGCTTTGCTGGCACTTTGCTGCCCCCGGAAAGGAGGGGGTGGGGGGTGTACAACATGCTGGGGGCTCCACGGCCAGAAGCAAAGGAGGGGGGAGAGCGGGGCAGGGCTGTGATGACGCACGGCTAATCAAGATGAAGAGAGGGATAAAGGCATTTTGCGTTTATGTGTCTTTGTGTTAAGTTGATCATTAAATTATTTATATTGTCAAGCCATATCTCGTCTCTTCCTTTCCCTTTTACCTCACGTTACATATGCATCTTAATACCAGGCAACAAACAGGGCACACATGCAGCGGGAGTGTGTGTGAGAGAGATGGCGATGTCAAAACTGATGCACTAGGTGAAAATGTTTTCTTATTTTTCTGTCAAAATGACAGACCACATTTGAAATTTTCGGTCAATCTTTAAAAAAAAAAAAAAAAAAAAAAAAAACATTGGAGAGTTTCCGGTTAACGCAACCCCTGGTTACAGTGAGTGCAACTGATTTGAGAGTGAGCAAACCTGAGGATGTTGGGGTGGGAGAGTCTGTTCATGAGCTGAACCTCTCGCAGCATGTTGGCACGGTTACTGCTCAGCTTGTTCATCTTCAGAGCCATTACCTGGTCTGAGGCTCTGTGACGTACCTAAACACACACACACACACACACACACACACACACACACACACACACACACACACACACACACACACACAGACCAACGGGCAATTATATAGTATGCCACACTCCATAATATAATAGCACTAAAGCATGTAGAATTAAATGTTGTCATATAATCTGAAAGTTACTGTTACTATGATTTCAAGGGTTGTCCCTAAATTGCATTCAAGGAAAAAGTAAAACCCACATGAAACTCATCACATTTGACCAGGGGACAGGAACCTATGGCTTGCGTGCCACAAGTAGCTCTTTGTTAAAAATCAAGTGGCTCGCCGGGTGTCTCGCCATTGACCAACACATGATCGTTTAAAACTTTCTAGAGATAATTTTCCAACAGAAAGAGTGGGTGCGACTGCAAAGCTTGACAGCAATGACACCGTTTTGATTTTATTTCTTCTGAATTTGTTCCCCGCATGTAAAGAGTTCACTCCTTTTTCTTGGTTTCATTCCACTGAAAATTGTTTGCAAGAATAATGTAGTCTATGAAAATGCTGCAAATAATCTCTGATCATCTTGTGAGGTGCTGTGAGTTTCGCTTTATTTCCACAGAGCAGTTCGCTGTTACACATTGTGAACGCAACTCTGCAGGTATCTTTGTTTTAAAGAAAAAGACGGAAGTGATTAAATCATATAGTAATACAAGACACCACACCTTGAACCTAAAACTGATTTCTATTTTATTTAGGTAGCATTAACTGTATTACCAAAACACAATATAAACACATTTGATAAGAACACAAATTTGGCAGCATTTTTTGGGAACACGGGAATTTATTAGGCTTATTTATCATGATGATTATTATAATTATCTTTATAATTGTCTTTAGTTCTTCATTTGTGAGCTATTAGTAATTTTTCACACGGGTGTCATTGACGGATGCTTGCGTGATAGCAAATGGGGCTGTTGGAGATGGTAAATGTTTGGATTTGGGGAGGTGGTTAGGCCTATATGTACGATTTTTTCATTACTTTGCTATTTTAATTGCTTTTTTCGTTTCGTTTAAAGTGCAATTTGAATTTAGAAATGTTTTTATATTGTTTAATTCATTTTCAAGTATCAATAAATGTATTTATTTTTTAAAAGCAAAATCAATAAAGCAAAAATATTCACTGATCCTTGGCAGGGAAGTTGACCATATAATCAGATACCGCGATATTTTAAAAGGCGATTATCATTAAAATATTTACATATTGCCCAGCCCAAAAAGGGTTACATTTTTCATGAACAAGGTGACCACCCACCCACACACACACACATACTTAATTCCATAATGAAATATGTTACCCATTGACTTTTGCATACTTGTTTGTTTTTGAGTAGTTTATGGGCAATATAAAAAATTATTTTATTTAAAAAATGTTTTTTTGAAAATAGTAAATTATTTGTTTGTGCTATGGCGCTCTTGAAAAACAATGCATAGTGAAAAAAGGTTCCCGACCCCTGCATTAGACAACAATACAACTGAAATGTTATACATTGCAATAGCAAATGGGCTCTGAAATAAAAAGAGAGATTGTTTTTAAAAATGTATTGCACAAACAATATTCTAGCATGAGCTGAAGAAAGGAAACCAACACAAACACTGACTTTGTGAAGATAAGCTCAATGACAAATATGGCAGTTAGGGGTTTCGCAACATCTCTGAAACATGCTTCTGCAGAACACTCTCCTAGTTTCCTCATTGTGCTTTCATTGCGCTAACCAATTAAAAGACATTTAAGAAAAAAAAATCAACCACAGGATGTCCTCATGAGAGAAAATGTATTCATCTCCTATATCTGTAAAATGCTGACTTCCTCAAGCTGTATGCAGAGCTGGAAAGACACAACACAGCTGAAGGATTACTACAAAGCATTTGAAGTATTCAAATTCAGTGCCAAGATGCCAAAACACTGAAAACTGTGGTAAATGTTTGCCACTACTGCAGCAGTAAATGTATATCCATGTTTTCAAGAGTGTTACCTCTTGCTTTAAATGCATGAAACTGATATAACATGAAATGCGAACGATACTTTGTTTCCTGAACTGAAGCCAAGGAGGAGTCTGTCTTGTGCAACCACCTAGCTGCCCACCTGCCAAGAGAGCTGCCTGTCAGACAGACAGGCCCACATGCTGCCTCCACAACACAACCCAGACTCACAATCTGTTCTGCTATTATCATGCCACATCTTGTTTCCTTGCAACAAATCCAGTGTCCTAGGAAAATATTTCAGTTCCTCAAATGAAGATGAATTACAACACTGAGTAATATGATTATTTAGGGATTCTCCAGCTTACTGTGGGGGTGCTAAAGATGTTTGTACAAGCTCATGATAATGTCTGTAAGAATCAGACTAAATCGACTACGAAAGAATATAATTGTATTAGCTTCATGGACAGGTTCCTGCAGAAGCCCCCAGCACAGCTTGCATTTGGCTCACCGCATTATCCTTCCTGTGCCACATGCAGACACCCCCTGCCTGCCACCCTAAAGCCAACCACTCCATTTTAAATCTCAGCCACCTGTGTGGGGAAGAGAAAATAAGTAAAATAGATATACTTAAATGGATAAATGTCTATCAGCTTCTTAAGGCTGGATATCGATACAATTTGATTCAGAAGCTTCTTGATTTGATTAGATTCTGAATAATTTGGGTATTTTTCAGATATAAATGTAAAATTTGCAATTTGTGGCCTGGCCTGCCGCCCTGTGCGGACGAGCTTATTTTGATGGAAGGGCCAGACGGGTTTTCCACATCCGGGGGGGGGATCTCCACATAACCCTTATTCAAATGTGCCGAGTAAGGGGCATGGTACGTTTTTACCAGCTGATCATGCAGCTCCGGGATGAACGGTACCAGACGGCAGGATGCAGAGTCATTCCGTTTTGATAAAAACAGCTCATCAAGCTGAGAATGCTCCGATTCAACAGGCGAAGGCCTATCAAGCCAGAATTTCTCAACAGCCCGGGAGAGAACCTGGTTCAACTCTTACTCTTAATGCACTTTTCAACTGTACAGGAGGAAATGCACAGACTCATCGGCTGAGTGTGACCAGACCATAGACTTATCATGCCTTCAGACATGGCAAGCAATACCACATCACCCTCCTCATTGTAAATTGCAGAACGTGATCGTACCTTGAGCACTGATGGTGGGGCTCAGGTCATCACGGGCGTACTCAACACAATATAAGAGCATATCAAGCATGCAAGAGTGATAAAGGATACACAATGTCCTCCGGATCATAACAGGCCGTAGATAAATAATCCACTCACTTTAGAGGTGTAGATTCGATGGCGAAGCATAGATTCGAGCATGCAAAACACAAGAGATGAAATCGCAACCAATTCTGGAAATTCTGATGAAATGCCTATGGATGAAACTATGCTTGCAACATGTTGTTTGTGGATATACTGTTATCACAATCAAGGAGGGAATAAAAAAGTTTTGTGCAGTTTTGTCAATCACATCTGGCCTATCTGACCAATAAAGGCTTCAAAGTTCATGACCATTTAATTAATGCAGGTTAGGGCTGCAAACAATTATTTTAATAAATGATTAATCTTTGATTATTTCTTCAATTAATCAGATAAAAACCTAAATAATTTTATTTCCTGTATTTTATTAAAATATTATTTTTTTTAAAAACAAATTATAAAGAGTATAAGGATTTGGTTTGAATTAGAGTCTTGAATTCACGATTCTATACTCACAAAATTTTAAAATCCTGAATCATGAAAATGTAAGTTTTAACTTATATGAAAAAGATATATGAAAAAGAGTTCATTTCATTACTTTTTAAAACTTAACAAAAAGTACTGTTTGTTAGAGATTTTAAGTATTTTCAATACATTTTAAAATAGTATTGGTCACTGACACTATTATTTTCAAAAATAGATGTGCATGCTTATCCAGTAAAATTTACTGGTTAAATCAGACATTACATTTGGCATTATCAGGACTAGGGATGAAGACAATTAACCGGTTAACCAGTAGGGCTGAAACAATTAGTCGACATTATTGACAACGTTGACAATAAAAAATATTGTCGATAATTTTCGTTGTCGAATGTTTGATCTCATTTCACGTAACACAAGATTACATTAAACTCTAATAATGACGCGAGAGAGGAGCATAGCTGCTTGTGCCTGAATGAGGAGAGGAAGAAAACACATGTCCAGATGCAGTCTAAACTTTACATCACAAAATATAATGGTATTATAATGGAAAAATGCAAAATAAGAAAATTCAGAAGCACTATCATTGTGAAATAAAGCAGAGCTGGATCTGGCATTCCACTTAAGCAAAACCTGCATGTCAGAGCATCTAAAAAGCAAACAACCTGGCATTATATCTTTAATGCATCCTTTATTATTATAGTTCAAATAATAAGAAAGTGCATCATAAACAAACTATAAAAATGGCATTTCTCTGTGCGGTCAGCGCCACGTTTGAGTCGCGTGAAGGGGAAAAGATTGAAACTGCACCCGACTGAGGGACCCTCTGGCGCAGGGACGCCCATCCCTCGTGAGCGTTTGCCGTAGCTAGATTAATAACGTGATGGATTGCGACGTAATGAATCATAATATACTGTAGCCTGTGTCGTGTATATCTTATGGTGAAGTAAATCGTTGATACGCAGCTCTATTAAGAAGATAGTTTGTTTTTGTGAGTTAAAGATGGATCAAAGTGAAAATAAAGGAGTGTGTAGACTTAGCCCATTATACACTGCAACAAAGTTTTTGATCAATCTTTCAAGTTTTTAGGCTTTTTTGGCTTGTTTTGCAAAAATATCTAAAACACCTTTAAAACAACATGTTTTATTTATGTAGCTATACTGCAGAAGAAAATTTTGTTATTGGAGAATTTTGAATACAATATTTTAAAATATCTTTAACAGCCTACTTAAAACAAGATACATTTACCTAAGAAGCAACATATAAGATATTTAGAGAATATGTGGAAAACAAAGGAAAACAAGACAAAAACTCTTGATTACAATATTTTTACAGAATTAAACTTAATAAAAAAGTTTTTTTCCCTTGGAATTCAGTGAATATCATTTAGAGGTATTTTTAAAAGATGATTTTGTCCTCTTTATTGTTAGTAAGCACGTTTAATACAACCTTTTAAAGGGGACCTATTATGCAAAATTTACTTTTACATGGTGTTGGAACATCAATGTGTGTTGGCAGTGTGTGGACACAACCACTCTATAAATGATAAAAATCCACCCAGTCCTTTTTTTAAAACCCCATTAATAATAAGCACTGTCTCAGAACAAGCCGTTCGCAGATTCTGTACAAAGTGATTGTCACTTTGTACAGGACCTGTCCATGACTGTTGACAGACACCACAGACGGACATGTTTGTTTGTGTGTGTTGTTTCGTTTTAGCGCATGGTAAACGTTGTAACAGTATTTGTGTGTGTGTTGCTCATCCATCATTGGAAAACTGCTCAACATACTTATCAGTGTCTAATTCCGGTTCAAACATATAGGGATAAACACCACTATTTTCGCTGTCAGTTATGTTGCTGATGTCTAGTTATCCAAAGCGGAGATGTCCATTCTATTCTGGATAGGAGGCAGGGAGTACCAGCTCATTTGCATTTAAAGATACACACACAAAACAGCTCATTTTTATTCCCACTCAAAAATTGGCATTTTCAACATGGTAATAATAATAAATAATAAATGATCTATAGGGTATTTTGAGCTGAAACTTCAAAGACACATTCTGGGAACACCAAAGATTTAAATTACATCTTGCAAAAAGGGGCATAATAAGTGCCCTTTAAGTCTATGCACAAGCTGAATAGTCAGTTAAGAGCTAATTATTAATTGTAGCAATAATTAACTGAATAGTCGAATAATCGTTCTAATAATCGTTAGATTAGTAGATTATCAAAATAATCATTTGTTGCAGCCCTATTAACCAGCATTAACAATTTGTTAGACTAATAATATCGGTTCAACAAATAAATTATGTGATTTGGGTTTTACATGTAGGGCATATTGTGCACACAATATGTACACACATTAACACATAATCCACTAGCTTGCTTTGAGTCTGATATGAAGAATCTGAAAATATGAAGTGTGCACTGTGGTATAATTTTGTCAACAAAGACTTGTTCCAGTGCAAATTGTAAAATAGTACTTCAAAGTTTATTAGTAGCACAAGTACAATGCGGAATCATATAAAAACAAACATCTGCAAGCCTCAACATCTAATACTGCATTCCATTCAACTTGAAAATTAGCTTCCAACTTCCTACAAGGAAAAGTGCAATGAAATGCTACTTGAAGTTTATTTCAGGGTTTTTGCAGAAAGCAGCTTTCTGAACTGTCATGAAAACAAGAACACTGATTTCCTTATGCCTCTTAAGGGATTAAGAGAAATGGGTTTAAAGGGGTCATGTCTAGGGATGCACCGATCCGATACCTGGATTGGTATTGCCTCCGATACTGACGTTTTTAAATGGATCGGGTATTGGCCCGATGAGCCCGATATTGTGTGTTAGTCATGTTCATTACTGTCAAGCTCAAAAAATGACATAAAAGAACCACTAATGGTTAGCCACTAATGATATGCAGGTGCATGTAATCAGAACTAAAGGGAGAGTGAGCATTGACGGCAGTGATGGAGAAAGAGAGACCGGTGGATCTGTGAAAAAAAGGTGCACGATTGAGATATATACATTTATGCATTTGGCAGGCGTTTATCCAAAGTGACTTACAGAGCCCTTATTACAGGGACAATACCCCCGGAGCAACTAGGAGTTAAGTGCCTTGCTCAAGGACACAATGGTGGTGGTTGTGGAGATCGAACTGACAAACTTCTCCTTAACAGTTTAGTGCTTTAGCACACTACGTCACCACCACTACATATATTACTATATATGAACGAAAAGTGAGCTGATTTCTAACAACTAAATTTAACAAAAAAGGTATCTGGACTTTTTAAAGGATTCAGATCTAAGTTGGGGGAAAAAATTGGCTTCTTTTGACTTAAATTGGAATTACTTTGAATTTTTGCTGCTACATTATCCAGTATACTAGTTAACAATAAAGGTCTTTCTAAATAAGCTATACTTTTATATTTAAATAAATTGTAGTTAGAGGTTTGTGATTCTTTATACTGTATATATAAAAGAGTACACCCAATTAATTCCACACAATAAATGTAAAGATTTTCAAACTGATTTTGCAAAAAACAGCATGGATCGGTCAATACATAGATTTCCGATATCGGAAGAGAAAAAGTGGTATTCGTGCATCCCTAGTCATTATAAAAAAATACTGTAAATGTCAGAACTCAAAACTTAATCCCCAATGCAATAAAAGGCTTTTTGAGACCAAGCTGCCAAACGCCTCCTCTATGAGGGAACTCCTTAATTCATAACCGCCTCAATAGTAAAAACATCAATGCCTACTTCACATCATAGCAGTTCATAAAGAGTTAGAGAGCAGGATATAGGCCTACTGCTCTGCCTCTTGTTGTTCTGTGCTTAAACTGCTCAACAAACGGTTATTTCGTTCATCTGTGCTATATTTAGTTGCTGGTGTATGCAAACATGCACTTGTAAAGCGGGTTACGATGGGCAAGGGAAAAGCGAGAACCGGCTTGTCAATATAAATAATAATTTAATGAGAACTTAAACCAAAACACATACAGGGCAGCCATTTGTAATTTTATCTCTCTCGAACCGTCGTCACCGGCTGCCTTTATCCCTCGCGTGCCCCATCAGGCCAATTGGGGACCGGGCGTGCGACATTCCAGCCCGGCCCCGGCCCCCTCCACTCCACACTCCTCCCGGCCTTACCTCAGGCCGGGGTGCCACTGGCATGACATACACCCCCTCCCCTGGGGAGGGGCGTGCTTTGCGACCTGTCTGCTGGCTGGTTATCCCCGCCTTCCTCGACCTGGGAGGAGACAGGAGGAGAAAAAAAACTAAATAGGCAAGGGAAAAGGCCAAAACGGTGCGTGCGAGTGCGAGTGCGAGTGCGAGAGAGAGAGAGAGAGAGAGAGAGAGAGAGAGAGAGCGCGCTCACCGGTTCTCCGATGCACCGTCGCGTGGTCCTTGCACACTCCTCCACACTCTCCGGCGGACGACAGCCGCTCCTCTCCGGGCGAACCGGAGTCAACCTCCGACCCCAAGCAGACAGAACGCCCCTCCGCTTTCCTGGCGACACGTGGGGACATTCCTCCACCACTGGCAGCGGCCCTACCACTCCGGGCAGTCGGGAAGTTACTTCCCTCCTCCCCTCGCGGACGGCGGTCTTCCCTCGACCCCTCCACGTCTCTGGGGGTGGCAGGGCACTCCTCCGCCCCCGGCAGCGGCTCCCTCGCTCCAGGCGGTCGAGGAATCCAGTCCCCACTCGCCCCGCGGCCGTTCCCCGCGTCCGCGGGCGGTCGGGCTACTCCGTCACCCAGCAGAAGGCAGCAGCGCTCCCCTGGGTAGACGGCAGTGTCGAGGACTCTGCGACGGGCATCCCTCCTCCTTCCCGTGTTTCGGCACCAATGTGACAAGCTTCGGGTCATGAATGTAAAGAGCACACATGGAACTGGGTTCTCAAGTCAAAGGTAAGCTTTTTTAATGTAAGCACCTCCACAGTACAACATTCATAGTAAGTAATAACTTAACAAAAACAGCTTCTCAATGATAAGTCTCTCTGGCGGGCTCTCTCTCTCTCGACTGGAGGTACTGATGCTCTTTTATGCCGCTCTCCCCGTACTCACTGAAATTAGAGACAGGTGTTAGACATAATTTGGCTCAGGTGCAAGCGCCCTTACCGCTTTCTCTCCCCGGACGGGCGCTTGTCCACGCCCCCACTGCCACAGCACTAAATGGACGTCTTTGACCCTTTTGAAGCATTTCCAGAGATGTGAACCTCAGTGCAAAATGATACTGAAAACTGGATGGGTGTGTCTTCGGAGTGCTTTGGACTGTGCCTGTGCATAATGTGGATGTGTCATCTGCATATTTCAGCATGGATTGCATGCTTTGTTGACTGATATCAGCATGGATTGCTTGTGAACCAATCATAAAACGATTTAAGCTTTGCCAAGGAATTGTTATTGAAGGATATGCAGCAGTTAAAAACACATGGACCCAATCAAAAATTTAAGTAAACAGTTCCATTCATTAATATATATATAATGTCATGACTGTTTAATAGTTTATGGTGTTGACACATTGTCTACACTGGGCATGTTCCTTGACATGGCGGCTTCAGGCTGTTTACACAGGGGGAAATCAACACAAACTTTCTAAATCATTTGTGTTGTTTGCAATAGTAACACCAACGCAAAATGGAACGGGACACCTTCCATTGGAACGGGAAACCTGTTTACTGTTGGTGTGATGTGCTGCAACTAACAGCATTAGACAGCATTATTGATTACAATGGGTTCTATTTTTTGACAATGTGTCTCTCACGTCTGGTGTAGACAGGGTGTGAGTGTTAACAGTTGTGCTCGAGATGAACGTGCGTTTGTGCAATCCCTGAAATGTAGTTAAAATTGTGAGATGTTCATTCTCTGCCAATTGAGTTTCAATCTTTTTGATGGGCTGCTCGATGTCAGCCAGTCAGAACAGTGGGTGTTTACACTGAAGTTTAAATGGAGGAGTTGAGGCCAAAACCAAGTGTTTAGACATAGGGCCAGAAACAGGGTGGAATATGATCATATATTACTAAATTATGACTGTTTTGGTGGGAAAACCTTCACTAACATTACCAGTGGACCTCAGGGAAGATAAAACCATTAAAAAAAAAAAAACAAAACAAAAAAAAAAAACACCAAAGTCAATTTCATGAGCCCTTTAACACAGGGGTTCCCAACATTTTTTGTGCCAGGGACCAGCATATTCATAAAAAAAAATTCCAGGGACCAGTCGTCAATTTTAATGCCTCAATTTTAAGATGCATCGTTTGGATTTGGAACATATCACTGTGTAAAACAGTAACAGCCAATCATTTATTTGCATATAATGAACTAGGTGGCAACAAAGGCTACTTGTATGAATATACCAATCTTTTTAAACTTTCAGACCGGTTCACAAAATGTTTCCCTTTTCTCCCATACAATTTGGTCTACTTCAAAAGCAACTTACACAGCACTCTCACTAGCAGGTGGCAGTAATGGCAAATTGTATGAAAATACCAGTCCATTTCACCTGTCAAATCTCTCCAGAACCACTAAAGACAATCACTTCAAGAGCAACTTAGTGTTTTCACTCACCAACAGGTGACAACAAAGGCTAATTGTATGAAAATAAGAGCCAGTTTCAACAGTCAGACAGTTTCAAAATACAATAGCAAACACACAGTGATTTCAGCCAATAATTTTTAAAAGTATAAAATTAGAGATTAAGCTTTAACCTAAAAAAAAAAAAGAGCCGGCAAAATTAGCTCTTCTCCGATTGTTAAGTTTTTTTTAGCTTTAGCTATTCGGTGAGCAACCAAATATGACGCCTTAGTTGCAGCTACGTTTACTGGTTTACTGATGTTGAGGATATCAAAATTTGCCGCTGAGTGTCCAACTCACGTTTCTTTCTTTCGAAAAACTCCTCCGTTTTGTCTTTGAGAGTTGGGTGTTTGGTGTTTAAGTGCCGCTGAAGTTTTGACGGCTTCATTGCAGTTTTTCACCACAAATAACACACAACGGATTTGGCGCAACGGAATTTGTCGTAAATCCATACCTAATGTATGAGGTATCGTATTTACGATTGAAGCTTGACTTTTTTTTTTTTCTCTCTCTCTCTCGCTATTTTCGAGTTGGTCATCGCCTTTCCTTTTACAAGAACTGTCCACAATGAAATTAGCCATTGAAGTTTGCTGAGGCCCGCTCATCCCTCCACATACTTCTCTGTCACTTCAGGTGCACCGCGCTTTTTTGCAGTCCGTTCAGATACGACGCGTTGCTAAGCAATCGCAAGGCGCTCAAAGAAACACATTTTAATCTATGTATTGTTTATGTTTTGGATTAAATAACATGACATGTAAGATTCATATCACTTTAAAAGCAGTGATCCGGGGGTTGGGAATCACTGCTTTAACACACCAAGGTTCCTCTTGGAGAAAACGGTTTAATGTGACCATGTGCTAGCATAAACTGCATTCTGGTGGTTGTTTGAAGAGTGTGCTTGCGTGGAACAGACATCAAAGGATGGATCAAATCAGCACAGCAGAAAGAATACAAATTTTCAGTGAGTACAGTGAGTTTTGGGTGTTTATCCCAAACACTATAAACTCTACTCATTTATACACACAAATGTAAAATATCTACTGTGCCTAGCCTTTGAGTATATGTGTTCAAGTGCATTGGGGAAATCCCAGATTTCTGCATAAGAGGGAAACCCCACTACTGTATCACAATTACGCTGCAGGTCGTGATAGAAAGGAAACAAGCACAGCAACAACTCTGGAATACCTGGAAATAAAGCGAAGGAACAGAAAATAAAATAGCGAAGTCTTCCTCAGATCCCACATTTATTATTTACACAAGTGTCATGGGAAAATTACATTGCTGTGGAGAAAGCTGCTTAATGACAGAGCTGCATTTATATGCCGCAACTCTGTTACAACTCTGTTTTCTAGCAAAAACCCACTTTCTGGTGTCCATGTAAACATAGTCATTGTATTACATGTGCTGACAGGATGAGGAGAAACCATCTGAAACACTTTTTCACAATTGGACCTCCGAGACATCAGTGTGATTTCCATGAAAGCTGCACAATTGATTACATTGAAACTGGTGGTATGATGTTGCATGGTATGATGTTGCATGGTTGCTAAACCACAAAGGACAGTGTAATCAAAATGATTGTACTCACTTCACTGCGATCGAGTTGACTGATTTGGATAAACACTCTCTTGCTCAGTCAAGTTTAACAGACTCACATGTGATAAAAACAAACAGTTTTGTAAAATATGCATATGGTTTAGAATTCATAACATTGCTACATTATAAAACAGAAAATGGCAGTAAAATGTAAGTTATGCGCTGGAAACAACCCTTGAGCACATCAAACAGCCTATGCATTCTGTCAATGTACCGATCATGCAGCACCCACTACACACAAAAAATTATGCTTACTATGATCTCTGAAGAGTTTATAAAGTGATATTGTGCATTGGACAACTCAATCTTTTTTTTTTTTTGTATTTTTTTAACTTATCTTATAACTTAACTCATTTTGAAAAAAAGTGATATCATGCAACACATTTTTCACCAGGCTGATAAGTTACAGTGCATCCGGAAAGTATTCACAGCGCTTCACTATTTCCACATTTTGTTATGTTACAGTATTATTCCAAAATTGATTAAATTCATTATTTTCCTCAAAATTCTACAAAAAAATACCCATAATGACAACGTGAAAGAAGTTTGTTTGACATCTTTGCAAAAAAAATTACATGTACATAAGCATTCACAGCCTTTGCTCAATACTTTGTTGAAGCACCTTTGGCACCAATTACAGCCTCAAGTCTTTTTTGTATAATGCTACAAGCTTGGCACACCTATTTTGGGACAGTTTCTCCCATTCTTCTTTGCAGGACCTCTCAAGCTCCATCAGGTTGGATGGGGAGTGTTGGTGCACAGCCATTTTCAGATCTCTCCAGAGATGTTCAATCGGGTTCAAGTCTGGGCTCTGGCTGGGCCACTCAAGGACATTCCCATAGCCGCCACTTTGTTATCTTGGCTGTGTGCTAAGGGTCATTGTCCTGTTGGAAGATGAACCTTCGACCCAGTATGAGGTACAAGGTGCTCTGGAGCAGGTTTTCATCAAGGATGTCTCTGTACATTGCTGCATTTATCTTTCCCTCGATCCTGACTAGTCTCCCAGTTCCTGCCACTGAAATACATCCCAACAGCATGATGCTGCCACCACCATGCTTCACTGTAGGGATGGTATTGGCCAGGTGATGAGCGGTGCCTGGATTCCTCCAGACATGACGCTTGCCATTCAGGCCAAAGAGTTCAGTCTTCGTTTCTCATGGTCTGAGAGTCCTTCAGGTGCCTTTTGGCAAACTCCAGGTGGGCTGTCATGTGCCTTTTACAGAGGAGTGGCTTCCGTCTGAACACTCTACCATACAGGCCTGATTGGTGGAGTGCTACAAAGATGGTTGTTCTTCTGAAAGGTTCTCCTCTCTCCACAGAGAAACGCTGGAGCTCTGTCAGAGTGACCATCTGGTTCTTGGTCACCTCCCTGACTAAGGCCCTTCTACCCCGATTGCTCAGTTTGGCCTGGCAGCCAGCAATAGGAAGAGTCCTAGTGGTTCCAAACTTCTTCCATTTACGGATGATGAATGTGCTCATTGGGACCTTCAATGCTGCAGAAATTTTTCTGTACCCTTCCCCAGATTTGAAAGGACTGACTGCTATGACAGAGAAATTGATCTTGGTTATGGGCAGCATGATGAGAGAATGTTCTCCTAGGACTATTTTAACCTCCACACTTCATTGTAGAAGTCAACCGATAGGGGATTTTACCGGTAACTAAGTTGGGCAGTACCTGTTGATAACCAATTAATCAACCGATAGTTTTTAAAATGTATACTGAATGAAAAAAAATAACACAACGTAAAACAGTGCTGAACTTTATTACAAACATAAACATACTGACTGAACCATGAAAAAGTGTTGTTCTTTTTTAAATGACATATCTAAATATTAATATACAGTATATTAACTAATATAATATATAATCAGCAATGATGTTGTTTCCTTAGTCCACAAGAGGGCACAATAAATACATAAACCATTCAGCATGGTAATATTATTGCATAGAACAGTGGTTCACAAACCTTTTACAATCATTCAACATCCTGTTGTGTACCCCCTCTCTAATGCATAGATAACATTCACAAAAGGTATTTAGAAAATGGGAAATGAAATAACATCAAATTATAATATACTAGCAGAAACACATCTTGAAACTTTAACTACAACTGACACAGTTGACATAAAATGAGGTCTAATAGATTCTACCTTTAGATTATTTCATATGAATGTATTAGACCTCATTTTATATCAACAGTGGCAGTTGTAGTTAAAGTTTCAAGATGTGTTTCTACTAGTATTTATTTTTTCATAAATATTATAATTTGTTGTTATTAATATTAAAAGACTAGCTACACTGACATAACCATGGTAATGAGGAGCCTTTCCTCTTGTGTAATATGTATTTTCTGTTTGAATTATGTAAAAAAAACAAAACAAAAAAAAACAATAATTTGCGCATAGCAGTGTTGCTCTTTTCCTCCTCAGTGATGTTTGACATGTCAGGACTTCCTACTGTTTGAGAGGTTTGATTTGGCTTCCTCCATAATGCTTTAAACTAGAAAGGCCTCACAAGAATTGAAATTGGTCACATCAGTTGAGGTCTGCACTCCGCAATATCGAGAAGCCTGGTTGTTGCACGCGCACGCCAGAGAGCAGAATAAATCATGATCGCGAGCCGTTTCCATTACACTCGTGCGAAAGTGCAGATGAGAAGCCTTTAGCTGATTGCGAGATTATCATTAAATCTGTCTCGGCAGTCCTAAATAGGCTATCAATTGGGCGGCCGCCAAAATATCACCAATGGGAGAACCATGGCATTGTTCTTTCCCTGCTGTCCATGACCCAGTCCGAATAGACCCGTGACCCACTTTTGGGTCGCAAACCACTAGTTGAGAAACACTGCTTTATCACACACACTTATGTCAGACCCCCTCACTTCTCTCTGACATTTTCTCCGCTGCATGTGTGTGTGTGGTGCATGTTGACGAGTCTGACAGACAGTCGAGGAGAAAAGGAGATGTGTACGAGCTGGTAAGATTTTACATCTGGTTGCATTTTTTTCTCATTACCGTAGATAAGAAAATGTACACTGTATGAATACCATAATTTTTCATACCATGGTATACCACTGCAAACCTAGTACTGTATACATAACATTTCGCTGTTCATGTTTTAAATCTGCATCACTCCACTCCATGCAGTGTAGTCTCACATGTCAAAACAAACACCACAAGGCATCAGAGAAGTGATAGTTTTTATTTCACCTCTAGAGGCCTCTCTCATACTGTATAACTATAGCAGACCCTTCCCAGCCGCTCTAGCACTGGCCGCAATGGGGATAAACTATTGGTGTGCATTTTTGTCGACAACCGATAGTTCCAGAAATTTGTTACCGGTGCCGATTAATTGGCAAAAACAATGTATCAGTCGACCTCTACTTCATTGTGTTATTCATTAAATATAAACCCGTAGAGCAGGGGTCTGGAACCTGTGGCTCTTTGTTAAAAAAAATCAAGTGGGTCGCCAGGTGTCTCACCATCCACCAACACATGATCGTTTAAAACTTTCTAGAGATAATTCTCCTGCAGCAAGTGTGCATGCGATTGAAAAGCTTTAAGTCAATTAAACTGTTTTGATTTCCTTTCTCCCAAATTTGTCATATAGCCTACTCCTGGTGAAGGATTGAAATGAACTCCAGCCAAATGCAAATTTTCCATGCAGAGTATTTTGCTGATGTACCAGCCACTGTGGAAAGTAACCTGTAAGACTTCTCGGAGTGATATATTACAAGAAATTAGACACAAAGTTTGCACGTTTGACGAAGCATGTTTGATTATATTTTGAAGAACAGACGAAAGATGCCAGTCTGATTTGATCTGAGCTCTGCTGTTCACAAGTGCAATAAAAGTGCTTCTCCAAGAAATGCACATTCATAGAGTTCTGGGCCTATAATTTTGACATTCGGAACTTCCCAGGAAGTCCTGTGTGTGTGTCCGTTTGTAGTCAAATTCACAGTAGTTTAATTCACTTATTCAAATTCTGGTTTAAAAAAAAGGACCTCCAGTACCGTTCTAAATGCATATTATAAGTGAACCGAACTATTGAGCATCTACATCTGATATGTTATTCGTGAGCAGCACTCAAATATTGCGCACCATGTGAAGGCTAAAAATTACCGCGAGTGTGTGTAAACAGAGCAGTGCCATTCACTATGCGCTGGAGTTGCGTGTGCATTTTATTTATTGCCTTTTGTGACTCACAGACCTTACACACGTCTTCAAGTGGCTTTGAATAAAATACACGAGTCATATGAACTACTTTAACTGTGTTTTTATGGTTCTTTTAAGTAATTTTTTGAGCTTGACTGTAACAAACATGACTAACACACACATTATTGGACTTGGATCAGGCTCGTCAGACTGATCTGTCTAAAAAGCTTCAGTATCGGAACTGATACCGATCCAGGTGTCGGATCGTTGCATCCCTAATTTTATATGCAGAAAACAGCTACCCAATCCCACATTACGAGAGATGAGGTTTAGCCACTCAAATCACCTCTACAGAGCTCTTTGTATAAAACATGTGTTATAACACAGGAATGAATATTCTTCGACTTGTCACTGTTATACACTTCCTCTGGTAATAAAGGCAGTCCTTTGTTTCCAGGCGCACAAAAAAAAAAAAAACTTAATATTGTACCACGAATAACACACTGAGAACTGTGAAGATACTGACCATTTCAAGTAAAAGCCACCAAATCACCAGCGTGCTACTTAAGCTCGAAAAACTCAAGAACACTATCATGAAGGGGTGTGAAACAGTACTGGTTCTCCAAAAAAATGGCAAAACACTTCAAGCAAGCCTACTTTAAAAAGAAAAGGGACAACTAAAACAATCCTCAAACATAACAAATTAATTAAAATACTTTTAATGGGCTTTATTTGAAAGGACAAGCACACAGAGACAGGAAACAATTGGGGTTGAGGAGTAGGAAATGGGATCAAGACATGATGCAGGCCAGATTTGAACCTTTGAACCATTAGTCAATAGATCTAATGCACTACATTGTGCACCATAGCTCCAACTTTAACTAAGCAGACTATTTAAGCAGAGTAACACCACTACTCAAAAAACTAGAAATGCACCAATGTATTGGCCAAACATCGGTCTTAGACCTCATCCATTAAGGCCCATGTATACTTCGGTTGACCGTGTACCATATCAGATTGTGCCCAGTCGAATGCGTTGCTTTCCTGTGTATACTTCATTGACCCTGACTGCAGAGGGACACATTTGATGCATGCGTACTACTAGTATACTAAGGCCTTTAAACACTCTCCATCTTTGAGAAATGCAACACAACTATCAACTGAAGGTGCTTAATAAATGTAAGAGTTATTCTAGATGACAAAAATTTGTTCCAACTCTCAAACAGCTGAAAAAGCTTATCAATAGCTTCATGTTCACTTGAAAATTACAGGCAAGTGTGCCACAGCAGGGTTGGAACTAAACTCTGGAGGTGGTTCTCTGGGAGCCAGACTATCACTACTGAGCACTTGGTGATCTTCCTAGGGATATGTACACCTTTCTGCAAGTCAAGACAGTGTTGACGTGGCCTTGAACTTTAATGTCAATGACTTGTTTTCATCAGACAACCATCTTACCTTGTAGACCTCTGAAAAAAAACCAGAGCCAATCCACTCGCAGACAAAGTCATCAAGTCGGGTCAAGCAAGAAAAGGCACTGATGAGGGCCCTGTAGGAAGAGGGACACACTCTGTCCAGCTGTGCAGGGCCCATTTCTGCCCCTCCTCCTCCACCATCCAGGTCCTCCAGACGATCTGGCCGTGAGGGGAACCCAGCAATGGAGTTGCGCTTGCTCCGCTCCATTGCTACTGGAAGACAACTGATCTGGAAGAGTACCCCTCAATCACCTGTTCACATTTTTGATGGTCCTTGGCAGACCTAGAAAGGATGAAAAAGTCAAATATTTATGTTAAAATGTGTGATCTCCCAAATAAGGCATTCTTACAATCACTGGATATTTGACAACTTGCATTATTTTGATTCAAATAGTGAGGCAATCTAGTCAAAGAATGTCAAACAGATTCAGTAGACAGAAGATTATGAAACAAGCTTTATCTTGAAAAGTATTTGGCCTCTGTTTTCATAGAGAAAGAAACTACGGGTCAATCTCTTTAAAACTTTTGAGAAAATTCTGTTCTAAAAACCTATTTGATTGGATAACCATTCACACAACGAAGGACTATGTGCCAAATTAAAGCATTAAATTATTAACGATCTGAGATTAATTGGTGACAGCAGGACAAAAAAAAAAAAAAAACACCTGGTAAACAATAATTAGGAATTGCGCATTGTCTCTCTAAAGGCAGGTGCACACTATACGATTTATAATAGTCCTTTACGATTGTTGCTTGTCAGACTGTACGATATGAACGCATTGATATCGCCATGGCACACTGTGCAACATTATGTCAGACTGCACAATATACATCGTAGCCGACTGTGTTCCAAATCGCCCAGATCAGTGAACGTGACTCACATTACAGGAGTGTTGCGGAATAGAGGTGAAACGGCAAAATTTGCCCACCACAGAGGAGCATATTTTCTCTCTCTCTGAAAGTCAGGACATCAGCATTACCATTGCGCCAAAACTACTCCACCACGAGCATAGGCTAACATTTGATGTTAAAGATGGATCAATAAAGATGGATTTTGTCAAATAGGCCCATAAAAAGGCTGCTTGATCACAAATACAGAAAATTACTGAATGAACATGAGTGCGGGAGGTAGCGTATGCCCTACAGTAATAATAAGCTACCACAAGCAAATATTCATTGTGGAAATAAAAAAAGACTTGTGGCACAAAAAATTACAAACTTCGTTCACACTGGAGAAAACAAAAAAGGTGGGATATAGTACGTATTTCTCCTCCCAAAATTTCGAAAATTCAAAAAGGCTGATAATATATCACACTTGCAAATTCCTTATGGATGATTCACAAACATGACGTAGATTTCTATAACTGTAGGCCGCTAAACACTAGGCCGCTCAACAGCTGGCTCTACTCTCTACAGTGTGATAAATCAACCTAGTATATTTCAGTAGATGTCTCATGTGGTTTTAAATGTCGTAATAAAGGAGCAAATCATATTGGCAAACCAATGATAAAAATCCAGGTGGGCTGTCTCTCTCAGTTTCTGCTTCAGGAAACATTCACTAAGATGTGATTTGCAGCAGAAAGTAACCAAAACTGCTGCACATTTAGGGTACAAGTGTCTGGCTGGGCCACTAAAGAGAGGTCCAAAACAGTTGTTTTGATCACAGTTACAATAGCAAATTTCCACAAAGCTAATTTCAAATTGATTATCAATTAAACAAATTTAAGGTCTGACGTAAAGGCAAAAAATACAGTCCAAAATCTAATGTCCAGCTTTTTTTCTGTCGTCTCATTTTCTCAAAACAACATTCTAAACCTTGAAATGAAGATGTCACAGTGAGGCAACAATGATACGGAACTACAAACAAGTTCCTCTGAAACAAAACAATGGCAGTTAGCGGATTTAAAACATTGCAGTTATTTTGATTTAACATTACTCCAATATCTGACTCATGTATCTTGGATGAACAAATTCCAACAGATGCTGTAATGACAAAAGGTCACAGGTATTTTAAATCACTTGATCAACTTCTTTTACCTAAGGAGGATGTGAAAAACAGCATGCCTGACATTCCAGAGATTTGAAATAAGAAGGACTGAGCTGCCTTGAAGAGCCAGGAATGTTTCTGCTCATACCAGAAACTTTTGCATGCATTTGGCATAAATTAGAATGCAATGTAGTGTCTTAATAAATGATCTTAACGCTTTCAAATCTGATAACTATACTTTTTTTTCTAAATTCTCACCAAAACATTCCATCTTTAATTAACAAGACTACATATATTTAGTGGTGGAGCAAAGTACTTTAAATGTTGTGCACATGCACAATCATGATCACTAATTATGGCAACGTTTCCAAAAAAATCAGCTGAACTTTATACACTAGTATCTGAGTGAAGGATAAACAAGTCAAACATGGTAATGTTTTTACACAGGTTTCACAGTTATACAGTAGTTATTAGGGAAGCCAACAGCAGAGGCGAAAACAACTCGAAAGTGCAAGTTGCTGCAACCCGAGATCGCATAATTGATGCCGACCAAAAGTAAACTCTGTTGCTGCATCTCTGTCGCATGAGCTGCAAAACAATAAGCGCCAGAATACCGCTGGGAATAGCGATCAGGTGCAACTGCATACTGTCATTAAATTGCTACATACACAGGTGGATACCAAATCGTGTTTTAATTGTTTACTGACACACGCGATTGAGCGCCAGTTTAACGCACTTTAAAACAAAGAGCAAGACACCCTTTTGATCCCTCTCAAAGTCTTACCTGGTCATCAGTCTTGAAACCGAAGCAAAAATATACTGACAGTCGAAAGGCCACACTTAGTTTCATTGCAAGTCGACGAAGCCCACACACTGCAATCCTCTATTAACATGCAGGCAGATGTAATTGCTTGTTTTGACCAAGCGTCAGTTAGGCTGAACTCCCCCACACGAATTAAACTCAGACGCTGCGTGAGCTTCTTAAAACTTAATTTATGGCGAGTATCACAAACTTTCCGTGGCCAAACCGAATAATCCGCAAGTCTGAATGTTAAACGAAAACAAGCAGAAAACTGTGTGTTTTGTCTTGCTGTCCACAAAAATGAAGGGGTCAAGAGGAAATAAATAACGCGCGAAACCTTTCCAGAAACTTCTTTCTGTATCCTGACAGGCTGAGCACTCGCCAGCATCTTAATTTGGTAAGAAGTGCATCCCCAAAGACGTTATTCCACTTAGAGTAAATACAAAAAAAAACAGTTAAGTAAATTCAAGAGACAGCCACTTCCATAACAGTTGCCTCTACCCATAGACCAAACTTACGTTTTCATTTGTTGGAGACAGACGTCAGCGACAAGGCTTCTTTCGCTGAATTGTTTTGAACCAATCAGCGGGGAGGAAGATACAACATTGGGCGTGTACTTTGATTGATTGATTTGTCTTTACGCGAATCAAAATGTTCCCTACAGGGGCACTTGACCAATGATAGGTTTGATGGTTTGGCATTCTACTACCACGAAATAAACAAACAAATAAATGGTGAGGCCATCTTCAGCATCTCTAGATTTTTATTATTTATTTTTTCCCTTCCCCACATCCTGCCAAATCTTCCAATCCACATTCCTGTCCAGTAGGTGGTGATAAAGTACCTATAAGCTGATTTGCCAACCACCAGTACAAAACCTGAGAAGAAGAAGAAGCATCCCTGTAGGCTTTTATATCAGAAGTAGAAGAAGAATCAGCTTTATTGACAAGTACGCTTACACCTACAAAGAATGTGTCTTGGTGACAGGAGCTTCCAGTGCACAGCAATACAAAACAGCAACAAGATATAGATAATAATAAAAAATAAATAAAATTGAATAAAATTATTTTTAATAGAAAATAAAGTAGAATACATAATACGACTATATATATATATATATATATATATATATATATATATATATATATATATATATATATATATATATATACACACACACACACACACAAACATACATATATACACACATATACACATATATATATATATATATATATATATATATACACACACACACATATACACACACACACACACATACATACGTAGTACATACATACACATATGTAGTGCAAATCTAAATACAAATTTGTTATATACAGTGCAATGGAATGTAATGGCAGAAGAGGTTGGATGTGTTGGATAAATATAAAAAGACTTGACTGTGAATTGCACATAATTATTGCTAAATGGGGCAGTTTTAACTGTTCATAAGATGGATAGCCAGAGGGAAAAAAATTGTTCCTGTGCTTGATGGTGTCCAGAGGGCAGGGGGCAACCAATAATCCTCTCAGCTGTCCGAACTGTCCTTTGTAGTCTTCTGATATCCGATTTAGTTGCTGAACCAAACCAGACAGTTACTGAAGTGAAGAGGACAAACTCAATGACTGCTGAGTAGAACTGAAACAGCAGCGCCTGTGACAGGTTGAACTTCCTCAACTGGTGAAGGAAGTACAACCTCTGCTGGGCCTTTTTCACAATGGGGTCAATGTGGGTCTCCCACTTCAGGTCCTGTGAGATGGTAGTGTCCAGGAACCTGAATGACTCCACTGTTGCCACAGTGCTGTTTGGAATGGTGAGGGCGGTTAGTGTTGGGGTGTTCCTCCTAAAGCCCACAATCAGCTCCATTATTTTGTGCATGCTCAGCCCCAGGTTATTTTGACAGCCAGCTGTTTAACCTACATTCTGTGTGCAGACTCATCATCATCTTGGATGAGGCCGATGACAGTGGTGTTGTCTGCAAATTTCAGGAGCTTGACAGAAGGGTACTTGGCAATGCAGTCATTGGTGTAGAGGGAGAAGAGTAGTTGGGAGAGCACACATCCCTGGGGGGGCACCAGTGCTTATTGTACAGGTGCTGGAAGTGAATTTCCCCTGTCTAACAAGCTGCTGCCTGTCCATCAGAAAGCTGGTAATCCACTGACAGATAGATGTGGGAACAGAATTGGTGTAATTTATTCTGGAGTATAGTTGGGATGGTGGTGTTGAAAGCCAAGCTGAAGTCCACAAAAAGGATTCTTGCACATGTACCTGGTCTGTCCAGATTCTGCAGGTTATGATGCAAACCCACGTTGACTGCATCTTCCACAGACCTTGAATTGAAAACAATTCCGAATTGAAAAATGGATTGTAATGGCGCCATCTATTGGGAGACAAAACAGTATTTCATGTGAGAATTGCCAGAGGCCATAGGAGAGAGCGTCACGGCCAATGAGATATATCAACCTGCAGCCACGCAGCGCCACTCACGTTTCAGGACACACAATCAAGGTCACACGTCTCAGGCCGGAAGTGAAGGCGATCCATATATGGTTTATGATCTGGTTTTATTAGAGTAGCGCCACCTACAGTGTTGTAGCGTAATTTTCTCTTGTTAGCTGTAATACGAGTTATTTTGTTATATTAAATATAAGTTCCATTTGACTGTAGGCTATTCTGAGATAGTTACTTTGTTCATTTTGAAACACATAAAGACATTTAAATATATTTTATATTTTGACATTAAAAATAAACATTAAAGAAAAGGTGCAACAACAAAAATATAACTAAAATTATCATTTAAAACTTAAACAGAAGTACACCTTTTAACAGAAATAATAAATAGCAAATTATCAACTTAATACTCTTTAAAAGAACAGTTTACTCTCAGTCCCATTTTGTCATGGCATTCAGACAAAAAAAGACTCAATGTCTTCCCTGAATGTAAAGCAAAATGTAAATGCCTCTCTGTAACCTTCCACTTGTTTCAGGAGATTTTGGAAGGTCATTTCCTTGTCCTCCTCTTCCATATGGAGGAAAAGGGGCTCTTCCTTGGGGCCCCTGAACACATCTGTTGGCATGAATCCATTTGACAGCCAATTTTGAGTGTCTGATTATGCAGAGTTCCTTCATTAGAAAAAGGTAAAGAATAATACAAATTGTAATATTTTATATAAATGTAATATTTGCAACAACACATAAATACTGACAAAAACCTCACAGCTGCTTGGTGTAGTTTGTTTTCCAGGTAGATCTCCTTGGTCGTAGCTTGTAGTCTTTTGGAGGTTTTCTGTCCTGTACAGTAATTTTTTTGTTTTAATTAGTATTGTTTGGAATAGGGTGCAATGTAGTGCGAGCTGGAGGGAAATAAGGAGATATATACTGAAAAACAAGCTTTTTTTTTTTTTTTTTTTAACTCAGAGATCAGAGCAAGAAAGATGGTAATGCCTATGTTTTGGAATCCAGAAGAAACAAACATATGCTGCATTGGTTGTTCTGTGTGTTTCCTTTCAATGTGTTTATTTTATTTTATTTTTTATTTATAAGGACGCTGCAAATAGGGCATCTTTTTTTAATGATGGGCTGCACACAAACCCTCCCTGAAGAAAGTAGCTGTTTGTAAAACACCTCTCCACGGAGGGAAGGAAGACACAGAAAACAGGGCTTCAACTTCACTGGTAAGGCTTTTAATTTGTGCACTCTCACCAGTTTACAATTCAGAATAACTCTTTAGCTTCACTGAAATTTACACAATTACACAAGCTAGACAGACGGGCTTTGTCCGACTCTCTCCCCCGGACTGGAGGTTCTGTGGCTGATTTAATGCCGCTCTCCCCGTACTCACTGAAATTAGAGACAGGTGTTAGACATAATTTAGCTCAGGTGCAAGCGCCCTTACCGCTTTCTCTCCCGGACGGGCTTTTGACCACGCCCCTCCTGCCACACTGTTCAGATTCAGATTTTTGGTGTGGTCACTGTTTCACTGGTTGGTATTGGGACTTCTTTCACAGCTGGTGTGTTCACCGTTTCACGGGATGGTATTGGGACTTTTCTCACTTCAGTTTTGTCTGAAGTGGGAACCAGTTTATGTTTGCAAATGGTTTTCAAAATCCCTTCTCTTTTAAACTGTAGTTGCACAGTATGGACAGTGATAATGAAGTGCTGGTCTACAGCCTAGTCCACATCTATGTATGATAAAGTCTAAAACAAATAAATACTTTACTTAGTAATTCATTTAATTTAAGTAATATGCTACAATATATATTAAACAAACAACTCAAGATATTCATACCTCCATGGAAAACTGCCTTGCTGGAATGGCTCTGGAGATGTAATTTGAATTTGTCCAGTCTGGTTGGCTTAAACATTTTGCAATAAGGGCAGTGGTAAAGGCTGCAACAGGTTTTGCATGTTTGCAGTTGAGGTGTTCTTTACCTCTCTGAATTGTAGTATGTCTCTACAAAGGATGAAATGAAAAATGCATACACAAATATTATCTCAACTTTGACAAATATAAAGCGGATTAGAGTGACATACCATAAACCCATAAACAATAGAATAAGAACGAAATATTAAATATATTAAAAATAACAAATACAAAACATAAAGTGACTTCATCGCAAAACCCATTTACAACACTATCTAAAAAGTAATCGAACTGTCCGCAGTAATATACTGAAAACGATATGCCACTATTTTAATCTTCAATAATACAATGTGAAAGACATGCACATAATCGGTATTTAGAATTTAAACACTTAATATATAAGTAAATTGTTATTCACATAATGACAGACATATTACAGACAACTCCCCTTGATCTCTGCCATGTTGTTATGTTTAAATAATTCCGCCCCTCACTTCTGGCCTGAGAAGTTTGGCCTGGACTGTGTGTCCTGAAACATGTTGCGGGGATGCAGCTAGATACTATTTATTTTTTAATAGAACAATATCATGTACAAACAACAATCATAATCATTGCAATATAATGCGATAAGGTGCTAAAGTGCATTACATGACAAAATATTTAATATAAATAAATGAAACCAAAAAGCTATGGTTTGTTTTTCAAATAATATTCTTCTATTATATAAAAAAAGTTTTTTGGCATTTTTACTTTTCATCATTATATGGGCATTTGTATAAGAGAGTCAGCAGCTTCAAGTTCCTCGGTGTCCACATTACTGAGGAACTCACATGGTCCGTCCACACTGAGGCCGTTGTGAAGAAGGCTCACCAGCGCCTCTTCTTCCTGAGACGGCTGAGGAAGTTTGGAATGAACCACCACATCCTCACACGGTTCTACACCAGCACTGTAGAGAGCATCCTGACTGGCTGCATCACCACCTGGTACGGCAATAGCACCGCCCACAACCGCAAAGACCTGCAAAGGGTGGTGCGAACGGCCAGAAACATCATCGGAGGTGAGCTTCCCTCCCTCCAGGATATATAACAGACGGTGTGTGAATAAAGCTCGGAGGATTATCAAAGACTCCAGCCACCCGAGTCATGGGCTGCTCTCACTGCTTCCATCAGGCAGGCGGTATCGCAGCATCAGGACCCGCACCACCCGACTACATGACAGCTTCTTCCCACAAGCAATAAGACTTTTGAACGCATGATCTCTCACGATCTACAATCAGCACTGCACTTTATTAATCCTCATTCTGTCAATATATTCTCGCTCCCAATTCAGTTAGTGTGTATATATATATATTTATACCCTTATCTAGTGTATGTGTATTCTACATTGTGTGTATTGTGTACATTTGATATGTAAATTGTTGTGTAGGTATGTGTACATTTGTTATGTAAATTGTGTTGTGTAAATATGTTGTTATTGTAAAGTGGTTTATGTCTCGTCACTGTCATTACTGCAATGTTGCTCGGAACTGCACACAAGAATTTCACCTGCTGTTGCACTCGTGTACACAGTAGTGTGACAATAAAGTGATTTGATTTGATTTGATTTGATTTGAAGCCATATTGTGAAATACAAAAAACCTGGGTTTCACTTTCAAATATTTAGATTTGTGTATATAAAATTTCCCAAGAATAAGGATGTTATTAACCAGAAAATCGTCTTTGTTGCTGTTCATAACAAGTCCAAAGACAATATCTATATGAGAGAAGACTTCAAGAAGAGAAACCATTGGGGGCTGCAGCTGGAAACTATTCAGGAAAATGATCAACCAGCATGTTACGGCAGTAAGTTGCCATTTTTGGACACTTTAAAAACAAAAGAGGAGATCCGTAAATTGACAATTACCTGTCGCAAAACGGTCAGTGTCTTCTCTTATAAAACGGCAATGGACTACTTTTGTGCTGCCTTTATTTGCTTTTTGGAGATTCAAAGTTTTGGTCACCATTCACTTGTAATACAGAGCTGAGATATTCCTCTAAAAATCTTTATTTATGAAATTAATAAACATCTGGGATGGCGTGAGGCTAAGTATATGATGAGAGAATTTTCATTTTTGGGTGAACTACTTATAAAAAAAATAAAAAATAAAAAAAAATAAAAAATCAAACCATATCAACCAGGCTTAATTGTGATGATCCATTAACAAAATATATGTGCTAATGCCATCAGTATAAGCATTATGAAATTTTAGTTTTTCCATTGATACATTTATACAAAACAACAGCAACTTCTACAACAACAACAAAAAATCAGTCAGTCTCTTTAGGTATTGCTTCAGAATTTAATATGCATGGGTATCCAGCAATAAAATTGTAAGTGTTTACAGGAGCTCAGTTATTATCACAATGATTATTAACCATAAGAGATGTAAAATCTCTTGTAAAATGTTGTACTAATCAATTGTTGAATTAATATAATCATTATGAATTGCCTTTTTTCAGATTTCATGTTGTTCCAATGCTATTTACAGTATAATCTCTACTTGTTATCCCTGTGTCATTTTCTGTTGAAACTAGACCTATGGTAAGACCACTTTCTAGAGTACAGTTTTTCCAGCATGTTATGAGTCATCATGATCTTATCTTTGTTTTCATTGGTGTGGAGTCACTTCTTAAGGTAAATATTATGCTAAAAGAATAAATATATGTCATTTCTTTGTACAACCTCAATTCCGAAAAAGTTGGTTTAGTATGAAAAAAGCTAATAAAAACAAAAATGTACAGATTTGTAAATTATATTCACTCATTGCTACATTGGAAGCACTACATCTACACGTTATATTATGTTTTTCCTTGTTCCTTGTATATTATTGAATTTCCTTGTTTTTTTTTTTTAAATGTACAGTAATTTCAAATCAGATGACTGCAACACGCTCCAAAAAAGTTGAGAGTGGCAATTTGACGAGTTAAAATAATAAAGTGATGTTAAACAGGTGAGGCAATCATGTCATTGTATAATTATGTTTTTCCTTGTTCCTTGTATATTATTGAATTTCCTTGTTTTTTTTTTAAATGTACAGTAATTTCAAATCAGATGACTGCAACACGCTCCAAAAAAGTTGAGAGTGGCAATTTGACGAGTTAAAATAATAAAGTGATGTTAAACAGGTGAGGCAATCATGTCATTGTATATAAGGAGCCTCCAAAAACAGCCTAGTCCTTCAAGAGCAAAGATCATTCAAGATTTGTCAATTTGCCAACAGATACTTCAGCAAATAATCCAGCACTTTGAGAACAATGTTCCCCAAAGACAAATTGGAAGGATTTTGTGCATTTCACCCTCTACAGTGCACAATATACATAAAAAGATTCAAGGAATCTGGTCAAATCTTGTAAAGAAATCTCTTGCGTAAAGGGCAAGTCAAAAAACACTTTCTTAATGTGCGTGATCTCTGATCCCTCAGACATCAGTCTTAAAAAACGCCAATCATCAGTACTGGAAATCATGAACATGGCCTTGGGATTACTTTAGTAGACCTTTGTTAGTCAACACCATTTGCCGCTGCATCAACAGATGCAAGTTTCACCCACTGTTGCACTTGTGTATATGGTTGAGTGACAATAAAGGGATTTGATTAGATTGAAGTTAAGACTTTACAATGCAAAGCAGAAGCCCTACATCAACACTGTCCAGAAGCGCTGCCAAATTCCCTGGGCTCGGTCTCATCTTAGATGGAAAGTAGAACAGTGGAACTGTGTTTTTAGTCCGAAGAGTCCACATTTCAAAATGTTTTTGAAAATCCAAGCCATCGTGTTATACTGGCCAAAGAGGAAAAGGGTTGTCCATGCTATTATTAGCTTCAGGTCCAAAAGCCAGGGTCTGTATGGGCTAGGGGTGTGTCAGTGCCCATTTCATGGGTAACTCTCACATCTGTGTGAATACCATGAATGCAGACAGGTATGTACAAATTTGGCGCAACATATACAGCCATCCAGCACTGTCTTTTCCTGGGACGTCCCTGCATTTTCCAGCAGGACAACTTTAAACAACATACTGCCCATATTTCAAGTGCATGGCTGTGTAAGCTTAGGGTGTGGGTGCTAGACTGGCCTGCCTGCAGTCCTGACCATCTCCAGTTGAGAATGTGTTGTGTATTATGAAGCACTTCATATGGCAACGAAGACCCCGTACATTCGTGCAGCTGCACACCTACATAATGGATGATTGGGGGGAAATTCCACTTTTTAAATTTAACAAACTTGTGTCTTCAGTGCCCAAATGCTTAATAAGTGTTATAAGAAGAAATGGTGATGTTTCACAGTGGTAAATACTTGACTGTCCCAACTTTTTTGTAGCGTGTTGCAATCAAATGATTTGAAATTACTGTACATTTTAAAAAAAACAAAAAAACAAGGAGATTTACAAGGAAAAACATCATTTAATGTTTAGTTGTAGTGCTTTAAATATAGCAAAGGGTGAATATAATTTACAAATCACCCCTTTTTGTTTTTATTATTTTTCATACTGTCCCAACTTTTTCAGAATTGGGGTTGTACAATTATATAAACTAATTATGAATAAAATATGTTTTAAATTAAGGGCCAAATGCATTTTGATGACTAATAGACCATGAGCTTGTAGCTAAACTAAATTAGTTTTAGTGTATTCTCATTATAGTCATACTCATTTCAGGAGGAATACTATAAAGCCGTGAATGAGTATGTTGTCCACACATATTTCTTAACTGCCTCTGAGGAAATTCTTCCAAAATTAAGATTTGCCTTTTTCTTTGGGGGGAAAAAAAGCTTAAAAACATATTATACTTAAATGTAATCAGATGAATTACTTAAATACATCAATTTTATTATTTCTTGCCATCATAGGCAGTGACTCTGGAGGAAATTCCTGTCGTTGCTGTGTTCAAAGTTGGGATGCTTCACCTGTACATTAAAAAAGATTTCCAACAGTGCATTTGTGGGACATAACTTCAGTAGGTGAATGTCAGAAGCTGATAGGGACTGTAAGCAGCAAAATGTCTTCGTGTCTTAGCGTCTCAGCTCCAGGCTGTTTCCTCTCATTGCTTCTAGTAGGGTGCCATTCCAATGTGGCACAGAGGGCAGGTGGTAGTGGAATGCCAGGGCATCAAGGCAGAGTGAGACTAGGAAAGGGCACCAATAATGAGAATTAGAGAGGCGTGAAGAACGATGCAGCACCCTCAGAACAAACACTAGCCCACAGCAGCCGTGAATCCTGAGGGTGTTGATCTGCTGCACTTCCCCATTGTTGAAGAAGGCCTTATGAAACCAATAGTTTAGCAGAAATGGATCAGCACACTGAACCTGGACCCTAAACACAGCACTGTCAGATGAGTCCTCCACAATATGAATAGTTAGAACATCCATGAAGCTACGAAGACAAGGGATAGCGTGTGGAGACTCCAACAATGTATAACAACTTCTAGATTACCTCAAAAGAAATACAGAGTATATAATTATTTCAGAATTAAAAGGCTTGCTCTGTTTGATGTTTGAGCACAAATAGTGTTATATTATGTATTACTGCTCACTTTTGTCCTATCACTGCAAAAACATTTCAATCAATCTTGTGGTTGTGAATTTTCTCAACTGTTGGCTGGGAATTTGTAATAACCTGTTTTTCACGTTCAAATGTAATGCTAAATAATTGTTTATATAGAAAAACTCACTCAGAAAGCAGATTTCATAACATGATCATCCAATAATATGTGGAACTCATAGTTTAATATGAAAACCCTTCTCTATTGAATATTATGTACATGTGTGATACACAGTCTACACAGACAGTCTTTTAAAATCAGCAAGATGGCAGTGGTCCACTGTTGAGAAGTTTATGAATTACTTACCAGACATTATTTGACTTTACTTAAACGGTCACTTACACTAACAAAGATCAGATGACAATCTTTTGAGCATTGACTGAAAAACAAAAGTTGTAAACGTTTCTAAATATAGTAAAGATTGCTGTGAAATGGAAAAATAATGCATAATTTGAGCATTTAAGACACTGAAGAATAGAATTAAAATTTGTATAATATTCAAAAGTACTATAAAGCAACAAGTACTTACCCAAAGTTTTGCAATAGGTTTCATTATCATTATCACTATAAAAATGGGGTTGTTACCATTCTTCTTCAAATTATGAAAATACGGCGAGAGTGCTCCAGCTTTGTTCTGTCATGAAGCTTATTTTGTCTAGTCTATCATCCAAAACACTCCCTTTAAGTCAACAACTTCAGTGTGTTCATTTAAGATATTTTGCACAACTGAATGCATAGTCAGTGAACAGAAACAACTTGCCTGATAATAAAATGTTAGATAAATTGTTTCATGTGAAAAGGTATAAAACAGTTTAAGTACTTTGCAAATGAGGTGGCCTGATGATGACAAAGTAAAAAATATTGTCCCTTTTCTGAACATTTATATAGAATTTCTTGATGCGATCTGTCTTCCTGGGTAAATCGAGAGCGTTTCCCCTCATACTTCTAAACTGAAAGCTACAGTAAGCTTAAAGTAAGTAAGCTTTTTTATCATCTCAACATGAGCTAAAACATAAAGATTGGTTTATATAAATAGGCCTGTGTGTGTGTGTGTGTGTGTGTGTGGTTCACACATTTATTTGTACTTTAACCCATCTTAATTAACACACACTGCATTATCATTAATTAACACTATTTCTATGATTGCTATCTTTCTGCCACTAGGTTATAAAGCATAATGTTTCCAATTAAGATCTGACATTCATCTAAGACGAGTGTGAAAATGATGCTTTGACAGATTGTGTTTGTGTGAGCATTTGCATACGTGGATGCATATTTAACATTTCTCACACTTCCCCCAAAGATAAACATTTGGCATTGTTAGTAGTAGATGAGGTAAGAGACAATTGATGCAAAAAGTCTTATTTAAAAAATTTACATAGAAACACTCAAAACCATGACAATAGCCAGTTCTTCCCTATTTTCACACCAAAACTAAAAATTAAAATAAAATAATAAAATAAATTAATTAAAATATATTAAAAATAAAAAATGCTTTCCTTCTAGTTACAGTAACTCTGATGGAAAAGTTGGCTACAGAAAACATCTCGGTTACGTATGTAACCTCCGTTCCCTGATGGAGGGAACGAGACGTCGTGTCGAAGAAGTAACACTAGGGGTCTCTCTTGAGCGCCGAATATGCCACTGGTCTATGAAAAAATGCCAATGAGAAGTTGGCAGACAGTATTTGCATACCCTGCCCCAGACATACGGGTATAAAAGTGGGGAAATACGTCGAATACATTCAGGATTTTTCTGAAGAGCCGGAAATGGTCCGGCCATTTGCGATAGGCCAGTGAAATGGCATCCACCACCCAGTGGGAAAGAATCTGTTTGCAGACAGCATTCCCTTTTCGCTGTCCCCCAAAGCAGACAAAGAGCTGCCACTGAGAGATCCCAGGAGGAGAACAGGCTTGGCCGGAAGGGGTTCAACCTCCATGTGCCTCTTAGGAACCTGATGATTAAGTCGTGCTTACCCAGGGACTTGCCGTCTACTGCATCGTGGTGGGCCGCAATAGCGGCAACATACACCTTCAGGGTGGAAGGGGAAAGCCTCCCTTCCAGCCTCTCTTGCAGAAATAAGAGCACTGACCTAACTGCGCACCTCTGTGGGTCTTCAGCACGGGAAGAATACCAATTTGCGAACAAGCGCCATGTCAGGGCGTAAAGTTGCCTGGTAGAAGGGGCTCTGGCTTGGTGGATTGTGGCTACGACTGTGGGTGGTAGACCAGCTAAATCTTCCGCATCCCGTCCAGGGGCCAGACGTGGAGGTTCCACAGGTCTGGGTGCGGATGCCAGAGTGTGCCCTGTCCCTGAGAAAGAAGGTCTTTCCTCAGGGGAATTCACCAGGGAGGGGCTATCACAAGGAGTACGAGATTTGAGAACCAGGCCCAGGTGTACAGTGGACGCCCGTGAAGGGGGGGGGGGGGCTGGCAAACTGAATTGCGTAACCGAGTCGGATGGTCTGGGCCAGCCAGCGAGAGGGGTTGGGAGGTGAAAGCCAAACTCCATGCTAGAGGCACCAAGGGGACAGTTATTTTTCACGTACCCTGCGGGGCTTACAGCGGGGCGGAGCAGGTAGTACGGCATCGGTAGTCAAAGATGTGTCCCGAGGCTCTAGTGCTGAGAAAAGTAAGTGAGAAAAGCACTTACCTTGCTCCGCACACCCAGCAGGGGGCAGGTTAGAGACTGAGGAGGAGGTCCAATGTAGGCGTCCTCTAGACTCGTCGGAACCAGCCGGCCGGGGAACAGTCATGGGGCTGAAGGCGGGAGGTCCGCGTCCAGCGTGCTGGAACTGTTGAAATCTGGCGGCAGGTTGCGGTGAGAACGGCATTTGCGGGCCAGGTGACCTAGAGACAAAGGAAATAGCTCTGTTATTAAGAATGTGAAAGTAAATTCAACAAAAGATTCTCCTCCCGGCCCTCCACCGGGTGGCGGATTAGTCTTACCAGCTCCGGAGCTAACGTCTCGGGCTCAGGGGTGAGCGCCTCAGGAGCGCCTGGGAGCCTTCTGGGTCCTCGAGGGGGTCCATGAGACGGGGGGTGTCTGCTTCCTGCAGAGTGCTCGACGCTGTGGCTTAGAGCTGGGCCTGTTTGAGGTGGAGCAGGGTGTTTCATAGCCGCAGGAGGACGCCCTTGGCAATCAGATGGGGCATGGCCAATGGCGGCCGTTTTGCGGCGGGGCAGGATGTGTGAAATGGCCTCCGTCTGCTTCACCACTGAGGACTGCAGGGCGGAGTCGCCGCCGAATGGACGGAGCTGAGAGACGGGAGTGTTCGAGAAGGTGTGCCTTGTCTACCTCCCGCATTTCGACCAGGTCCAGTCCATAGATCGCATTTCTGGACCACACGGGTGGCCATCGCCCGTTTGAGTGCCGGCGCTTCTGATCTTCGTGGCCCGGGGGGGGCGCGGTTGGTCATTGAGCACAGTTCCTGCAGCACATCAAGAACAGGACTTCCCAAGTGCAAGTTTTTAAGTGCCTTGGCCAGGGGACTGGTTGAAGGAAGGGCCATGGCGTGCAGGGCGGAAGCGGTCTGGGACCGCCCCACCGTTGAGGGTAGTGAGAGCGGAGGAGCGAGGAAGTCATGGCTTACTCAACTTGTCATGCAGGTCTGGGAAGAAAAGAACCGGCTGTGAGCGGTGCACATGCCCGCGGGACCAATCAAGTAGCCGAGGGGGGGGGGGTTACCGGTACAGCCTCGCGCTCGCGGTAGCCCGGGAAAGCATAGCGGACCTCTGTGCGTCAGGCTCAGTCTGGGCGAGCAGACCCGCGAGTCATCAGCATCAGACGCCGCTGTAACGCTCTCTGATGCAGCGGTGATGTCATCCAATTCCGGGAGCTCAAGGGACCGGCCGGCCGAAGTGCCTTTCTCTCATGACAAAAGAAAGCCGCGACCGCAATGTTGCCATGGCTATGTTCTCGCACTGAGAACATGAACCATTTATAAAACGCTGCCTGGGTGTGATCGCAGCCCAGACACGCGAGTCAGCTTTTATGACTGTGAGAGGTGGGGAGAAATCATCGCATGCAGAAATTACACAGGGGCGGAATGGCATCTTTAAAAATATGCGTCCTGAAAAGGACGTTCAACGCCGCTGTGTATTGCTCTTTTAAAAGAAAAATATCACTCTTTTAATATGCTCTTGCACTGTCGAAGCACCCAGGGGCAAATTGCACTGCCATGCAAGGAAGGAGGAAGCCGCTGCAGTGCGCCGTAGATCCAACAGCAGAGAGCGTCAGAGGAACAGGAACAGGTGTGTGACTCGCAGCTCGCTGCAGTACAACCATCGGCTCTGAAGAAAATTTTCTGAATGTATTCGACGTATTTCCTCGCTTTTATACCCGTATGTCCGGGGCAGGGTAGGCAAATACTGTCTGCCAACTTCTCATTGGCCTTTTTTCATAGACCAGAGGCATATTCGGCGCTCAAGAGAGACCCCTAGTGTCGCTTCTTCGACACAATGTTGAAGTGAGCGACAGACGGGGAACAGAGATCATTACCAAAAGTAAGTACCAAATGAATATATATTAGAGACAATTGAAGTGAATGTGATTTGATCATATTATGTTAGCTATTTCTTAAATATAAACTAAGACAATCAATATTGAAAATGTGCTTTTTTCAGATAGTGAATAACAGTTTGGTAATATGGATGGTAATGACTACATCAACGGTTTAATCATGGGGTGATTTAAATGGGCTATTTCAGTGGGAACAAAGTGCAAGAACCATATTTAAAGCCATTTACAGATGCATATCAAATAATAGATTTACAACAGAGGTCTGATTTCTCAGTTTAACTATAAAAATATATACTGTATATATTACTATAACTGTGTATGTTCTGTATATATCCTGTATATATCATTTGATTTTGTTCCTCTCCTTAGAGAAGTTGTGATGCCCTCCATTATTGTACTGAATTTGTCCAATGATGGATAATTCTTTATGACGCAAAGTAATATTGAGACTATTGAGGATTTACTTAATTTCCTCAACAGTGTTCTGGATGGCAGAGAAAAGATATGAGAAGTAAGACTTTACTCTTTGTAATTTTTTGTCATATAACTTTCTACTTGTTTAATGCAATGGGTCACTTCTGATAAAATTCCTTTTAACCAAACAGTTACTCGGATGAAAATGTAGATTCATTAATTCACCCCCACCCCACACCTCCCCCCCCCCACACACACACACATCCAAAACACACTGCTGATCACATCCTTGTCAAATATTTACTTGAGGCTAATATTTAGGTCACTGTTGTCTGTTGTCCTAGTAACTAATATAAATCTCTCCGATCTCAGTCAATGTTCCAGGCAGCCCCACTTTTCTGTTTGGACTGCCATCGGGTATTTTTGTAATGGTAATCTGTGGTACGTGCACTGCTGTACCAGCAGATGATGAGAGACCAGAGGAAGGTATATACTCTCTTGGCCACAGGCAGTACTGCAGTACTGTAGATTCAGATGGGAAAAAGGCAATAGAATTGCAGCCTGACAGCAGAGAGAAGAATTTAGAAGAAAACAGGATTAACATGGACTGAGAATTTATGGTCATAACCTGGGCGAACAAAATTAGCTGTTATTGGCATCCATCATTTAAAACGGGACTAAATCTTTGAAATCAAATGAATATGAAACAAGTTCTCTTGTTGTTTATACATTGTAAATGTTTATCATTTAATTGTACTTTTTGTTGGAGCTCTCTATGTATTGCAGTTTTTACCCTGCCCCATTAAAGGGATAGTTCACCCAAATGAAAATTCTCTTAGGATTTACTCACCCTCCTGGCATCCCAGATGTGTATGACTGTCTTGCTTCTGCTGAACACAAATTATGATTTTTTTTAAAGAATATTTCAGCTCTGTAGGTCTTCACAACACAAATTAATGGGTGCCAAAATGGTGAAACTCCAAAATCCACATAAAGGGAGCTTAAAAGTAATCCATATGACTCCAGTGGTTAAATCTGTTTGTTCAGACCAGGGGTTGCAATAACCGAAAATTCTCTGTCATTTACCAATTTTTTGAAACATTGACAGATAATTTAAAAAGCTTTCCATCATTTTGACAAAAAAAATAAAATAAAAAATAAAACGAAACAAGAAAACCACTTAAACCTAGCGCTTCTGTTTTTATTTCATATTTCACTCCCACATTGGATGTGTATGTCCTGCCCCTGTTTATTGCCTGGTATCAACTTCCTATTTATTGCCTGGTAATTAGGGTCATCCGATCACAAGTAGACAGGCGGCATCGCCTTTGACAAACACGTCACCATTTACACCTGGTCTTATATGCGTCTCTTTTGACCAAATCTTTTTGTATCTTTACATCAGTTATACATCAGTCATTACAGTATGTCAATAAGTTTCTGCATGATAGCAAAATGAAAAAAGTATAAGAACCATAAAGTGCGTGGGGAAAAAATATGATTAACTTTTCTGCCAATTATAATTGCATTTAATCTTGGTACACTGCAAACATGAAATTTAGAATGGAATTCTCTGTTATTTAAATGGAGAACCTGTTTTAACTGAGCTGATGTGCTTGATATCAGACACACTGAAGTTCAGGGATGTCTGTACATGCAGTGTTTGCACTTTTTTCATTTTCCGACCAGGCGGTTATTTCCTTTTCAAGCCACACATAACTGGCAAAGTTAAAAAATCATGTTTTATGGCAGCAGTTGATTGACAAGTAGTATTTTCACCCTATAACTCCTGATTCAAAATACGCACGCTTGAGTCATAAATCTGTTAGATATGATATGTACTGTATATGCTATTATAATGGATGCTACACCCCTGAATGTAGCTTCATTATTTATTCAATGAAAAGAAGTAGGCTATGACGGTTAAAAAAATTATAAAGTCAGACATTTTTCAGTCTGTCAGAGAGATTGATAAAGCTTTTTTTTTTTCTAGCGCAACCTCTGGTTCAGACATGATATGATAGGTGTGGGTGAAAAACAGAACAATATTTAAGTCATTTTTAGAATATATTCTACTCTCTGCTGAGTAGGGGGCGATATGCATGAAGACTGTGAATCACCAAAAACAGAAGAAGAATTGGAAAGTAATAATTTTAGAGGAATTTAAGAAAGAAGAGAATTTATACTAAACAAAACAACAAAAAACAAAACAGGTTAAATATTGATCTGTTTCTCACCCACACCTACCATATCACTTCAGAAGTCATTGATTTAACCAACTGGAGTCATCTGGATTACATTTCCCTTTTGGACCTTACATTTTTGAGCTTCAGAATTTTTGGCACCCACTCACTTGCATTGTATATACCTACAGAGCTGAGATATTCTATTAAAAATCTTAATTTGTGTTCAGCAGATGAAAGAAAGTAATACACATCTGGGATGCCATGGGGGTGAGTAAATGATGAGAGAATATCGATTTTTGGGTGAACTATTCCTTTTAGGCCAAGTTTCAAAGAGTGCACAAGGCACACTTTGTGTGTTTCATAATTATTCAAACAGCATAATTCTGACCTGTGCCTAAAATAAATTTAATTAGCAATATAAACTCTACTTTTAATTAATTTTCATTTGATTTATCAGTGAATCCTCCTCATCAAACGACTTAAATACCTGAAATCTTTCAACGAAACAATTAAATGTGGTATTAAGGCGCCATCTGTCGACAACAATAAAGATCACTAATGCTGAAAGTGTTAGATTTCCTCGCCTTTCGTGTTACAAGATGAGTAAATGGCGTTAACAGTGTTATGAAAGGTGATTAGAAAGAACTTCCGCCGAACCCTGCAAGTTTTCTTTCTTTTTCCTTTTCCCTTTTTTTTTCTATTTTTTTTTCCTGGAAACGGTCTGTCACAAAATCAGCATGAATCAGAACATTTATTCTGGAATGACTGATTTTGTTTCAGGTACAGAAAATTTAAATTGCTTTGACATACGACATACAAGGTATAATTCTGCATTGATTACATATTTTTTTCCTTTGACGTTTCCGTGACGGTACGTGGATTATAAATATTGTGGATCGTTGTAATTATTAGTGAGCCTGAATATAATTATATTATTATTATTATTATTATTATTATTATTATTATTATTAAATACAATAATTTACAAATTAATGCGAGAGAATCGATACTCTGCACGATTGTTCAAAGACTTAATTTGCGTGTGTGGTATGTACTTTTGTTTTCTCCAAACACTCAATACGGCAATAAATGGAACTCTAAAACAAAGTTTGGGAGGAGCTAATTCATCTAACCGTGACAGTCATTTTGCTGTAAGAGAGTATAAACATCCGCCACCATCTCCTGCCTGCCTTATTTCATCCATTCATTACTAACTTAATTTATTTAGCAGTCGAGGCTCGAGCTCTATCTGTACTGCAAGCCAAAAATGTTTACCTACATCATATACAAGGATTAGGCCTGTATGAATATGCAAACTCATGGACCATTTTATTAAACTTTGAGGGATGATATCCCAATGAAATATGAACACTGCTTACTGGCTAGATAAACACAGCCATAGACACTCGAGGAAAAAGTATTGAAATGGGAAAGTATCTGCTGCCCTGTGTACTAATGTTTGAGTAATAACAAATGTTTGGGGGTTGCCAAGGAGGAGCTTTCCAAGAGAAAAAAAGGACACATCTGTTGTTTCCCGGATCTTGGCTATTAAATGCACACAGAGGTGTGGCTTTGCTCTGTCTCTTGGCTGTGCAACTAGATTTAATTTTCTCAGTAAGATATGTGTCTTTAAATGAGGGCACAGAACAAATTGAACATAAAACAGACAAAATCACCTAACCCTAACACTAATGTCAGCACACCTTCACCCCAAACTTTACTTTAATCAAATACATATGCATTTGATGAAAAAGAGGGCCGTCACTACACACAGACACATTTTTAAAGTAATCCGAAATGCTGTTTCTACCATTGTCTAATGCTAAAATTTACCAGCCACCAGTAAACCATCAGGACTTTGGTAAGAAATGGAATGAGATTTATGACAACAATTTGCCCTCTCTTGCTCTTTATTGTTTGCTTCATCCTGAGGATGCTGCTGCCTCTCAGGTTTTGATTGAGTACATGGACTAAATGGTGGAGTATCCGGACTGGATGGTGTCCAGTGCCCCAAATGATGAGGTACCGATGGGGCACTCCCTAACTGGGTTTGCCACAGGATACGATTTCATTTACAGCTTTCTTGACACATAGATGATTCTGATATCTTGAGAAAGTATAATCAGTTACAGAGGAGCTTTTTGAGCTGTCCAAGCACAGAGGGTGTGGAAAGAAGTTTTTACAGAACCACCAGACAACTAATATATTAGCCATCCTCATTGGAGCTCTTGTGGCAGGGGAGCATAATGACCCCATAACCAGTGGTGTAGTGGTGCCTGGAGAAGTGGGTATACACTTAATTTATGCCCCCCATTTTTTTTTAAATGGCCCAGCAAAGGATGAACACCCTGTGTTATAAACAGTGACATGGAAGACTAGTCTTGCATATTTAGTTCACCCTCAAATGGTCCAGTAGTATTTGCTCATTGCCACTTAACCTCTGCTGCTTGGCTTCACAGAGTAGGGATCATTATGAAATTAATATTAGCCACAGAAAAGGTGCAGATTTTGCAATCAATACTGGCCTAAAGACTATAGGAAGGGACAACTACATAATTATGATTTGCAACAGATAATGTAGGCCAGAATGTGCCACCATTATAAGTTCATGGGGCATTTTGAAAATATTACTGGTCCTACACTGCAAGATGAGGCAATCATGGTGTTTCAGCCAGAGATTAGTTTATTTTTTAACAAACATTAAAATATCATCATCATTCAAAGAATTCAACAATCAAAATAATATAAAAATAACAATAAACAGTCAAATATATACATTTTACAACATATTTATGAAAACCACAGTGAAATACTCTCTCAACCCAATGCAGGGTTTCTAAATAATTATCATATTTTTGGCTCAAGGGACTTAACTTCAGGTAGGTAAGTAGTGCAATACTTATTTAAATATGAAATAACAAATAACTGATTTTTAGTTAAATATGATGAACAAAAATAAATACGTTTTACAACATATTCATGAAAACCATAGTGAAATACTCTCTCAACCCAATGCAGGGTTTCTAAATAAGTGCTTATCTTTTTTGGCTCAAGGGACTTAAGTTCAGGTAGGTAAGTAGTGCAATACTTATATAAATACGAAATAACAAATAACTGATTTTGAACACAAGATTATAGTTGGTGCAGGTTTTGAAACCTGTCAACAGCCTGTCTACCCCTGTACTACAGTATATTCCAGACAGACATGCTCTCTGCAGGGGTTTTCACACTGCATTGTCTAGAACGCACAGAAGAGGCAGCGTGGCGGCTCTTCAACCAGGTCCTTGTATACTTTCTAGGATCAAACTTGGAAGTAGGGGGTCCGTTGATGTTAATCATCATTAAGTTTGATATGTTTGAGACCAGTAGGCCTTTTGTCTGTGCTGATATTGTTCATAAGGCTAAAGTTCCTTTCATACTGTGCTGTGCTGACAGGGAATGTTTTCATACAGTTAATTAGCAGTTTTAGGTCATTAGGCTCACTGTTGGGCTCTTCCGGTAGGTCCTGCATCCCATTCAGTGCTTGGTCTGTGCACAAGTTAAATCGCTTGCACAGTCGCTTAACTTGTTCTTCACCATGGCGGATGCTGGGGTTTGATGGCCATTATCCTGAGCAAGGGTGCTGAGTTCCTTGATGGTTTCATCTTTGAAAGACAAGCATTGCTCAAGATTGTTCACAAGGCTTTGTAAGAACTGGCCTGGATTGCTAGACTTGAGATTTGTGTTTATTTACAAGGCTATAGATCGATACACCCCACTCACTTTTGCTTCTAAAGCCTCGCCATATTTCTCACCTGGACTCTCTTTAAATGAATGTATCACTCTGATTGTGCATTTCAGCAGATGCTCTGCTCTGAGGAGAGTTGAGGAGCTCCTGTGACAGGACACTTAGTTCATCGAGTGTGTCATACATGAGCCCAAGGTCACAAAGAAATTCAGGACTTTGAACATGGTCCAATAAACCTCTGTACATTTGCTTCTTATTGTTGGACCTCCTCTCATCAGAACAAGCATTCTTAATGAAGTGATGTCCGAACAGCATGAACAGTCCAAAAGCTACTGGCCACCCACCGTACATCCAAGACTCTGCCAATGCGAAGAAGTTGTGAGCCTACTTCAGCTGCTGCATCTTTGAGTTCAAGCTCATTTTTGTTTGACATACTATACAGAGAATATAGCTTGTGCATAAAAGCTTAGTGACAGAGTTTACCTCATCAACTGCATCTGACACATCTAGTTCAAGTCTATGGTTCATACAGTGCCATCAAAAAGCTTTGGGAATCTCAAGGTCAACCTGGTTGCTACTCCTGACTTTTTTCCTAACTTGACACTGGCGTCATGTGACAAATGTTACCCAGTTACCAAGAAGCCATTCTTCTGTAAAGTCAGCATTACTTAAACAAGTGATTAAACTCTCTACTATGCTATCTGCTCTCTGATTTTCCAGTTCAGCAAGCTCAAGGAATATGAATTCTGGGCTTTCTTCTTGAACTGATGCTTTAAATGAAACTGTCATGACAGCTTTGTGACTTAAAGATGAGGCCTCGTCAATTAGGACGGCTAACTTACTCGATGATGCTATTATGCTACTAACGATTTTGCTCTGCATCTCATTGGCAACATATTTGGTTATTTGTGTTGCACTGTAACGTGAATGAAGTATTGAGCCCATCTTTATACCATTCAATTCCTGCAGCTCATTGAGGTTCTCATTGTCAGAAAAGGGTCTGTCCTTTTTGGCCAAATGGTAGGCTGTTCGAAACAGCTTTGGTTTCCTTCATTTAGGACTCAGTCATAGCCTCCACCACATTCTCATTGACTGCTTCTTTCTGTTGTTCTGCCATCTTCACAACTTGAGTGTGGGCCTTAGACAAAGCATGTTTCCTCACCTTATTTCTCAAGACTGACAGACTTGTCTCTCTAATTCCCTGGCCAGACGCATGAATTTCAAAGTTCATCCATTCTCTCTCGAGAGATACACCTTGCTCCTTGATGATTCCATTGGAGTTCACACTGCTATAGACGAGACATCCTGTGAAGCATAAACAAAAAATGTAACTACTGTATTCATATTTGTATGTGTGTAGTGTCCATTTCTCCCACATACATACAAGCACACAAACACACTGTGAGGAATATGAAATGTACATGATGTTCTGCTCTATATGTGTTTGTGTATGTTTCTCGCCTTTTCTGTATGTGTGCTCATTTGACCCCAAATGTCAGTTGCATGCCTTAAATGTGTGAGTATGTTACTGAGTCAAATTCTCTCTTCCTCTTTATAATGTTCCACACTTCACGCAACATGCTTATTGCTGTAAGTTGAGTAGATCACACTTGTCCTCGTGGGGTGAACAGGGTCGGGCACGTGGCAGAACGTCTAGGGCATCTGTATATGGCCTTGTTCCTGTATTACTCCAGGATGCCCAATTTCTCCCCCTTGATCATAAGCCTTGTTGTCGCTTTACTATTGGCTGTTCATTGTCTCATGAAGAATATAAATAACATGCTTGCTATAATAAAAGTTGAGTAGATTGAATACAGACCAACTGTGTGTTGTTGTTCTTTCTACTTCCTTCGCGAAGTCTACAGAGACTCAGACTCACGACTGCATCTCACTGGGCACAGAAAGACGGGACTGGGGAATTGGGGATAGTGACTAGATCCATAATATTCCTAACACACACACACACACTGTATATTTCTCTGTGTCCACTCTTTTAGAAGCTGCCAAAACTAACAATCTAGGCTGGCCAAACTTCAACCTAGGGCACGAGCACACTGACCAGAACTCCTTCACACTTGCTCCAAATGGACAGGATTTTGTTGCAGAGGCCCTGTATGGCCCTAAATACAGCTATCTTAACAATGTACTAGTGTTTGCCCCCTTTCCCACCATCCAGTGTAATCAGCCATGGGAGGGTCAGTTGGGGGATTGTTAAAAGTGGCTGTGAAGGGTAGAAAAAGAAGTTTGAGGTACTGCTGGAGAGGTAATTTCATCATGACATGTTGTTTGTGAGTGGAGAATCTGTGTGAGCTCATTCATCTGGCATGAAGTTAAAAAGCGTGTTTCAGGCCATGGTGCTTCTTAACTCTCCATATGTTACTAGTGTAAGACCATGTAGAGAAACAAGAGCACTCCCCTCTCAATTCTCTCAGTGCGTTTTTCAAAAATCTTGACATCGATTTCAGGTACGTTCCATACAGATCTTTAGAAAAGTACAATGGAGCGCTGATGGATGTGTGGGATGCCCATTACAAAAATGTTTTGGCTTGACACACAAGGATCAAGCCCAGCTGCCAGGATACAAGAGGCAAAGCAGGCAGCAGTATTCAAGAAGTGATGGACACGGTTCATTAACCTTTCCCTTGGAGATCCCTGTCACCAGAGTGGCTTACCTGATTCATGGCCCATATGTCAAGGTGTCAGAGTGTAGATTTAAGACAACAGTAAAAATGGAGTAAGGCTATCAGTGATCTTAAATGACACAGAAACTATTGTGTCATTTGCAACAAACTATAAGTATATTGAGGCTAGACACAGCTACTTAGGCTTTGCTAAAACATAGACCAGTCCAGTTTGGCCAAGGAATTCAAACCTTGCCAGGTCAAATGACAAAAGTTTTAGTATTTGACTGGATTGCTGGTTAATATTTCTGCAGTTCTTACTCTATGTTTAACTTGGCTTTCGTGATAAGAAAAAGAAAACTTCATGTGTCGTTCAATATGCTCTTCCATTGCTCTCTGATCTGTGTGCTTATGGGTGATTGAATTTTGTATTTGTTTTTTAGAACTGAAAACAGCTCCTTTGCAATGTTAAATGGAGAGACAACAGCACATATGATGACTCTATTGTCTCTGGAGAGATCCTGAACATCCTCCCTGTCATGTCCATCACATCCATGCCAGGTTCAGGTGCTGAGATCCTTCAGCACCTTTTTGATAACATCGCTGACTTTGTCTACTTCATAATCCCTTCCACTTACCTGCGATTCCCTGTGTTCCCATTAGTCTCACTTGTGGACTCTTGTAAGTGGTCCAGAGCAGATGCACATAATGGACAACTTAAAGTAATTCAAGGATGGTTCCACTCTGTAGTCCACAACGGGAAGCTGCATCTGCGGAACATCGAGTTGTACAAGAGCAGTGTTGAGTTAGGGAATAAAACCAGAGAAAAAAGTGAGCGAAGAAAAAGAAGGATGCTGCTTTTAGAGCAAACAAGTACTGGTGGTAGCCAGGTTGTCCACTTAGACAGAGGATACATACAGGAGCTGAGGCAGCACCTGGTCAAGTACCCAAATTTTCGGCCATTGTTGAGAATGGGCAGTGGCGGCTGGATTTTAAAGCAGCTGTTTCTTCAAGAGGTCATTGTTCGTTCTCTTCACTCAGTTCATGTGGTCAGAGAACCACATGCATGGATTTATCTAATGCTGTACAGCAGTAAGCCAAACCTGTACTTGCTTAAGAAGATTAAAAAGCACATAAGCAACATTTTTAAAAAGAACAGTGATGGTGTAGACCAAGGGTGTACTGCAGTTCCTTTAAAAAAGATCCTCTCTCAGCCAGATCCAAATTCTATACAGCTGTGTAAAACGGGTTAAGGGAAAGGAGGAGGCGCGAACCGGCTTATACAATATAATAATAGTTTAATGAAGAAATAAACGAAAAACACACAAACATAAACACACAGCTGTATGTCATTCTCTCTCCCTCGAACCGCCGTCACCTGCTGCCTTTATCCCTCATGCGCCCCCTTCAGGCTGATTGGGGACCTGGCGTGCGTTGTTCCGGCCCTCGTCCGCTCTAGACTCCTCCCAGCATTGCCTCAGGCCGGGGAGCCCCTGGCATGACGTCCATCCCCCGCCTTTGACTCCATCTGCCGGTGGGTCATCCCCGCCTTTCTCGACCTGGGAGGAGGCAGGAGGATAAAAACAACAACAAAACAATATAGCCGAGGCATAAAGGCCAACACGGAGTGACAGAGAGAGAGAGGAGAGGGGCAAAAAAAAAAAAAACTCACTCACTGTTTCTCTTGTGGTCATGTGGTCCCCGATCACTCCTCCACCCTCTCAGGCAGATGGCAGCTGCTCCTCCCCTGGCAGACCGGAGTCAGACCGACCCCCAGCGGACAGAACTCCTCCGCATTCTCGGCAACCCGTGGGGACTCTCCACCGCTCCTGGCAGTGGCCCTACCGCTCCAGGCATTCGGGGAGTCTTTTCCCTCCTCCCCTCGTGGACGGCGGGATTGGGGACCAGGCGTGAGTTGCTCCTGCCCTCCTCTGCTCTACAAGCTGCTTTCTCAGTTTTGGCTTGCATGTAATTCAGCAGGACTCAGAGTGAGCAAAATTCTCCTACACACTTACCTTATAGTCAAATTTATTTTCCTGAAGAGACAGCAGAAAGGATACACAAATTTTGGGGATACCTGTTGCACCAGCTGCCTTAAATCAACTGGCATTCACTACATCCACAAATCTGTATAATCTAATAGACGAAGGAGATATATCACCTGCCAAAATCAATTTGTGGAAAGAATATGTGGCCTGTTATGAAGATGCTGGGTTATAAATGACATACAGACAGTCACTCTTTTTTGTAAATCAATGCAAGTGTTTTATACATATTTTAAATAATGTCACCAATAGATTTATATATTTTTTCTTAGTCTGTTAGTCTTTGCTAACACTTCATGTGAAGAGATTCACCATATTAAATATTTCCAAAGATTAGACAGTTTACATTTATATAATGTTTACATCACAAAAATGTTAGAGACAAAACATAAATGAGTCATAAATGTCTAGTATATGTGCTAAAGAAGGAAGTGGTCATTCTCTGTTGACAATAAGAAACAGCTGCAAAGCTTGGACCTTAAAACCATACAGTCTGACCGGAGGACAAGATTTTGGAAGTAGGATACAATTTAAGACAAGTAAAAGGAGTCAATGTTAGTTATATAGTTTATATGAGGATAAGTTTATCCGAAAAAAAAAAAAAAGATACAAAATAAAAAAGACATTATTGATGTGTCAAGACAAGTATTTTTATTTTATAATTGTTTTTTTTGTTTTACTTCCAACCAGATGGGCTTACATCAATATTTTTCTGTTCTGTTATGAGACTTTTTGTCTTTTTTACGGTATTACAATATTGTGATTACATACTACTGCAGTTATTTTCCACCAAGAGGCCGAATTGTTTTGTTATTTTAAGAGTTATGTGAAAAGAACATACAAATTAAAAATAATTTAAAGTTAGATGATTAGGCAAAGGGCACATTTGTGTCCAGTTTTAGTGAAAGTCTGTCTCACCAGCACTTTTAAATAAACTATTATGACCAATGATGTGAGGTGTGAAAGTGTGTAAAAAAAAAAAAGTGTACAAATTATTTGTAAAAATGTGCTACAAGATGGTTATTCTGTGATTGTATCAAAGCAAAATAACTGAATGAAAAAATACTTGTCTTGACACATCATTAGTCTTTTTTTTTTCTTCGAATAAACGTATCCTCATATAAAATATATAACAAACATTGACTTGTTTTACTTGTCTTAAATTGTATCCTTTTCTCATGTAATCATACATGGAACATTTCACAACTCAAAGAAGTAAAATCACAAGACATCACATTTCTCATCTTAATGCAGAAGCATATTAATGCAGTCTGAATAGGCGACTAATGTGAAATGTTTTCAAAGCCACAATGCAAATGGCACCACATGTATACGGAGTGTAATCATCACTGTGGGATAACTGAAATGAAGGAAAATAAAGACAATTTATGTGATATTTTCAATACATCTGCAGAGTCTGCTTTATGCAATTTATGTGATATTTTCAGTATATCTGCAGAGTCTGCTTTATGTGTGTGTGTGTGTGTGTGTGTGTGTGTGTGTGTGTGTGTGTGTGTGTGTGTGTGTTGTGAGATTATTTTTAGAGTTTTGAACTTAACTCAGCAAGCAATTCTTCAAAGAACAGAATCTGTATGGAGAATATTGAGTTACATGCAAGCAGAGCCATGTAGCCATTCTAGCCCCATCAAAAAGGCATTATTGAGAGCAACCAGCTCAACAATGTTGCAAGGCAAATGTGAACAGTGTGATATGAATTTTTAAGTGAGTGACTATAGCTCAGCAACTCAAATTTAAGTTTATTACAATAACGTTATGTTTATTGTTTTTTGTGGGGGAAAAAATGACCCAAATAATTATATAGCATATCAAAAAAATTGGTTTGGAATAAACAATCCCATTTCCAAAGTTATTCTCATAGCAATCCTACTGAATGTCCGCTTTCCCATAACTTTAAAATCACATTGTTTGGTTGTTTAACATGGATTCTGGACAGTAATGTGGTCTGTTGAACTGCGTTCTCAGTATCTGAAATGTGTTAATGCCCTGGCTAATAAGCATAAAACCATGCAATTCAGGTTCTTGTTAAATTACAACATTAACAGTTCAAAGACCCATATTTCATGAGTAACAATGACTTTTCTGCAAATAAGTTACCTAGGGTGACAGAGAAAACAAATAAGACAAGTCTGCAGTGTTTTTATGAATTACATTTTCCCACTTTGCTGTATACTTAACGTCTCGGTTACGTATGTAACCTCCGTTCCCTGATGGAGGTTACATACGTACATGATCGAAGAAGCGACACTAGGGGTCTCTCTTGAGCGCCGAAAGATACCTCTGATCTATGAAAAAAGGCCAATGAGAGTTGGCGAACAGTATTTGCATACTCCGCCTCCGGATACGGATATAAAGGCGAGAGAAATACGCTCGTTCATTCAGGATTTTTCTGAGGAGTCGGGAGTGTTCCGGGCATCTCAGCGGCTCGGCTCAGCGACGTGGCCGGGAAGACACGACGTCTCGTTCCCTCCATCAGGGAACGGAGGTTACATACGTAACCGAGACGTTCCCCGTCTGTCGCTCACTTCGACGTCGTGTCGAAGAAGCGACACTAGGGGTCCACTTCAAAACTCGCCATGCGCTGAGCCGTGTACGTGTACTGCTGACACAGAAGCGGGCAGGTATTTTGCACGTGCACAAGCGACCAACTGTGTTCAGGCTGCACGTACTCTTCCCCAATGCCCCGAAAAAGCGTCAGCATCCTTTTGGTTACCCTAGGGGGGAACAAGGTGACGCTCCCAACTAGGGAACGGGCCAAGCCTGGCTGGGCCTCTTTTCTCTCTATGTTTTCTCAGCATAGAGCAAGAGCAGCCGGGGCCCTTACCGCATCGAGGGAAGGGGGTCTTATTCCGAAGTCCTATTCTTTTAGGGGGAAAAGACCCTGCGGAGGCCACACCCACCCAACAGGGGAGGTAAAGGTGGCAAAAATACATCACATGGCCACTTGGGGCATGTGGGAGGAAATGGCGCGGTGGTAGATCCAACCTCAAGGAGGGGGGAGTTGCTACAACACGGCGACCGGAGGGCAGCAAAGGGCTGCCTAAGGGAGACGCGGGTCAGCTCGTAAGGTGACCGTACCGCGGAAATACACACAGGAGGAGTCCCGTAGGAGGCCTGATCTGTGGAGCACTTATTCCAGTAGGGGTAGCCGGAGGTACCCGTAGTGGACTGGACCAGCACGTTCCTCCGATGAACTGCTGCGGGTCCGAAGTGCTAGGGAGGAATCAACCAGGGACCTGGGTCCTCTGGGACAAAAGCGCACTGTTTTGCCTCGGCAGAGGGAAACGGCGCTGGTACAAGCGGATCACCCGGTCAGATCGTCGACGTGTACCGAGTTCTACGGGCTCGGACCTGAGAGAACACGGGACGAAACTGACTCAACCCTGAGATTGTAAAATCTCGTGAAGGTGTTAGGTGCTGCCCAGCCCGCAGCTCTGCAAATGTCTGCTAGGGAGGTGCCCCTTGCCAGTGCCCACGAGGATGCCACGCTCCTAGTGGAGTGGGCCCGCACCCGTAAGGGGGGCGGCACGGCCTGGGTGTGGTAGGCCAACTGAATGGCCTCCACCACCCAGTGAGACAACCTCTGTTTGGAGACAGCATTCCCTTTCTGCTGTCCTCCAAAGCAGACAAAGAGCTGCTCAGAGCGCCTGAAGCTCTGGGTGCGTTCCAGGTAGGCACGCAAAGCACGTACTGGACACAATAGTGAGAGGGCTGGGTCTGCCTCCTCCCGGGGCAGTGCTTGTAGGTTCACTACCTGATCTCTAAAGGGCGTGGTAGGAACCTTGGGCACATAGCCCGGTCGAGGTCTTAGGATCACGTGAGTGTCTGCCGGACCGAACTCCAGGCAAGTGTCGTTAGTAGAGAACGCTTGCAGGTCCCCGACCCTCTTGATGGAGGCGAGCGCGATCAGCAGGGCCGTCTTTAGAGAGAGGGCCCTGAGTCCGGCTGATTCTAGCGGCTCGAAAGGGGATCTCTGAAGACCGGCGAGGACCACCGAGAGATCCCAGGAGGGGAACAGGTTTGGCCGGGAGGGATTTAACCTCCGGGCACCTCTTAGGAACCTGACGATTAAGTCGTGCTTGCCCAGAGACTTGCCGTCTACTGGGTCGTGGTGAGCTGCGATAGCAGCAACATACACCTTTAAGGTGGACGGGAACAGCCTCCCCTCCAACTTCTCCTGTAGAAACAGGAGCACTGACCTAACTGCGCACCTCTGTGGGTCTTCTGCCCGGGAAGAACACCAATTGACGAACAGACGCCACTTTAGGGCGTAGAGTTGCCTGGTAGAAGGGGCTCTGGCTTGGTTGATCGTGGCTACGACCGTGGGTGGTAGGCCAGCTAGATCTTCCGCGTCCCGTCCAGGGACCAGACATGGAGATTCCAGAGGTCTGGGTGCGGATGCCAGAGTGTGCCCCGTCCCTGAGAAAGAAGGTCCTTCCTCAGAGGAATTCGCCAGGGAGGGGCTGTCGCGAGGAGTACGAGGTCCGAGAACCAGGCCCGGGTGGGCCAGTAGGGAGCCACGAGAGTGACTTGCTCCTCGTCCTCCCTGACCTTGCACAGCACCTGTGCAAGAAGGCTCACTGGGGGAAATGCGTACTTGCGCAGCCCCACTGGCCAGCTGTGTGCCAGTGCATCTGCCCCGAGGGGAGCCTCTGAACGGGCGTACCAGAGGGGGCAGTGGGAGGTCTCTCGGGAGGCAAACAGGTCTACCTGGGCCTTGCCGAACCGTTCCCAAATCAGCTGAACCGAGTGGGGGTGAAGCCTCCACTCTCCGCCAGGCAAGCGTTGTCGTGACAGCGCGTCCGCTACCACATTGAGGTTGCCGGGGATGTGAGTGGCACGCAGCGACTTGAGTCGGTGCTGGCTCCAAAGGAGGAGACGACGGGCGAGTTGTGACATGTGACGGGAGCGTACGCCGCCTTGGCGATTTATGTACGCGACCGCAGTGGTGCTGTCCGACCTGACTAGGACATGTTCGTCCCGAATTAATGGGAGAAACTTCCGCAGGGCATAGAGGACGGTCAACAACTCGAGGCAGTTGATGTGCCAACGCAGCTGGGCCCCTTTCCAACGGCCTGAGGCTGCGTGCCCGTTGCAAACGGCACCCCAACCCAATCTGGAGGCGTCGGTTGTGACCAAGACGCGTCTGGACACCTGCTGTAGGGGTACTCCAGCCCGTAAGAAACAGAGGTCTGTCCAGGGGTTGAATGTTTGTCGGCAGGCGGGGGTGATTGTTACCCGGTGCGTGCCGCGGCGCCATGCTCGTCTCGGGACTCGGGTCCGAAGCCAGTGTTGGAGCGGTCTCATATGCATCAAGCCCAGCGGCGCGACCGCCGCGGCGGATGCCATATGCCCCAGGAGCCTCTGGAAAAGTTTTAAGGGGACCGCTGTGCCCGGCCTGAGGGCGGCGAGGCAGTTCAACACTGACTGAGCACGCTCCTTTGTGAGACGTGCGGACATTGAGACCGAGTCTAACTCCATCCCGAGAAAAGAGATGCTCTGAACTGGAGTGAGCTTGCTCTTTTCCCAGTTGACCTGAAGCCCCAAACGGCTGAGGTGCCTGAGCACCTGGTCTCTGTGAGCGCATAGTAACTCTCGCGAGTGGGCTAGGATGAGCCAGTCGTCGAGGTAGTTGAGTATGCGGATGCCGGCTTCTCGGAGCGGGGCAAGAGCTGCCTCTACGACTTTCGTGAAGACGCGAGGGGACAGAGACAGGCCGAAGGGGAGGACTTTGTACTGATACGCCTGGCCCTCGAACGCAAACCGTAGGTAGGGGCGGTGTCGGGGCAGGATAGAGACGTGGAAGTACGCGTCCTTCAGGTCTACCGCTGCGAACCAATCTAGATGCCGGACGCAGGTTAAAATATGCTTCTGCGTGAGCATTTTGAACGGGAGTTTGTGCAACGCTCGGTTGAGAACTCGCAGGTCCAAGATTGGTCGTAAGCCGCCGCTTTTCTTGGGTACGATGAAGTAGGGGCTGTAGAAACACTTCTTCATCTCGGTTGGAGGGACAGGCTCTATCGCGTCTTTGGCCAGAAGAGTCGCGATTTCCGCGCGCAGGGAGTGGGCGTGTTCGCCGTGTACTGCGGAGAAGCGGATGCCCATGAAGGGGGGCGGGGGCCTGGCAAACTGAATTACGTAACCGAGTCGGATGGTCCGTGCCAGCCAGCGAGATGGGTTGGGAAGTGAAAGCCACGCGTCCAACCTCTGCGCTAGGGGCACTAAAGGGACGATTAATTTTGACGTACCCGGCGGGGCTTTGCAGCGGGGCGGAGCAGGTAGGGCAGCGTTGGGCAGCGACGGGGCGACCCGCGGCTGAGGTGCTGAGAAAAGACTCAAAGCACTTACCTTGCTCCGCACACCCGGCAGGGGGCGGGTTAGCGACTGAGGAGGAGGTCCTGGGTAGGCGTCCTCTGGACTCGTCGGAACCGGCCGGCCGGGGGACAGTCGTGGGGCTGAAGACGGGTGGTCCGTGTCCAGGAGGCCAGGACTGTCGGGATCTAAGGGCAAAGTGCCGTGAGAACGGCATTTGCGGGCCAGGTGACCCAGAGACACAGGGAATAGCTCTTTTACTGAGAATGTGGGTACCGCAACCCCATCTAAGGGGGGGCGGCAAATTAAATTGTTTAAAAACAAAAGATTCTCCTCCCGGCCCTCCACCGGGGGACGGAGTGGTCTTACCACCTCCGGAGCTAACGTCTGCGTCGCTGGGTCGTCCGTCTCAGGACCGCCTGGGAGCCTTCCGGGTCCTCGAGGGAGTCCGGGAGACGGGGGGCGTCTGCTTCTTGCGGTGTGCTCGACGCAGGGGCTGAGAGCTGGGCCCGGGTTGAGGCGGAGCAGATTTCTTAGCCGCAGGAGGACGCCCTCGGCGAGCAGACGGGGCAGTGGCCCTGGCGGCAGGTTTGCGGCGAGGCAGGATGTGTGAGATGGCCTCCGTCTGTCTTTTCACCGTGGAGAACTGCTGGGCAAAGTCCTCGACGGTGTCGCCGAAGAGGCCAAGCTGGGAGACAGGGGCGTCGAGGAAGCGAACTTTGTCGGCCTCACGCATCTCGACCAGGTTGAGCCACAGATGACGTTCCTGGACCACTAGGGTGGCCATCGCCTGCCCGAGTGCCTGCGCGGTGACCTTCGTGGCCCTGAGGGCGAGGTCGGTCGCTGAGCGCAGTTCCTGCAACACGTCGGGATCAGGGCTACCCTCGTGCAGATCTCTGAGCGCCTTGGCCTGGTGGACTTGCAGGAGAGCCATGGCGTGCAAGGCGGAGGCGGCCTGTCCCGCGGCGCTGTAGGCTTTGTTGTTGAGGGAGGATGAAGTCCTACAGGCCTTGGAAGGGGGCACAGGGCGCCCGCGCCAGGTGGTAGGGTCACCGGGACAGAGATGGAGCGCAACTGCCCTATCCACCTGGGGAATCGCCGTGTACTCGTGGGCCTCTCCGCTGTCGAGGGTAGCGAGAGCGGACGAGCAGGGCTTTTGACGGACGGAGAGCGGGGCTCTCCATGACGACGTCAGCTCGTCATGCACTTCCGGGAAAAACGGGACCGGGGGGGGCGTGGCTGTGAGCGGCGCCCAAACCCCAGGAACCAGTCATCCAACCGTGACGGGTGTGGGGAGGATGGAGGTCTCCAGTCCAACCCCACCCCGACGGCGGCCCGGGCAAGCATGTCGGACATCTGCGCATCCGCCTCAACCTGGGCCTGCTGGCCCGAAGGCGGCAGTCCAGGGGAGGAGTCAGCGTCAGACGCCGCGCTCTCCGATGGAGCGGCGAGCTCATCGGCTTCAGGCTCAAGAGGATAGGCAGACCGGCCCGGAGGCGAGTCGCCGTTACCTCGAGACTGGACGGAGGTAAACGAGCGTGTCGGGGGGCGGGTGGACCGAGGGGACGTGCCCGGCGGAAGCGCACCCGCTGCCCTCCCCAAATCGCCTCCAGCGCCAACCGCATCGTCCTCAATCCCGTGGGAAGAAGGAGCGATACGGGGGGCGGCTGGAGTGGCGTGCTTTCTATTGAAAGCAAGCCGCGACCGCAACGTTACCATGGTCATGTTCTCGCAGTGAGAACATGAGCCATCCACAAACGCAGCCTCGGTGTGATCGGCGCCCAGACACACGAGACAGCGCCTGTGGCCGTCAGAAGCGGAGAGCACTCTACCGCATCCAGGAACTACACAGGGGTTGAATGGCATCTTTAAAAAGACGCGCCCTGAAAAGGGCGTTCAACACCGCTATGTATTGCTCTTTTAGAGAAATAAACTCTTTGTGAGAAATATAACTCTTTATATAGTGGAACTCTTTCAAACTCTGCGCTGTCGAAGCGCCCAGGGGCAAACTGCACGCCGGCAGAGAAGAGAAAAACAGCCGCTGTAGTGCGCCGTAAATCCAACAGCAGCAGAGCGTCAGAGGATCAGAAGCAGGATCAGCAGTGTTATACGCAGCAGTCAGCATAAACACGACCTTCGGCTCCGAAGAAAATTACTGAATGAACGAGCGTATTTCTCTCGCCTTTATATCCGTATCCGGAGGCGGAGTATGCAAATACTGTTCGCCAACTCTCATTGGCCTTTTTTCATAGATCAGAGGTATCTTTCGGCGCTCAAGAGAGACCCCTAGTGTCGCTTCTTCGACACGACGTCGAAGTGAGCGACAGACGGGGAACTGAATGTGCACATTCATTTGTTTGCACTAAATTTTATTGAACTAATACGATGCATGTTTTACATAGAAAGCACTAAAGTTTGCAGTGGTTTTTACCACTGTAATTATATTTTTACACTGGTGGATCCAAGGCCCTGCAAATCCATGTCCTGGCCCTACATGCAAGCTACCTGATGTATTTTAAATTATTATTATTTAATGATGGATACTCTGAGCTAAGTATTTGTGCAACAGCACCATTTATCTCATTTTAAGAGTTATAAAAGTTATTGTCTATGAGTTATTAATACACACAATGTTATTGACCCTGAATAGTATATAGCATTATTCCTTTAAAATTCTAAAAATATTAAAAAAAGATGATAATATCAAATCTTATATTGTAGAGGCATCAGTTAAGAGGCAACCTTTATTACTTTCTATTCAATTTTAAGCTTAAACATTTGTATTTATTCCAAGTGATATCTATAGATGTTTTTAGTGTCTTTAGTGTCATTTTGCTTTTAGCTATAAAAATGAAATTGATGAATAATACCTTTGTTACAATTCATATTTAAATCATTCAATTAGCACAATGCAGTTAAAAATAGTATTAGCTGTTTGTTTCAAGTCAGTTTAAAGTCAGTATCAGATCTCTGATGTGCACAAAAGAAGGAAATGAAAGATTTTGTCTTAAATTTTTACATTTTGCACAAGGCATAGAATTGTGAGTCATAAATATGAATCCAGTAGAGGGCAGCAGATAAATACAGATCCTATGCCATGCACTTGAACAGAATTTATTATTTAACATTTTTTATTAAAACAGCTTAATATCAAATCTCACCTCTAAGCTAAATATATCTTGCTTGATTTTGCCATAAAAATGTTTTTGTTTTCCGATTATTGTATTGAAACCCTAAAACTGTGTGCATCTAATGCATATAAAGAAAGGGATTGATAGTTTTCCTGATTAGCAGAGAGTTCTCGTGCCTTTAATGCACCGGTGCCTTCAGAGCGAGCCAAGAGCCCTGCTAGTGTTTGATCATTCACACTGGGCATGTAACCGTGGCACCGACTTTGATGAATTAGGTGGTGTTGTGAAACTAGTGCTATTTATTCTTCTTAATGTCAAGCCCTTGGAAAGAGCATACCGATAGAAGCATGTTTTAGCATTATCTATTGCAATGAAGTATCCACATGGGCTTCGAAAGAGAAGACAAATTAACTTTAAAGGGTTTATGTTCATGTGGTTTACTGGATGTTATATTTATATTAATAAATGTAACATATGATAAAATTAGCATCTGAGATCAAACCTAGTGGTCTAGGCTGTTCCCAAAAGTGGAATCTCATGAAGTGGTTTATAAAAGCACTGTTAAATACTATGAACTAATAATATGATTAGTGAGTAAAGGCAGGCCTCAGAGGGCTTGGGGTAACAGACCAGTTTTTATTAAAAACAACAACAGCAACAACAACACTGGGGCTGGTGAATACACAGTTCTTAAGGAAAACATAAAATAAGTTCCTTGTAAATGCAGGGTTCAACGCTAAGGATTTTTTCTACTGGATCGGTTGGGCCAGTGCTTCAGATTTGTTCTGGCCCTGACAAAATTTTTAATTTTTACAAATAGCTGTTTTTGCCATCATGGCTTTAAAAAATATGTCAGAAGATAAATATTTATCACATATCTTATGTTTTTAATACAATGTCCCCCAGGGGCCTGGAATCTCAGTGATGCTGCCTACCACCCCTGAAGTCGCAAGTTCAAATCCAGGGTGTGCTGAGGGACTCCAGCCAGGTCTCTTAAGCAACCAAATTGGCCCGGTTGCTAGGGAGGGGAGAGTCACATGGGGTAACCTCCTTGTGGTCAATATAATGTGGTTCACTCTCGGTGGGGTGTGGGGTGAGTTGTGTGTGGATGCTGCAGAGAATAGTGTGAAGCCTCCACACGCGCTATGTGTCCTCGGTAACGTGCTAAAAAACCACGTGATAAGATGCGTGGATTGATGGTCTCAGACAATTCATTCACCGCCACCCAGATTGAGGCGAGTCACTACGCCACCACGAGGACTTAGAACACATTGGGAATTGGGCATTCCAAATTGGGGAGAAAAAAAAAAATTCCCCCAAAATTTAATTACATGTATAATTTGCAAGATAAGATTTATGATTTATGTAATCCCATATATGCACTTTACAGATATAAATTCATAAATACATCACATTTATCTCAGCCGTCCTGCCATTTACACATGTGCTTTGAAGCCAAGAGTTCTGTGGAGGAGATGATGGGTTTTCGGTCCCCTGTTTAGTCATGCAGTCATGCAACTTTAGCCCATGTGTAGTGTTTTCACAAGAAGGATCAAATATTATTCACTGAGTTAAAGATTTGATTATTGGCTGAGAGAACAGAATTGTTACTAAATCGGTTGTGATGTTTAATATATAGTAGGTAGATATTAGGCCTAATCTATAAATTAACAATTTGTATATAACATGAAATCAGACAACCCAAACAAGACCAACACTGACTGATATACAAAGAACAAAAACAAAAATACCTGTATGGTCCAGAAATGAGACATGTAACAGGGTGTTTTATGAGGTTGATATATTCATTTTCACCCTGCAGTTGAACAGCTCTGATAATAATAGCCTAATAGCCATAGTGTTCTTGCTTCATTTAATATCAAATGGCATTATCATGTGGAATTAATATTTACATTTTGAAACATTAACTAATTAATGTATACTTGCATTTTGGATATTGAGCAGCTCGTGATTTCCAGACATGTGTATAACTGGGGTTTAACAAAGTTTATTACATCTCATTCGGCGCTTCATCTCTAAAGGCGAATTAATGAGAGAGAGAGTTTGTTTTTTACAGTGGAAATAAAACTAGCACTCTGTCCCTTTGTGAGAGGACATGCATGTTAAACAGTCTATGCTGCATGGAGAGATAATGATGAGACATATGCATGGAGAGACATGGATTTTCACTCCTATAGAAAGAAACTGTTGATTTCTTGTGTTCCAATGTGTGGATTACTAATTTTCACCAACATGTAAAAACTGAAAAATGTGGTGATTTCGCGTGCTGTGAACACGGAATGTGCGGGAATACTTAAAATGTTGCAAAACACGTAAAATCCCACTAAGAAATTCATTAAGTGGGTTTTTTCCCCTTCTATTTTCTACACAGCTGCTGCTAAGACACTTGGAAAAGAGCGAGGACAGTGCGCTCGGTGTCTGCACGATCTTGTGCGTACACGCGACAGTGCCTTCCCTTGGCACGTCCAGTGTATTATGCATTTGCGCATCTTTGCAAGATAAATATACTCAAGCTTGCTCCTTGGTTGGAAGACTTATTTTTGTGCTCTCTCGCTTTCTGTTTGCTTGCACTAATGTTATAAATGCAGCACTGGCCCAATCAGGCAAGTGACAGTTCTAGCAACTGGCCCGAATCTTTCTCACACTGGCCCCGGGCCATTGGGCAGTCTTTATTGTAGAGCCCTGAAATGCATCCATTTACTGACAGATTTTAAAATCTACTTCTAAATCTGCTGCTTTCAAACCATCTGTAGCCTCCCCTCCTTTGAATGAAACTAGAAACAATCTAAATGCTAATCAATTTCAGCAACAAGCCCTTTTAGGGCGGATTTTTACTGCTTTCTCCGGTGTCCAGGGGGACCGTAATGATGAGACTTTGTTGATTTACTGGAGATCAGCAGAACTTTAACTCTTATCTTTAGGGAATAAAAAGTTTCACTATACATGCTTCCATCTTTTACAATGTATCATTATAAGGGTATAAAACCATTTTCATAAGACTTTGTATTGATTTTAAAAGTACATTTGTTGTAATGCAAGTGTTACATTACTTTTTCAGCCTATCCACAGTTTTCCTGACCAGTGGCGTTTCTAGCTTGTATGGCACCCTGGGCGAACTTCGCCCAAAAACACACAAATAAAACTAAATTGCACAAACCTTATTATCACACAAAGACACAAATAGAATAACACACTTATAAAAAAGAGAACCCGATTTTTCCTAAACTGGGCACCTGATGGCTTAGACCTTTTCTTATCCATTTGTGTTGATTTGCTATCGAGCATCAATAATAACCACTGTCAACCAATCAAGACTAAACCAATTCACCTTGGGGGTGTGCAGACTGTCTAGTTTTATATTATTTGTAACGATTTCACAAACCAGAAAAAAATGCAACAATATGTCTGTGAAACTATATATTCACAGTATTATGAATGAATTGTGTTTTATTTTGTAACGTTTTGTAGTGTGACTTATTTTCATTAGTACTGTACAAAGTTAGAGGTGTGCTATTTGATAGATTCCCCCGCTCCCCCTACCTCGGGCTTCCAGTAGTTAGACCTGAACTACCCCCACCCCCCTCCCCATCTCGTACTTCTGAGTGGGAGAACTTCCCAGGTAGTAGCCTGCCAAGCTCACAAAAAACTAGAATCAAGGCGCCCACTCCAACAAGGTTAATTGTCCCACAGTCCCACACGGTGACATGATATCATTGATGTGACATGCAAATGAGCAATAGAAAACTGTTTGCACAAATGTCGCATTCCAACTGTGCCGCCCCCGCCCCCGCCCCCACAACCCCCCCCCCCCCCCCCCCCCCCCGGCATTGCCGGCAAGATGCCGCCCTGGGCGCTTGCCCATGTCGCCTATACCTAAATCCGCCAGTGTTCCTGACCAACCACTGGAAACTGTCATGATGACTCTAATTGCCTGTTTTGTATTTCTGGTCTCAAGACGCAATGTAACATCTGCCAAAATGAGTGATCCAGTGAGTGTTACCTGATGTAAAAATTAATTTCAGGCTAAACTTTAACAGTTGTTGGCTGTCATGACAACTCAGAATAATTAATTATATCAGTTTAATAGCTTTGTCAATGTCAATGTCAATTTTATTTATATAGCACCATTAAACACAACCAGGGTTGACCAATGTGCTGCACAATAAAAAACACTTTGACAATACAGTATCATTACTAAAATACAGTGCAATAAAACTTCCTCACTGATTATCTGCCAAATCAAAGAGATAGGTTTTTAGCTTAGATTAAAAACAGATAGTGATGGTGCAGAGCTAATACAGAGGGGCAGAGCATTGCACAATCTGGGTGCAGCTACCGAAAAGGTGCAGTCACCCCTAGCTTCGACTTCGGGATGCACAACAACTCTGTCTGGATGACCAGAGAGATCTTGTTTTTAAGTACTAATTAAAAGTTTTGCAGCCGCATTTTGATCTATTTTTGTGTCATCTACACACACAGTGTCTAAAAAAACAAAACAGTCATCTGTACTCATCTGTGAAGTATCGGAATGGATTTTTTTTCCGTTTACAATTTTTACCTAAAACATAACATTACCCGCTAAGAACGCTGATTCGAGTGAAAACACTGAAGACCGGAAATTGAAAACAGTAGAATCTAGAACACTTCCGTGTTCAGGAAAAAGGTGGATAAGGGTTGCACTTTTCAATTTAATCACAAAATTCCATCACATTTAACTGTAATTTAAAAAAAAAAACATTTTTATTAAAACTTAAAATATTAACTTTTTGTAAATTGTATTTTTGTTAAAGATTACTCAATTCAATTTTACCGAATCTTGTTATGAAACTGAATTGTGTAAATCTTAAAATTATTTTTTGATCTTGCAAAGCAAATTGTGGTTGGCACAAACAATGTTTATCCTTACTGCAAGTAGCCTACTGTATTTAGTGTGTAACCAAGTTAACAAGAATTTGCACCAAAATACTGTAAGGCTTGATTGGATGCATGAGTTAGTGGTCATCAACAAAAAAAGAATGGGAACCATTCACTCCTCCATTCTCTCCTGTCTTAGTAATGAGCTTACTTTTTATGTTATGGTTAGCATTTTATTATTTGAATTTTATTATCTGCTGTCCACAAATATATTAGAGAACTGTGACCTAACAGTTTAGAACCACTGCCGCAGAGCATATATTTTATTAGATAAGTTATTGTAGCTTTAAATATCTAGTGTTCGTGAAGAAGGGACGAGCAGAGCACACAAGGTGAGGTAGAGCTGTGTAAGACAGTGGATAAAGAGGGATCCATACTCCATTTTGTAGGATCAATGCTCCAGGAGACCATGAGGAGAGAGAGAGATTACACTAATAACACTAATAAACCAAGGCTGGGCCTTTATCTATGTCAGTCTATGAAACTCAGCACACTGCTTATTTTCAACTTTGTAATTAATGTTATTGTGAGAAAGCTATGTTTACCTTGCAAATTCACCACATTACTGATTCCATCTTTACTCTATTGATTAGAGTTCATTGTTTCCTAAATATGCCATTTAAAGAAGATTGGACCATTATTATTACCTAATGAATCAGAATTGTCTAATCCCCCACTAACATGAGACACAACACGGCCAGCATTAATTAAATCAGCTGCCTTGTCCCCTAGGCACAGTAGTCCAGTTCGCACTGTGCCAGAAGAAGGGCAAATTGAACATAACCTCAATCTAGCATTTTTCCCAAATGAAATAGTGAAACCACAGCACACAGTAATTAAGGAGACAGTGGCCCCTAAGTGCGCCCTCGTCCTGGCCCTGCGTCAGCTCACGGGCCTTTAATATTTCATCAAAATTTCACCAACCCTCACCTCTGCTCACAGCGACTCTAGCAGACGTTAGAATAAAACTTTCCTCTGTCACTCTCACAAAACCATTGGCTTGACCCAAAGACTCAAATTGACTTCCCCCAATCTAACAGCAATTACCTGCTTCACACATCTACACACATCTTTCCAGCTAAGAACACTTTATTCTATTAAATACAATGATAAACTAACACAAAGAGAGAGTTTCAATGGGGTCATGAAAAAATACAAATAATTCTTACAGACAGTATTATCAAAAGCAGTACAAGGGGGAGGAGATGGACCATTCAGAAAAACTAATAGGAGTTATCGTAATGCTCAATATGGAGGCTTTAGGAATAGAAGGGGAGTCTTTTATGTGAAAAGAGCCAGTTACCTGTTAGCTTACTCTTGAGAGTGTATTAGCATTTGCTGGACCAGCCAGAATGTTTTTTGCTTGTTTGTTTGTTTTTAGGTAGGAGCTGTACAAGTCTGCCTATTGTCACATAGAAAATAGCTAGATGCCCACCAAGTGAACAGACTTGCCCTAAAGGGACTTTGGTATTACAGTCTGGATGAAGTAACATGCATTGTGTGCTACTCTTGAATAGGCAAAGCTATGACATCTATAAACTTATGCTTCTAACTTAAAGGATAATATACCTAAAACTACAGATAATAAAACTCACCCTTATGTCATTCCAAACTCATTTGACTTGCTTTGTTCTGTTGAAAACAAAATTATATATTTTTTTAAATCCCATGATCCCTGATTTCTGCACAATATCAGTTGATAGTGACTCACTTTATAGGGATAGTTTACCCCAAAATTAAAATTCTCTCATCATTTACTAACACTCATGCCATCCCAGATGTGTATGACGTTCTTTTTCCGCAGAACACAAATTATGATTTTTAGAAGAATATCTCAGCTCTGTAGGTCCATACAATGCAAGTAATGGGTGCCAATATGTTGATGCTTCAAAAAGCACATAAAGACATCATAAAAGTAATCCAAATGACTCCAGTGTTTTTATCCATATTTTCTGAAGTGATATGAAAGGTGTAGGTGAGAAACAGATCAATATTTAAGTTTTTTGCTTGAAAATCTTCTTCATGCCCAGTAGGGGGCAGTATACAAGAAGAATGGGAATCATCCAAAACACCAAAAAAGAAAGTGAAAGTGATCTGTTTCTCACCCACACCTATCATATCGCTTCTGAAGATATTGATTTAACCACTGGAGTCTTATGGATTACTTTTATGCTGACCTATGTGATTTTTGGAACTTATTGTGTTTGTCAACCATTCACTTGCATTGTGTGGAACTACAGAGCTGATAAATTCTTCTAAAAATCTTCATTTGAGTTCAGCAGATGAGAGAAACTCATACATATCTAGGAAAGCATATAGGTGAGTAAATGATGAGAGAATTTCCATTTTTGGGTGAACTATTCCTTTAAAGCTTAAAAAAGCACAGAAAAGTGTAATTTAAAGTAGTCCATGTGACTTACGTAAATATCTTTTAACATGTGTTCTGAAGGGATATGAACACTTTGTCGGCTCGAACTTTAAGTCATCAATCACTATCAAATCATGTATCCATTTTTTTCTGTGCAGAAGAAAGAAAGTCATATGGATTTGGAAAGATATGTGAGTAAATATTTACAGAATTTTCATTTTTGTGTAGACTATTCCTTTAAATAAATAGATCTACAAGATGTGTTCCCACCTCCTTTTCAAAAATATTAAGCATCGCACATTTCAATATCACTGACATACGTAACTACTCCGCATCTGGTGAAATGTAAAATGTCATGACAAAGAGGTACTAGTTTGTAATATTTGTACAGCAATCACACTGCAATTTCAGGATCACAAATGTTTGATCTTTAAACTGAGCTCTCTAAAAGCTTTCACTTTGAAAAGAGAATCAGGTCTCAGCAGTGCACTGAGAGCTAGTGACAGGCGGCAGCAGCATTAGTAAATCATCAGAGTAAACAGAGATGCTGTGGCATGGTAGTTGTTTGAGTGTGAGCCTTACTCCTCTGGCCAGAACTACCCCTAAGCACCTATCAATCACAACTTGTGATGAGTGCTCAACACATCCACTCACTCAGTGGTACCTCTGCACATCAAAGTTATGGGTCACTTGTATGGCGCACTCCACCTGGTGGATGTTGCACTTTTGAACCATAATGCTGCTTTTACCATATATGTTGGAAGTGCCTGGTCAAATGAGACAGGTTATATAGTAGATGGGGTGATCTGTTTCCTATTACACTTCAAGCACTTTGCAGCCATGCTGGTGAATTGTGACAAGCCATAAACAAACAAAAGGAATTCAAAGAAACCGGCAAATCACTTTTATTTTTATCAAAGCGACAGTTTGCAAGTTAAATTTTTTTGGTTATGGTTTTATATATTGTGTTCACAGAGCTATAATTCATCACTTGAATAAGTAAAGAGACATAAAGGAGAACCAAGACACAACAAACAGAAATACTACATATTTATCCATTGATCATCGTATAAATATTGTTTGTGTGTGCTCTTAGTTTCTGTTCCTTTGACACAGCATGTCATATACAGTCACTGTTGGTTGGCTGAGAGTGGGGAGTTATGGAGACCAGATTTACGAGGATATGCGATACAAACTTTTTTGAACCACAGTGTTTCAATCTAGTCAGCCTATTGTTCTTTAACATATAGGTGACATTTGAAGTGGAGGAACTAACTGTCTGTCTGTCTCTCTGTCTGTGGATCTATGTATCTATCTATCTATATTTTGATATGTTGCAGCCTTATGCTAAAATGCTTAAAAAAAAAAACCTTTTCACATCAATTGACACTCCATACCCCATAATGACAAAGCAAAAAAAAATATTTTTGATAACTTTGCAAATGTATTACATAGAAAATTCTTAAATATAATTCAAACATTGACATAAGTGTTCAGACCCTTTGATATGACACTTGAAATTTAGCTCAGGTGCATACCATTTCTCTGGATCCTCTTTGAGATGTTTCTACACTTTGATTAGAATCCACCTGTGGCAAAATAAATTGATTGGACATAAGGAAAGGCTCACACTTGTCTAAATAAGGTCTCACAGCTGTAAATGCATGTAAGAGGAAAAACCAAGCCATGAGGTCAAAGGAACTGCCTGCAGAGCTCAGAGACAGGATTGTGTCATGGCATAGTATTGAGAAAGGCAAAAAAATTGTTTTGACTGCATTGAAGGGCACAGTGGCCTCCATCATTCTTAAATGGAAGAAGTTTGGAACAAAGAGGACTCTTCCTAGAGCTGGCTGCCTGACCAAACTGAGCAATCAGGGGAGAAGGGCCTTGGTAAGAGCGGTGACCAAGAATCCGATGGTCACTCTGGTTGAGCTCCAGAGATCATGTGTGGAGATTGAAGAAACTTGCAGAAGGACAATCTTCACTGCAACACTCCACCTGTCAGCATTTGGGACTGCTGTTTCCTTAACTCTGCCATTAGATGTCATGTCACTCACCTGTGGTTTCTCGTTTGTGCAGTCATCTTCACCTGCACCTCATTTACCCCTGTGTATTTTAGCTCTGTCTTTGTTCTCCCCTGTTACTTGGTCTTTGTATGAGATGTCTGCCTGGCTCCCTGAGTTTTTGAGACCCTGTGACATAGTAAGGCACTTGTTTAAGATATTTGCATCTGTGTATTTTTTTCTCCCCTCGTGGAGTTTTTCTTTATATACCTCCATCTGAGAAGAACCTTTGTTGTAATTCTTGACATCATCTTTGTTTTATTAAACAATCTTACCGGTGGCTCAGTGGTATTACCACTTAGCTCTTACACCAAAGACCTGGGTTCTAGGCCGGGTTCTGACAGAAAGACCAAGTCACACATGGATCCAAAAACAATCACCTATAAGGACCTGGTGGCAGCGATGGCTCAGCATGAGTTAGCGTATCAATGCCATGAAGCAGTTCTCACCCGTCAGGAGGAACTGATGGCCAAGCACTCTGATCTTCTCGCTGATGTGATGGGATCAATTGGCCAGCTTTTTCAACGGATTCCAGGGAGCTCACCTCCTCCAGCACCTCGTCTGCCTCCCATTGAGAGACCCCAAGTAGTCGCGGAGCCTCGGCTTCTGCCTCCTAAGCCCTTTTCGGGGAATGCCAATTCATGTGGAGGATTTCTGACTCAATGTTCCGTGACATTTGAACTCCAGCCCTCAAGCTTCCCTACTGACCGCTCTAAGATTGCCTACCTCATCACTCTCCTGGCTGACAAGGCAATTTCCTGGGCCTCCGCGGTGTGGGAAACTCAGGATGTATGTTGTAGCACATATGCTCTCTTTGTGGAGGAGTTCAAGCAGGTGTTCGACCATCCAGTGAGTGGTCGGGAGTCTTCCAGGCAACTACTCACCCTTAAGCAGGGATCACGTAGCGCTACAGACTTCGCTATAGAGTTCCGGACCATTGCGTCCGGTAGTGGATGGAACAACGAAGCTCTAATGGCCTGCTTTCAGGGAGGATTGTCCGGACCCATTCTGGACGAGCTAGTTATTCACGAACCCGCGACTGATCTCGAGTCTTTGATCACCATGGCTATCCGACTGGACAATCGGCTAAGAGAGAGAGAGAGAGAGAGTGAGAGAGAGAGAGTCAACCCGTCGCAAGACGTCTCCGCCCCGACTGTCTGGAAACAGGCAACCCTATCCTGCACGCATCTCCTCGCCCAGTTCTGAGAAACTCGAGCCCCCGGAGGACATGCAGTTGGGGCGTTCCAGACTCTCCCCTGCCTAGAGGGATCGCCGCATGAGGGAGAATCGCTGCCTTTACTGCGGTGCATCTGGGCATTTCCGTCTCCACTGTCCCGAGCTTCCGGGAAACGACCGTCCCCGCCCAGTTACAGGAGGGCTGTGATGGGGAAGATTAGTGCTCCTCCTCCCAATGCTGTGCTTTCCGTTCCTGTAACTCTCTCCTGGGAGGGCCATCAACATCAGGTCCGAGCCATGATTGACTCCGGGGCCGCTGGCGACTTCTTGGACCGTACTCTGGTCAGGAGGCTTGGAATACCTACCCAATTACTTCCTCGACCCCAAACCGTTACTGCTCTAGATGGCAGACCTTTGGAACCAGGCTGCATTACGGAGATCACTTATCCTCTTCGTCTCACTGTTCTCCAGCACCAACATATGGAGGAGTTTTATCTGATTGACTCTCCTGAGTTCCCTGTGATCTTGGGTTATCCTTGGCTGCACCAACACAACCCTTGCATCGACTGGCTAGCTGGAACCATCCTTAGTTGGGGCACTGCATGCCAGGTTACCTGTCCCCTCTCGAGTCCCCCGGCCCCGAGTCCCAAGTCTCAAGAACCCATCGACCTGTCTCGAGTCCCTAGTGTCTACCACTGCTTCCAGGCTGTTTTTAGTAAGTCCCGAGCCACTTCCCTTCCACCAAACTGCTCCTATGATTGCGCCATCAATCTTCTCCCTGGCACTTGTCCCACTAGAGGTCGGATCTTTTCCCTGTCTCCTCCCGAGCGTGTCGCTATGGACACGTACATCAAGGAGTCCCTTGCGGCTGGCATCATCCGTGCTTCCACTTCCCAGCAGGAGCAGGCTTCTTCTTTGTGGGGAAGAAGGATGGAGGACTCAGGCCGTGCATCGATTACCGGGCACTTAATAAAATCACGGTTCGTAATCGCTACCCCCTTCCTCTGAGGGCCTCTGCCTTTGAGCTACTTCAAGGGGCTTCCATTTTCTCCAAACTGGATCTACGCAACGCCTACCATCTTGTGCGGATTAAGCAAGGGGATGAATGGAAGACAGCCTTCAACACTCCCTCGGGTCACTATGAGTACCTGGTGATGCCGTTCGGGCTCACCAATGCCCCAGCAGTCTTCCAGGCCCTAATAAATGATGTACTCCGGGACATGCTAAATAAGTTTGTTTTTGTCTACTTGGACGACATTTTAGTCTTTTCAAGGTCTCTCGAGGAGCACGAAGGGCATGTCAGTGCTGTTCTCCAACGCCTCCTGAATAACCATCTCTATGTGAAACCTGAGAAATGTGAGTTCCACGTCACCCATGCTCAGTTTCTCGGTTTTATCATCACCCCAGGTCATGTTGAGATGGACCCCAAGAAGGTCGAGGCAGTCCTGAAATGGCCTACCCCTACTACAGTCAAGGAAGTTCAACGCTTCATCGGCTTTGCTAACTTCTATAGGAGGTTTATCAAGAACTTCAGCTCTGTAGCTGCGCCCTTAATGGCACTGACTAAGGGAGGTGTCACCAAGATCTGCTGGTCCTCAGAGGCAGGAGGAGCCTTCCGTGACCTCAAGCGTCGCTTCACATCGGCACCTATACTCTCAGTTCCCAATCCTGAGAGACCTTTTGTGGTGGAGGTGGATGCATCGGACGTGGGAGTAGGGGCCATCCTTTCTCAGAGAGGGGAGGACGATAGGATGCACCCTTGCGCCTTCATGTCTCGTCGCCTGTCGGAGGGGTCTAAATACAATTGTCATTGCAAAAATGTCTGATAAGAGATGGCGCTTTCCAGTGAGTCAGCATAATGTGGATTCTAGGGTACTGGAACTCTTGGAAAAACTTGCAAGCTTCCTGTGTAATCATGTTGTGTAATCTCTTGTGCACACATGCCCATACGTTCAACAACAATTCTAGTTTCCCCAATGGGGTTAGTGATTTGAATTTTGGTAAACACAGACCAATTTCAGTAGCAGAACTTTCAACCTACCTTGTTCTTAGTGGATCAAATTGACAGACAGGTAGTCCCTCCCCAAGCTCACTCACATTTTATCAATAGCATGCCAGTTGATAGCAATGCTTTCAATAATGTTCCAACTACAGGTAGTAATTTGTGGTTACTTTTTAAATATTTAATTCTATCCTTCGTTTGATGAGTGGTGAGAAATTTTACTCTGGAATCAGTTTCACAAATTGTTATTATTTATTGCATAAATCAAGTTTATTCATAATTGCTAATTGTTTACCGTTTGCCTGAAGTTGTGCCATGGAACATATGAATATTGTGGATAAAACAGAGTCTATTGCGGAACACAGCAGTTCACCAGGCTAGGGGTTTCATACACTCCTTTATAGCCCATCTGTAATGGTAGGGACTCTATCCTGCCCTATGACACTCATGGCCCTCCGGTGGATGACTCACTCATCTTGAATACTGAAATCTTTTCACAAGCTTCCCTATTGTCACAGAGAGATGGCATAGGTTCTTTACTTTGTGTCTTGAAAAAGTTGCTGCACCAGGTGTGTTGCCAAGGCAACATTTCAGTGTGAATTATATAAAAAAAACACACAACTTAAAAAAGAAAATTAGACATTGCTCTATAAAATGTAAACAAATCAATCTTAAAATAAGTACTGTTTTCTACACAGCACTGTTTAAAGTGCTTGTGGGTTGGTATTGTTTTGCATCTTCATAGCAAACATGCAATCACAAAAGCTACTGTAAGTGATGGTTGGGTGACTAAAAGGCATTCGGTCCACTATTTCAGGCCTTATACATGGTAAATCTCTGGAAGAGTATATCAAGAGTACATAGGAAGGACTAATCCCATTTCAATATGAGCAAACCTCTGTAGCCTCTTTAAAGCCTCTTTAAATCAAAATTGTAATAAATATTCATAAAATGATGGTGAAAGTATGATGAGATCTTGTTGTCATATTGCTCAGATTGAGATTTTCAGAAATTGGTGTTTAAGGTTAGCAGCTTTAAAATCCTCAGCAACATGAATGAAAGCAATAGCCATGCAGTGGTACCCTGAAGATTAAAACAGCAGACATCTAATGTGTCTTCTGATCTGTATGTCATGAATTTCTTATTATTCTCCTGTCTCTGGAACTGTGAATGTTGCATTCTCTTATGGGTTTCTTCCATCAGTAACATGGGATTTTGATTGGCAATATGAGGACTATTCAGCTTGGTAATAGGAGAATTTCAATTCTAGACCAATGGTTTTCCCAGCACACTGGCCTCTCTTCAAATGTGTTTCGTCTTCAATATTATGTCCAATTTGTCCTCCATTTTGTGTTGTTCCCCACTTTTTTCAGAATTCTTCTAAAGAAAAATACTTCTATGTGTCTCGTCTATAAGATTACAGACCTTTATTATGATAATATAGATCACATTCAATTTTAATCAAATTTTGTCCAATAAAAAAATACAACATCCATCCTGAAGAATTGCTTAATGTGTAATTTTGCCGATGGAGTTAGTAAAGACATCTTTTAAAATCTTCCCCCGTGTCAAACAACGGAATCAACTCAGTGTGTGCAGAGTAAATCAAGTCAGTGTCATCACATTGGAAGGTGGTGCATAAACCCCCAGAGGATTAGCTGCTATTCCAATAGACGCATTTTCATAAATTCTTAGCAACTACAAGCGACAAGTCTAATAGATTTCCTCAATCAATTTGCAGAGTCACAAGATATTATCCTGAACAGCGTAATCTTATGGGTTTTCTGTCTTATTGATCATCTGTTGTGTTCCCTGAAATGTTTAGGCTTAGGGTGTAAATACAGACAACAGTTGGTTTCCATCTGCTACTACTGGTTCACTCCCCTTATGAAATATATGTGAATATGTTGGAAAATATAATGTGATATATTAAATAATACATTTTCATATATGGGAATCTAGTGCTTATGTTTTTCAATATTCTGCAATATATGCAAGAACTATGCATGGCTATATATTTATACATTTACAAATATGTAATTACATAAATATTCACATATATGGATATATATATATATTACAATATATATTTCTTCAGAATTGTGTACATATATTGCTCATACATATTCCAATATAAATGTGACTATATGTACAACATATATGTTTAAATATATTTAAGCACACAATACCATTTTTCATCACATGCACATCTATATATTATGAAGTGTATTATTGAATATGAAATGACATACATTACAATATATAAGGAAATATATTGTCACATATTTCCCAATATATGAAAAGCGGCGATTCCTTATGTATTACTCAATATATTGCAATATAGTAACACAATGTATTATTTTATATAAGTATGAATATACTGAAAATTATTTCATATACTGAGCCTTAACATTTAAGGAAATATATTTTCTTTGCTTAAGTGTCAGTCTTAAACTAAAGCATATTACAGGAAACTCCAGAGAAACAAAAGGTTTAGCTTGAGATCCTTTAACAGTGAAAGTTTATTTATTAAAACAATTATGTTTAAAGGTATTATATTCTCTGTTAGCCTCTTTTGTGGGGGGAAATTTGATGCAAGATAATGAATAATGTAAAAAAAAATGTCAGTGGTGGGATTTTATGAATAACACTTATTATACGGATGTGATACCAGCAGAGAAGTTGTTGGTGTTTGTCTGCCTGACCCTTAACTGAGATGATTTTCATGCCGGTTACACTTTTAATTAGAGAGATTATACTGTAATTGAGCTGCTACAGGGCTGTCACGTCCCCTCATTGCAGAGCGTGCAGCGCAGCTCAGGCAATGTTGGCCCTGGAGACCACAGGGCAAATGCTCTAAATCCCCTCAACAAAATATTCATGCAGGAGACGGAACATAAAAAATGGGGAAACAGAGAAATGGCCTTTGGAAGAAAGGAGAAAAGTGAGGCACATGTAATTCCATGTGAAGTCTTGTACTTATTTCTATCAGGTGGCTTGTAAACTAACAGCTCCAGGGGGCAAAGAAGATGACAAATACTGTTCATAATGGTTGAAAACTAATGAAGCATGAGATGCCAGCAAGAGCTAGGAGGAGGCCAGAGGCGATCGCACTCTGTTGTGTGCTTCCCTCCCTCCCTTTCTCCCTCCCATTTCCTTTATATTCCCCTCCTTTTTTTGCTTCTTTTCAGAGCCGACTCCCTCTCATTCTTCATCCCCCTTCCTTCTCTTTCATATTCCATGATTTTCTCTCTCCTTCAGCACAGGCTGCTAAGATTGTGGTGCACGACGAGTCAATGTTACATGCTGTTCATGGAGAAGGGATTAACTTGCTACCAAACACCAAACAATAAATATAAAGTCACTATTATATTTTTAAAATCATGACACATCATCGTGTGGCCTATCATCCTTTCATTAAATTAATAGTTAAAAATTGAAAATTGTTGTTCCAAATATGTAAGCTGCTATTTTTTCTCTTCTGTGAAAAACAAAAGCAAGCTCTTAAAAAAGGACAAACATCAAAGTCCCGTTCCAGGCAGGTCTGTCAACTCGACAGTCATCTTTGCATAAAAGTACAACTTTTATCTACTTGAATGGGGAAAGACACAAATCTTCAAAATGTTTTTTCAAGATTATGATCAAATAACATGTTTCAAATCTAGTAATATCTGACAACAATGGTATCATATATTGTGCCTCTTCATCTTAGATAATGCAAAATAAATAAATAAAAAATGTAGGTTCTTCATCGAATGCGCATGCACAATCACATTATGTCTGTATCTCAAAGGTGATTGGCTCTTTCATCTGCTATTATGGGTCTCTGACAAATGTTGTACAAATGCTCAGTTACAACTTGGACTGTCGATTTAATGGAATTTACATACATGCCAGAGGTATTTGTATGATAAATCACAACAAAATAACATGCTAACATAAAACAATTAAAAAGAATGGATTATCTTAGCATACAAGCAATTTAAGCGTGAAGTGCATCTATTATTATGAGCCATGTAAATAGGTGGCAGGCCGCTTCAACAAACACCAGAAGCAGCGCAGCTACAGAATGAGAACCGCTTACCTAGAAGGAAGTTCAACAGAATACAGGAAGCTCGATACGTGTTTTTTTTTAAAGATTCCACAACTTTTAACTTGACACAGTGTCCTAACGTTTATGATGCTGAATACCAGTGAGACACTCCAAACATGTCTGTCTGAGGCACACGCGTGCATAGAGCGACAATTAATAGTATTGCTGACAGAATGCAAGAACGCATACTGTGAGAACTTGACACATTGACTTACTGCAAAACAGATCACTGTCAACCGAAAGCTTGTTCAATGATATGAGAATAAAACTAACATTGGATTGAGTTCTTAAGTCACTTTTTGTATTGTCTAATCAATGTTTTATTCATCTGCCACAATAATGCAATTTATTCCAAACTGAATTTCAATCCGTATTGTATATATATATATATATATATATATATATATATATATATATATATATTTAAATGTTCAGAATCAGAATTGACTTTATTGCCAAGTAATTTTTCACATACAAGGAATTTGATTTGGTTTTGATGCATACAATAGCAATAAACAATACACATAGTTAGATAAATAATAAACAATATTTAAGAAAAAATAAACTGACTGGTTATATTGGCACCCTTGGTAAATATGAGAAAAGATGGCTGTGAAAAATATATCCTTTTTGTTTATCCTTTTGGTCTTTTATTCAATATAATCACAAAAATCTATCCACAAATGGATATCAAGCAATTCCAAACCCAACACAAGTTTGATAAAAAATATATATATATATATATATATATATTTTTTTGTCAAATGTATGTGTGACACAATTATTGGTACCCTTCAATACTTTGTGCAACCTCCCTATGCCAAGATAACAGCTCTGGGTAAGAGTCAGATAAGGGTCTTCTCTTATAATGCCTAATGAGGTTGGAGAACACCTGGCAAGGGATCCATTCAAAATCTCTACAGATCCTTCAAATTCAGAGGTCCATGCTGGTGGACTCTCCTCTTCAGTTCACCCCACAGGTTTTCTATGGAGTTCAGGTCAGGGGACTGGGATGTCCATGGCAGAACCTTGATTTTGTGGTCAGTGAACTATTTTTGAGTTGATTTTGATGTTTTGTATTTGTATTATACCAAGAACAAAACAATTTCTGCAATTCTCCAGCTGTGATCCTTGGAGAATTTTTGGCCACTTGAACCATCCTCCTCACTGTGCATGAAGACAGAATAGACACACGTCCTTTTCCAGGCCGATTTGTAACATCTCCAGTTGATTGGCATTCCCTATTATTACCCTGATGGTTGAAATGGGTATTTTAGATGCTTTAACTATTTTCTTATAGCCACTTCCCATTTTGTGAAGCTCAGCAACCTTTTGGTGCACATAACTATATTCTTTTACAACTGAATGTTTCTTGTCACCCAGGTGTACTAAAAAAAGTAATATATGAATGGGAATATACTTCAGATTCTTTTTACTCGTAAGAATTTCTAGGGTTGTCAATAATTGTGGCAAATGTGTTTTGGAGAATTAATTTATTTATTGAATTATGAGACCCCACCCCCCCCTCCTTTCAATAAGTTTACTTCAATTAATTAGATTTTTTGCTAGTATTTTGAATGAAAGATCAAAAGGATAAACAAAAAAGACAGAATTTTCACAGCCTTCTTTGCTCATATTTACCAAGGGGGCCAGTATTTTTGGCCACAGCTGTAGTTATTTATTTATAAATATTTTAGTTATTATCCCTTATTTATAGGAATTATCTTAATTTTAATATTTATATTAATTTTCTTAGCAAATAATAATGTATGCGATTAATTGTAATTAATTTGATTAATTGGCATGTCATGTAATTAATTCAATTACATTTTTTTATTGATTAACAGCCCTAGTTACGACACATCATCAGGGTAACACATGTGAAATTAAAATAATGCAATAAACATTAACTAAACTACATCATATATAACACATAACACCCCACCCCATTGTCACAGATCTCCCTGTCTTTCCTTGCTTTTATGCTCCACGCTCCCTCTCCACTTATCACTAATCAACTGCACCTGTCTCTTGTTTCCGTTCCACTCTTTAAATACTCTGTTCTCCCCTCACTCTTGTTCTGGTCTCGTTAATCGTTAATCGTTTATCGTATACAGACTCACTCCTTCGTTCCTGTGATCTGGTCATCTCCACGCTCCTTCGTTCCTGTGATTTTCCTGTCTCCACGCTCCTTTGTCGATCCTCCTATCTCCATGCTCCTTCGTTCCTGTTAACTTCCTATCTCCACGTTCCTTTGCTCCTTCTAACCCAAGCTCCTCGCTCCTTTTACTCCAGCGGAGATCTCGGAAGCTCAACGATCTCGGAAGCTCAACGATCAATGTAGCTCCACGCTCGTCCAAGCTCTGCGCTCATTCACTCCAGTGACGTCACTCCAAACTCCGCGCTCATTCTCCAGCTCCACGCTCATTCACTCCAGTGTTGTTACGCCATGCTCCGTGCTCATTCTCCAGCTCCAAACTCATTCACTCCAGTGACGTCAACCTAAGCTCCACACTCGTCCAAGCTCTGCGCTCATTCTCCAGCTCCACGCTCATTCACTCCAGTGACGTCACCCCAAGCTCCACGCTAGTCCAAGCTCTGCGCTCATTCTCCAGCTCCACGCTTATTCATTCCAGTTATATCAGCCCAAGCTCCACGCACTTCTGATACTCATCTCCTTCCCTTAACACTCTTATTAAATAAACACAACCTCCGGGTTTAAGACTACTCCTGTTTCTGAGCGCATATGTTACAGAAGACCAGACCTTATACTAAAACTTCGGATATGGAGCCAACGGCTTTGTTCATGGAGCTCTTCAGACAGGATCTTTCCATTCTGGAATATTCTACCAGGTTCCTTCACCTCGCAACAACTACAGGCTTCCCTGATTTGTACTTAAAGCCCATCTATGGAATGGGATTGAACTTCCAACGTACAACAGTACTGCCTGAGGTGGGAAATCTCTCCCTGGTTGATTATGTTGTGGTCACCTTGATCCTCAATGTACCCTTCCCTGACCTCTCCAAATTAATTGGCGGTAACTCCAGGCCTTCCATGGCCCCTGTCTGCATGCCTGCCATGGTCAGCGAGCCAGAGCCCATGCCTGCCACGGTCAGCGAGCCAGAGCCCATGCCTGCCACGGTCAGCGAGCCAGAGCCCATGCCTGCCGCGGTCAGCGAGCCAGAGCCCATGCCTGCCGCGGTCAGCGAGCCAGCGCCTGTAGCCTCGACCGTCCCAGAGCCAGCGCCTGTAGCCTCAACCCCTGTTGGAAAGAGAAGGCGAAGGAAGCGGACATCTTCCTCCCAACTCCCTCCTGAGCCTTCCTCGTCTCCAGAGCTTTCCACAGCTCCACCTCCCGAGCTTCCCAGAGCTCCGCCTCCCGAGCTTTCCACAGCTCTGCCTCCCAAGCTTTCCACAGCTCCGCCTCCAGAGCTTTCCACAGCTCCGCCTCCAGAGCTTTCCACAGCTCCGCCTCCTGAGCTTTCCACAGCTCCGCCTCCCGAGCTTCCCACAGCTCCGCCTCACCAACCTTTCATGGCTCCACCTCTCCAGCCTACCGGGGCCTCTCCTCTCAGACCCTCCATGGTCCCGCCTTCCATGACTCTGCCCCTAGAAGTATCAATGGCTCCGCCTTCTCCGGCTCCGCTCCTAGAGTTCTCCACGGCTCCGTCTTCCACGGTTCCGCCCCTTGAGTGCTCCTTGGATACGCCCCTTGATCCTTCCATGGCTCCACCCATAAAGTTCTCCTTATCTCCGCCTTCCACGGCTCCGCTCCCAGAATTCTCCGTGACTATGTCTTCCAAGACTCCGCCTCTTCCGGCTCAGCCCCTTGAGTGCTCTATGGATACAACCCTAGAACCTTCTATGGCTCCGCCTTCCACGACCTCGCCCACAGGGTCCTCCTTGGCTCAGCCTTCCACGACACCGCCCATGAAACCTCCCTGGCCACCTGACCCGATCCCTGTCCTGAGGCCACCTCCCAGGCCTCCTGAGCCAATCTCTGCCCTTAGGCCGTCTCCCTGGCCTCCTGACCCTGTCCTGCAGCCACCTCCCAGGCCTCCTGAGCCATTCTCTGCCCTTAGGCCATCTCCCTGTCCTCCTGACCCTGCCCTGCGGCCACCTCCCAGGCCTCCTGAACCTTTCCCTGCTCTTAAGCCCGCCTCTTTTTCTAACCTTTCTCTTGGGGTCTTTCCTTCTCTGTTTTCCTCCCTTTCTTTTCTTTGGGTGCCAGGAGTCGCCCATTTTAAAGGGGGGGGGGGGGGGGGGGGGGTAATGTCACAGATCTCCCTGTCTTTCCTTGCTTTTATGCTCCACGCTACCTCTCCACTTATCACTAATCACCTGCACCTGTCTCTTGTTTCCGTTCCACTCTTTAAATACTCTGTTCTCCCCTCACTCTTGTTCTGGTCTCGTTAATCGTTTATCGTATACAGACTCACTCCTTCGTTCCTGTGATCTGGTCATCTCCACGCTCCTTCGTTCCTGTGATTTTCCTGTCTCCACGCTCCTTTGTCGATCCTCCTATCTCCACGCTCCTTCGTTCCTGTTAACTTCCTATCTCCACATTCCTTTGCTCCTTCTAACCCAAGCTCCTCGCTCCTTTTACTCCAGAGGAGATCTCGGAAGCTCAACGATCTCGGAAGCTCAATGATCTCTGTAGCTCCACGCTCGTCCAAGCTCCGCGCTCATTCACTCCAGTGACGTCACTCCAAACTCCGCGCTCATTCTCCAGCTCCACGCTCATTCACTCCAGTGTCGTCACGCCAAGCTCTGCGCTCATTCTCCAGCTCCAAACTCATTCACTCCAGTGACGTCAACCTAAGCTCCACGCTCGTCCAAGCTCTGCGCTCATTCTCCAGCTCCACGCTCATTCACTCCAGTGACGTCACCCCAAGCTCCATGCTAGTCCAAGCTCTGCGCTCATTCTCCAGCTCCACGCTTATTCACTCCAGTTATATCAGCCCAAGCTCCACGCACTTCTGATACTCATCTCCTTCCCTTAACACTCTTATTAAATAAACACAACCTCCGGGTTTAAGACTACTCCTGTTTCTGAGCGCATATGTTACACCCATAAACATTTTGTAAACATTTTTACAAAATTTTACTGAAAAACTAAGTGTATTGCCTTTTTAAATATTTTTCAAATTGTTTACGTATATTTTATGCTAACTACTCATTAACCAATTGACGTTTTTTTAAACTTTTTTTAAAGTCTTTTACCATTAAAATTAAAGACATTTTTTACAGTGTACTTTTTTGTTACACAGAAAAAAATATGTATGTGTAGTATGGTTTGGAATGATATGAGGGTGAGTAAATAATGTAAAATTTGTCATTTTTGGATGAACTATTGCTTAAAGAGCATTTAAGGTCATTATCTATAATCTGGAAATGTAATCAAATTACATGACTGATGTTTTTGAATTAATGAGAGCAGTTCTTAATTATTCTTAAAGAAAAAATTGAAGAAAATATTCTTGATATTTTTCATGGAAAACATGGTCCCTTTAAGAATCAAAAACAAAGCACTGGTGAGCTGTGGCCAGGCTAGGCTTAATAGCTTGCTTTTATGCCTATAATTCTGAAGGTTGATCAGTGAAAAACAAGTTCCATCACAGTGGTGCAAGACCTCAAATGATGTGCAGAGATGGAAGCTATTTTGTAAGTTGTAGTATATAAGCTGTCATGGTAGACGGATTCGCCCATGAGTATTAAGCATCACTTCAGTTAAAGAGCTGCACTAGCCTTCTGGTTCACTGTGCACTGAGCTAGAGTGTCCCAAGAGCAAATTTCGTTCACAGCAAAGCAAAATTCCATCTCTTATGCTTCAGATGTTCTTTTCATGAGGATTATTAAATAATTTCAGGCATAAATTATAATTGTGATGATTGGCATTTGCTGTAGACATTGTGATCTGCTGTCATATTTCAAACCATACTTTGAGCATACTTAGACTTTTTTAGATTGGTTTGTGGAGATTTTAAAAATGTCCTCATAAAAAGGGTTTACCTCTAAAGATATGAAAAGTATGAAATGTATTTTAAATCATGTATGCACACACAAGATGAAGAATCTGTAGCCTAATACAAGCTGTTTTATTTTACATAGCTCGGGTCTTCTTGAGGGGCTGCCATGTTGAGATCACACAAACAGGGAAATATTAATTTCAATTCAGTTACCCCTCTATTAGCAGCAGAGCAGGCCCAAGGCATAAGCGAACTACCAGGGGGCCCCCAAGAGCACACAAAATGACAGCTTGATTTTTTTGTGTGATATATTATGTCAATGGACAATGATAATTATACAAAAATGCAATATTAAATGCAATATTATGTTAACGGGCTGCAGGATGCAAGCAAAGTTAGTTAGTTGATTGAAGAGGCAGCATTGCAGTAAAACAGCTTTTTCACAAAAACATATCCTTTGATGCAGAGAAAAAGAAAAAGAAGAAAGTAAGTAGCTAAGCTATGTTGTGAGCTAACATTAGCTTAGGAAGCATATCTTGTTGTTTTAGGAAAGTACAAGTTTGATTAAACATCCATAAATTGCCTTGATATCTTAATATATTATAATACAACATATTACTTAGCTAGTTTTAGATTAAAGTTTTTGTCTTCTGTGTAAAAATAACTTTCCAGTGTATTTATTTTTGTAATAAAAATAAGCTTCTGTTCCATAAACTTGGCTCTGACAAAAGCTTAACATTATTTACATTAGTCTACCATTTTTGGGGTCTATGCTATTATATTCCAATACCATTATGCCTCAATTAGCTAGTTATAGATTAAGAGTTGTTGTTTTAGGTGTACAGATGCTTGCTGCTGTGTATAATAATTTATGTTGTTAAAATAACATTCTGTTCCGTCAACTATGTACTCTTATGAAACTTCCCTAGGAGCACTGTTGAAATATTTTTTAGGTGGGGCACAACCAACACCACCTGTCCCAAGTGCCAGTGATGATGATACAGCAGGTGAGTTTTCAACAATCCCAGATCAATTTATTTATATGGATAAACCATGCCTTTTGTGAGATCTTTTTTTGTTTTTGACAGACAGTTGCATTACCTTCTAATAAGACAAACTAACATGGCTAGCTTTTATTATTCTTATTATTCTTATTTTTATTATTATTTTCATCTTTCATCAGGCCCATCCTCTGCAGGAGAGGAGCACTTACCAGCACCTGCATCCACTGATCCTACTGTTCCATGTCTGTTTCAACCTCAGCGGATGTGGCAAGTTAATAGCCCAGCAGACTTTGTATTTGCTCAGTTTACTGTAGAATATCCTGAGATTAATATTTCTAATTATAATTATTAATGTCATTTCCTTATAGGTCCTTCTACTTCTGTGGTCATTGGGATCGATGTCACATCTACTCCCTCAGCAACTTCCAGCCTACACCATGGATCGGCTGCTCTTCCAGTTGACCCAGCTGAGTGGTCATCTATCCTGTCCAACTCAGAAAGGACTGATCTGGTAAGCAGATGGCCACTGCCTATAAAGGAAAACTTCACATTCCTGGAAAAATCTGATAGCCGAAGCTTCCACTACCACTACACCTGCAGACAATTAATTAATGGGAAAAAAAATCAAGTGGAGCTGGCTCACTTATTCAAAAAGAAATGCAGTCTACAGCTTCTGCTGCAAATTCTTCTCCAGGAAGTCCAAAAAAACTGGTAACAGAGGGTCAACAGGATTAGGTAAATATAGGTGTGCTACTGTTACAATTAAAAAGGGTATACTCATGCCAGGCAGACATTGGTATGATGTAAGCAACACAGCTACAACTAATACAATTGATAATGGGTGTGCTAGATTTATAGTGTGCGAAGCATTGACAATATTCAATCATATTTGCGGCACTGAGGGGTCCCCAAATAAAATTTTGCTTAGGGCCCCATAAAGGCTTTGGCTGGCCCTGATTACATTTTCTTTCACAGAATAAATTATTCATGGCAAACTGCAAAAAAAATTAATTAAATAAAAATAAAAAATACTTTTTTACAAAAACATATTTGGAATAAGGAATTCAATTTAACAGCAATGGCAACATGAATTGTGCTTCTTTAGCTCAAATCATACCAAAAAAATATATTTTTTCTAGATAATTGCAGGCAATTGAGGGAACAAACAAGCAATTGTCTCTTTTAAAAGTAGGGTGGATCTACAGGCGCCATATTTAAAGCTACAATTTCTCTCATCCATTTATATATGAAAGGCCCATTTCCTCTCCCTTTTTTTATTGTCCTACCCTGCTACAGACAATTCACTCTTACATAAAGTATTTGCAAACTAAATGACCAGAGCGCAGTATGAAAATCTGACTTTCACAATTCATTCATTTCTGTATCTTTCAAATGCAAGAGCAACAAGAGCTACTTGTGTGTCCAGCACCTCAATAGCTAGTTGCATTGACTGACTGATTAATTAATGTTTCATATTTTTTATTTTTTTTTATTCACCCAGCAATGGATTTGTATCGGATAGCACAGCGTGCTGCATTATGACTTTATTACAGGTTTTATATTCTGTGTGTCTTATAAAAATCTAATTGCATTATTTGGTCTGGTCTTTTCAAAAAGTAATTGAATTATCCATTGGTTCCTTTGAGACAAAGATAAAAAGAAAAAAATATATAATGCATTATTCATATTTTGCTCTGAAAGCTTATTAAGTAAAATGGACCACACCATGATAACCCTTTTTATTTGTAATTATGCATGAGCTTCTTGTTTCAGAAAAAATAATATCTAAGCACTGCAAAAATGCTAGTTATTTCTTTTTTCTGGTCATTCTGCTCAAACTCTAAAATTACTCTAATAATACAACACACTCTTTTTTCAAAGAGAAGAATCTGTATAAACTAGCCTATTAGACACAAATAGACATGCTCGTAAGACATAAACGTGCATTTAGTTTAGCTATGTTTAAAGCACAAATTATTTCTGTCACAAGCCCACCAAACATATTTGCAAAATAATGAAAAAACAAAAAAACAATATATATATTATATATATATATATATATATATATATATATATATATAAAGAACACAGTATGTATGTATGTGTATATATATATATATATATATATATATATATATATATATATATATATATATATATATATATGTATGTTAAACATATTTTTCAAACGCATGCCACTGGTTGAGCCAATGTTGCTGTGTCAGGCTGGTTGGGATGCTCAAACAAAGAGAGCAATGTCTTGATAGTGCCACAGAGCTAAAGTATTTACACTTATGGGGGAATCAACCTACGAATTGCTTTTTTGTAAATCTCTGTACATTATTCTAAGCTAGGATGAATTTACTTCAACAATGAAAAGCATGGCTTAAGGTTTAAAGAAATAGTTCACCTAAAAAAGAAAATGTTGTCATAATTTAGGCTTACCCTCAATCCTGTCATTCCAACACATATGACTTTCATTCTTATGCAAAAAACAAAGCAAAATACAAACAAAACAAAAGGAAACGTCGCAATGAATATCTGTTTGTTTTTCAAAACAATTGCCGTGAGTTGCACCTCAAATTTGATGCTTAAAAAAGAACCTAAAAGTATATTTAAAGGTATTATCAGCTGCCATGAATTGTAAAGACAGAAGATAGAAAGTCATACAGGTTTGGAACAACATAAGGGTGAGAAAATGATGACAGAATTCACATGTTTGGGTGAACTATTCCTTTAAGTGACAAGTAAAGTTTAAATTAGGCATACCTTTCATAACTACAGTATTCTGAAAACCCCAGTACCACCTCATCCCAAACAACAAAAGACAGAACACCTTATGAATACAAATGGGTCAGTTGCAACTGCAAAGTTGATTACACAAATTTACTCTGCTATTCAAAACAGTTCTATCACAGCTCTTGACAAATTGCTTTATATAAGAGGAGGAAATAGACAAAAGCTGCACAAAAAGCGAGCCACCTACACAGTTGTGTTGGAACAAAAAACATAAGCTAATGCTACATAAGCAGCTTCCTGATCCTAAAGGTAATGTGTGCTCATGTGGATTACATGTGTGAGGGAGAGCAAATTTTTCACTGTCATGACTCAGTCACGTCTTGCTGAGATGACGACTGAGTCAGACCTCAAATGAGAAATATTTTAACACACCCTTGAAGTTCTGCAGCAACAGCACACAATTTTTTTCTTATTTTTATTTATTTATTCAAATAGAATAAGAATGTGAAAATGCTGACGAAAAGCCTATTAAATGGTTAATGTTTAGTCACCTAAAAAAAAAAAGAAGTCTTTTACAGTAAAATATTTTCACCTTAAAATGTACAATGAAGAAGTACCTGTGTGATGCATCACATTACTGAACTAATATAAATAGATATCGTCTCGGTTACGTATGTAACCTCCGTTCCCTGATGGAGGGAACGAGACGAAGAAGCGAAGAAGCGACACTAGGGGTCTCTCTTGAGCGCCGAAAGATACCTCTGATCTATGAAAAAAGGCCAATGAGAGTTGGCGAACAGTATTTGCATACTCCGCCTCCGGATACGGATATAAAGGCGAGAGAAATACGCTCGTTCATTCAGGATTTTTCTGAGGAGCCGGGAGTGTTCCGGGCATCTCAGCGGCTCGGCTCAGCGACGTGGCCGGGAAGACACGACGTCTCGTTCCCTCCATCAGGGAACGGAGGTTACATACGTAACCGAGACGTTCCCCGTCTGTCACTCACTTCGACGTCGTGTCGAAGAAGCGACACTAGGGGTCCACTTCAAAACTCGCCATGCGCTGAGCCGTGTACGTGTACTGCTGACACAGAAGCGGGCAGGTATTTTGCACGTGCACAAGCGACCAACTGTGTTCAGGCTGCACGTACTCTTCCCCAATGCCCCGAAAAAGCGTCAGCACCCTTTTGGTTACCCTAGGGGGGAACAAGGTGACGCTCCCAACTAGGGAACGGGCCAAGCCTGGCTGGGCCTCTTTTCTCTCTATGTTTTCTCGGCATAGAGCAAGAGCAGCCGGGGCCCTTACCGCATCGAGGGAAGGGGGTCTTATTCCGATGTCCTATTCTTTTAGGGGGAAAAGACCCTGCGGAGGCCACACCCGCCCAGCAGGGGAGGTAAAGGTGGCAAAATACATCACATGGCCACTTTGGGCATGTGGGAGGAAATGGCGCGGTGGTAGATCCAGCCTCGAGGAGGGGGGAGTTGCTACAACACGGCGACCGGAGGGCAGCGAAGGACTGCCTAAGGGAGACACGGGTCAGCTCGCAAGGTGACCGTACCGCGGAAATACACACAGAAGGAGTCCCGTAGGAGGCCTGATCGGTGGAGCACCTATTCCAGTAGGGGTAGCCGGAGGTACCCGTAGTGGACTGGACCAGCACGTTCCTCCGCTGAACTGCTGCGGGCCCGAAGGGCTAGGGAGGAATCAACCAGGGACCTAGGTCCTCTGGGACAAAAGCGCACTGTTTTGCCTTGGCAGAGGGAAACGGCGCTGGAACAAGCGGTTCACCCGGTCAGATCGTCGACGTGTACCGAGTTCTACGGGCTCAGACCTGAGAGAACACGGGACGAGACTGACTCAACCCTGAGATCATAAGGGTGTTAGGTGCTGCCCAGCCCGCAGCTCTGCAAATGTCTGCTAGGGAGGTGACCCTAGCCAGTGCCCATAAGGATGCCACGCTCCTAGTGGAGTGGGCTTGAACCCGTAAGGGGGGCATGGCCTGGGTGTGATAGGCCAACTGAATGGCATCCACCACCCAGTGAGACACCTCTGTATGGAGACAGCGTTCCCTTTCTGCTGTCCTCCAAAGCAGACAAAGAGCTGCTCAGAGCGCCTGAAGATCTGGGTGCGTTCCAGGTAGGCACGCAAGGCACGTACCGGACACGACAGTGAGAGGGGCTGGGTCTGCCTCCTCCCGGGGCAGCGCTTGTAGGTTCACTACCTGATCTCCAGAGGGCGTGGTAGGAACCATGGGCACATAGCCCAGTCAAGGTCTTAGGATCACATGAGTATCTGCCGGACCGAGCTCCAGGCAAGTGTCGTTAGTAGGGAACGCTTGCAGGTCCCCGACCCTCTTGATGGAAGTGAGCGCGATCAGCAGGGCCGTCTTTTCAGGAGAGGGCCCTGAGCCAACTGATTCTAGCGACTCAGAGGGGGGGATCTCTGAAGACCGGCGAGGACCACCGAGAGATCCCAGGAGGGGAACAGGTTTGGCCGGGAGGGGTTTAACCTCCGGGCACCTCTTGGGAACCTGACGATTAAGTCGTGCTTACCCAGAGACTTGCTGTCTACTGGGTCGTGGTGAGCTGCGATAGTGGCAACATACACCTTCAAGGTGGATGGGGACAGCCTCCCCTCCAACCTCTCCTGTAGGAACAGGAGCACAGACCTAACTGCGCACCTCTGTGGGTCTTCTGCCCGGGAAGAACACCGATTCACGAACAGACGCCCTTCAGGGCGTAGAGTTGCCTGGTAGAAGGGGCTCTGGCTTGGTTGATCGTGGCTACGACCGTGGTTGGTAGACCAGCTAGATCTTCCGCATCCCGTTCAGGGTCCAGACATGGAGGTTCCAAAGGTCTGGGTGCGGATGCCAGAGCGTGCCCCATCCCTGAGAAAGAAGGTCCTTCCTCAGTTGAATTCGCCAGGGAGGGGCTGTTGCGAGGAGTACAAGGTCCAAGAACCAGGCCTGAGTGGGCCAGTAAGGAGCCACAAGAGTGACTTGCTCCTCATCCTCCCTGACCTTGCACAGCACCTGTGCAAGAAGGCTCACTGGGGGAATGCGTACTTGCGCAGCCCAGCCGGCCAGCTGTGTGCCAGTGCATCTGCCCCGAGGGGAGCCTCTGAACGGGCGTACCAGAGCGGGCAGTGGGAGGTGTCTCGGGAGGCAGAGGGGTCTACCTGGGCCTTGCCGAACCGTTCCCAAATCAGCTGAACCGAGTGGGGGTGAAGCCTCCACTCTCCGCCAGGCAAGCGTTGTCATGACAGCGCGTCCGCTATCACATTGAGGTTGCCGGGGATGTGAGTGGCACGCAGCGACTTGAGTCGGTGCTGGCTCCAAAGGAGGAGACGATGGGCAAGTTGTGACATATGACGGGAGCGTACGCCGCCTTGGCGATTTATGTACGCGACCACAGTGGTGCTGTCCGACCTGACTAGGATATGTTCGTCCCGAATTAACGGGAGAAACTTCCGCAGGGCCAAAAGGACGGTCAACAACTCGAGTTGATGTGCCAACGCAGCTGGGCCCCTTTCCAACGGCCTGAGGCTGCGTGCCCGTTGCAAACGGCGCTCCAACCCAATCTGGAGGCGTCGGTCGTGACCAGGACGCGTCTGGACACCTTCTGTAGGGGCACTCCAGCCCGTAAGAAACAGGGGTCTGTCCAGGGGTTGAATGTCTGATGGCAGGCGGGGGTGATTGTTACCCGGTGCGTGCCGTGGCGCCATGCTCGTCTCGGGACTCGGGTCTGGAGCCAGTGTTGGAGCGGTCTCATATGCATCAACCCCAGCGGCGCGACCGCCGCGGAGGACGCCATATGCCCCAGGAGCCTCTGGAAAAGTTTTAAGGGGACCGCTGTGCCTGGCCTGAAGGCGGCGAGGCAGTTCAACACTGACTGGGCACGCTCGTTGGTGAGACGTGCCGACATTGAGACCGAGTCTAACTCCATCCTGAGAAAAGAGATGCTCTGAAATGGAGTGAGCTGGCTCTTTTCCCAGTTGACCTGAAGCCCCAGACGGCTGAGGTGCCTGAGCACCTGGTCTCTGTGGGTTTTGTATAGTAACTCTCGTGAGAGGACAGAGACAGGCCGAAGGGGAGGACTTGTACTGATACACCTGGCCCCCGAATGCAAACCGCAGGTAGGGGTGGTGTCGGGGCAGGATGGAGACGTGGAAGTACGCGTCCTTCAGGTCTACCGCTGCGAACCAATCTAGATGCCGGACGCAGGTTAAGCGTGAGCATTTTGAACGGGAGTTTGTGCAACGCTCGGTTGAGAACTCGCAGGTCCAAGATTGGTCGTAAGCCGCCGCCTTTCTTGGGTACGATGAAGTAAGGGCTGTAGAAACCCTTCTTCATCTCGGTTGGAGGGACAGGCTCTATCGTGTCTTTGGCCAGAAGAGTCGCGATTTCCGCGCGCAGGGAGTGGGCGTGTTCGCCGTGTACTGCGGAAAAGCGGACGCCCATGAAGGGGGGCGGGGGCCTGGCAAACTGAATTGCGTAACCGAGTCGGATGGTCCGGGCCAGCCAGCGAGACGGGTTGGGAAGTGAAAGCCACGCGTCCAACCTCTGCGCTAGGGGCACCAAAGGGACGATTAATTTTGACGTACCCGGCGGGGCTTCGCAGCGGGGCGGAGCAGGTAGGGCAGCGTTGGGCGGCGACGGAGCGACCCGCGGCTGAGGTGCTGAGACAAGACTCAAAGCACTTACCTTGCTCCGCACACCCGGCAGGGGGCGGGTTAGTGACTGAGGAGGAGGTCCTGGGTAGGCGTCCTCTAGACTCGTCGGAACCGGCCGGCCGGGGGACAGTCGTGGGGCTGAAGATGGGTGGTCGGTGTCCAGGAAGCCAGGACTGTTGATATCTGGGGGCAAAGTGCCGTGAGAACGGCATTTGCGGGCCAGGTGACCCAGAGACAAAAGGAAATAGCTCATTACAGAGAATATGAGAATGTGAAAATTAATTCAACAAGAAAAGATTCTCCTCCCGGCCCTCCACCGGGGACGGAGCGGTCTTACCAGCCTCCGGAGCTAACATCTTGGTCCCTGGGTTGAAAGTCTACGGACAGCCTGGGAGCCTTCCGGGTCCTCGAGGGGGTCCGTGAGACGGGGGCGTCCATTTCCTGCAGCGTGCTCGACGCTGGGGCTGAGAGCTGGGCCCGGGTTGAGGCGGAGCAGGGTGTTTCACAGCCGCAGGAGGACGCCCGTCGGCGAGCAGACGGGGCATGGCCCATGGCGGCAGGCTTGCGGCGGGGCAGGATGTGTAGTGGCCTCCGTCTGCCTCACCGCTGAGGACTACTGGGCAGAGTCGTCAACGGTGGCGCCGAATGGACGGAGCTGGGAGACGGGGGTGTGGGAGAAGGTGTGCCTTGTCCACCTCCCGCATTTCGACCAGGTCCAGTCCACAGGTGCGTTTCTGGACCACAAGGGGTGGCCATCGCCTGTTCGAGTGCCAGCGCTTCTGACCTCCGTGGCCCGTGGCTTTCTCTCATTACAAAAGAAAGCCGTGCGACCGCAATGCTATAACGGCCATGTTCTCACACTGAGAAGATGAACCATTGGAGAGAATACTCATCCCGAGCTCAGACGGAAGCAAACAAGCGTGCCGGGGAGGCGGGAAGTTCGAGGGGATTTACCCGGCAAACAGAGCCCGTCATTGTCCCCAAATCGTGTTCATCGCCCGCGGCGCCTGCGTCAATCCCGTAGGAAGGAGGCGAGGCGCGGGGGGCGGCTGAAACGGCTTTCTCTCATTACAAAAGAAAGCCACACGACCGCAATGTTGCCATGGCTATGTTCTCGCACTGAGAACATAAACCATTCATAAAACATTGCTTGCGTGCGATCGCAGCCCAGGCATGCAAGACAGTGTTTTATGACCGAGAGAGGTGGGGAGAAATCACCGCATCCAGAAACTACACAGGGGCGGAAATTACATCTTTATAAAGACGCGTCCTGAAAAGGACGTTCAACGCCGCTGTGTAATGCTCTTTCAGAGAAATAAACTCTTTTATGGAGAGAATCACTCTTTCAACTCTTTTAACTCTGCGCTGTCGAAGCGCCCAGGGGCAAACTGCACGCCGGCAGTGAAGAGAAAAGCCGCTGTAGTGCGCCGTAAATCCAACAGCAAAGCAGAGCGTCAGAGGATCAGAAGCAGGATCAGTTGTGTTACTCGCAGCTGACTGCATACACACGACCATCGGCTCCGAAGAAAATTACTGAATGAACGAGCGTATTTCTCTCGCCTTTATATCCGTATCCGGAGGCGGAGTATGCAAATACTGTTCGCCAACTCTCATTGGCCTTTTTTCATAGATCAGAGGTATCTTTCGGCGCTCAAGAGAGACCCCTAGTGTCGCTTCTTCGACACGACGTCGAAGTGAGCGACAGACGGGGAAAAATAATATTTTAATCTCATTCATGTACATTAGGGTTAGTCGTGTGCTACCCTGATGGCGCTTTGTTTTTGTGTGACACTATGCATGGTCCATGTATGTTTATTAACCATTGTTCATAAAATGGCCAATTCTGATGAACCTTAAGTCATCATGTGGCCTTCTATTTAACCGCCTGAATTAGTATGGTGGTTTTCTGTATATTTGAAAGTACAATTACAATTGAAAGATTTTAGTATTTTAAGTAAGTTTGCAAATTAACATTAGACTGTACTGCATCACTTAATGATATATATGGTTATGAATTGTAAAATATACAGGCACCAGAATGCCATTTCTTAAAGGGGTCTTGGCATGTTTTTTTTATTATTTTAATGTGTTCCTTGAGGTTTATATATATTTGTAAAACATGGTAATTTTCCACCCTCATTCTGACCCTTTGTAAGAAATGTTCAGTTTTGGTGCTGCTTCTCTTTTAAGGCTTGATAGTAAACGCCCACTGTTTTGATTGGCTCTTGACTGACCTGCTCTCTCCTTGCCATCTCACTGCTTATCGCTAGTGGGCAGGGCTGTGGAAGTGATAGGGTAAAGTAGGCTTTTATGTATTGTTGTGGAGGCGGTCAGATGCAGATGTATATCACACAGTGACATCACAATATGGAGGGAGTAGAGAACGAGTCGTTTTTGTAGCTTAGTTTCAACAAATGATTTTTTGCACACAGCGAGGAGGAAGTTATGAGTTCTGAAATTATAGTATGTTTTTCTTGTACAATAAACTCGTCTATGTCAAAATATCAAGGTAAATTTGATTTCTTGTGCCATTTAAAGCCTGAAACACTGTAAATGTATTTTTTTTTACATAAATTTTTGGCAACCACAACTTCATTTTTTTTTTTGCATAAATCTAGCTTTTTTTTAAAAAGTTCAATTAAAGTAGAACCATTAGTGCTAATATGTTTTATTGTCAGAGAATTTGCTATACAGATTCAGTCAATTCCATCAACCACATGAGAAGCTGAAGTAAGAGACACTGTAAGACAATCATTGTGCAGGCTAATGTGCTACTATTACCAACTTAAATATTAAAGTTTAAAACATAATAATGACCTATCTAAAATGTATTATTGAGGCGCTTCCTTGGCTCTGGTAATAGAATTCTTCCTGATGGAACCTGGCAGAATGATGCATGAATATGGATTGGCAGGATTATGGAGCAGTGTCACGCTTAACTCAGGACACTGATAGCCGCAGATTAGATTTTTGCAAACTCATCTTGCCAGGAGTAATTCAAATTCAGAGTATAAATGCAGAAATGCATTTGCTATTCATAGTTCTCGTGGGCACCTTTGCCATCGATATCAGCTTGACACCTTTTTGGCGCTGTTACAGCTGAGGAGTTAGAAATGTCCTATAATTCTATCCTGGCCCTCTCACTGACTTTATTAAGCACTACCATATAAGCCCTGTTTTTCATGATGTTAAGAGAAAAACATGAGGTCCCTGCGGTGTTCCCATACACAGTAGTGACAATTGTTTCACAGAGCTGTTCTTGTTGGATTCCAGGTCTAGACAGATCAAGACAGCACACTTTTGGATCAGTTTGTGAGCTGGTTAGAGAATAAGAAGAAAATGCCTGTCTGTTTGGTTGTATGACGCTGTTGCAAAGGAAGATTGGAATAATAAGACTGAGTTTGACCCAAGGCAAATGTTGAGACTCAACTGTAACCCATGCTTGCAAAAAATCCAGCACTTTTTGACATAAAATCTTGTTTTTGCCCATTAACAACCACAATACCTGAGTAAACGTATCTGGAAACTGTATTCATCTGCAGGCTATAGTTCTTCTGTCAAAAAAGAGCCTCTGATGTTTCTCCCTAGATATACTGTTGCGTAGTTCAAGTAAAAGGAAAGGCAAGTTTTCTTAGAAACTTTATGTAATGTGTTTTCTGTGTAAATAGTTGAATCTCTGTGCTACTGAGATATTGCATTTCCCAAACTACCTCTCATTTAAATCATCAAGAAATTGTCTCTGAAAGTCTCTTCATTTTCTTTTGATCGATAAAAGGCTTTATAACAATCTGTTCAGGCTTTAGCAAATGCTATTCCTCAATCCGGCTGATATTACTAAGCAGCTGTACATATGAACATGGTTAAGAAAACCTGTATTGGCATTTCAGAGTGGTCTGATTGTGAATTGCCATCTATATTTTTCGAGACCTCGAAAACAACCTGGCTGGATGCCAGATGATATATTGTCTCATAGCAGATGTTTACAAGAATAATGAAACATCTTGACATGTCACAGCTATTTCGTCATTTTTCTATGCCGCTAAATGTGGCTCAGAATCACCTCCTGTGCCTGGAGAACAGTCTGACAATGGGGCCAAATCCACCAATGAGTATGACAAACATTGAATATCAAATTCAATGTACTGCCTAAATAAAAGGAGCTACAAGGAACTCCAAGGAGACTCGATTGGAAGATCTTTTCAGAACAAATTTACTGCCAAGATACTCAACAGAGGGCTTAAATTTGAGCACGACTGACTACAGATTTGCCAAGCAAATACCATTAGGTGTTGAGAATTAATTGTATCTTTTCAGGAGGGAGGATTTTCAAATGCAAATGTCAGCTCATTTTAGCAGGTAATACAAAACTGCCAGAAGGCACTCGGAACACTGTCTCTCATCATTAAACCAAGCTGCCGGATTTATTCACATTCGCCGAGGATCTACACTTCCCCGACAGCAGTCGCCATGAACTCCCTTGTCATTTTTTCCCTCTTTTCCTAAACCTGCTCCTCTTACAAAATTGATTTTGCTCACGACTCTTTGTGCTTCATCATTTAAAGCGATAAGTTTAATTTGTATGATAATGCATTAGGGCATAATAATAGAAACTTTTGTCAATTAGCTCACATAGTTGATGCCAAAAGACTGAATAGACCACAATATTGCTTCATAAAAAATCAGTTCAGCCAACAACTACATTATAACCTGCAATGTACACTGATGCCTGTCCTTGATTAATAAGTGTACCACACCTGCTTAGACATCTTGCATAAAGAATTTACCACTGACACTCACATGAATTGGTCGCTCTTTAAAAGATCAAGCGATGACTGCTGGGGCTGAGAGACACTGAGCATTTTATCTGCCCTGGCTCACAGCCAGCCACATGCTACAGATTCATTTAGGAATAATGGCTTAGCCAAAGCAAGCGTGCGTGTTAGAATCAGGGAGGGAGGAGCCTCAATGAGAGGCGAGGATAGCTATCTGTTTAATCTCCCTTTTCATCAGGAATCGATTAACTGGTCCAATAAAATTAATTACGTCCAGACTTCAGCATAATTACCAACATGATGGCTGTCTCCCAAATTGTGGATTAAATTTCCTAGGTACAAAGAGAAACTGAAATTAGAGGGGAAATAGAAATGAACAAATATGTAATGTACTGACGCAAAAGATACAGCATCTCTCCCAACCCCCACCGCACTACAAGGGATGCTTACAGAATTTCACCTTTCCTCTTGGAGAAAGTGACAGACACTCATTATCATATCAAAGCAATTTTTTTCACCAATCTATGCAAATATTTATGTGATGTGACAAGCAGTGCTAGATGTTTGCGTGATGTGCAATCGCACCAGCTGCTGAAATTTCGTATGTTGTTTTGAATGCAGTTTAACATATTTGTGGAAAACAAGTTGATGATGTTCTGATGAGCAGATTTAATTTTGTAATGGCTTCCAGGAGGTCACTAATTGCATTTACTGTAAGCTTATACAGTATAGCTTTAAATGGTATGAGTAATATCATCTTAAAATGAATTTGCCTTAATCTTTTGAAATAAGTTTGATGTACTATCCAAACAGAAACTCAAAACTCCCTCCCAAATCCAAAAATTCCTATTTAATGAGATAAAAAGAACAAAATTAAATGGTATGAATACTACATTAATACATCAACTATTCAATGTTCTGCAACTTGGCCCTCCATATGATTAAGTAATGAGGAAACAGGATTGATACTATAATTGAGGGCAGGGATTTGATACAAATGTCCTGATTTGATTAGATTCTGACTCACAAGCTCAATTCAATTGGATTCCTATTCCAATTCATATAGATTCAATATCAATTCATATGGGTATATTGCAGTTGTAATGTCGATTTTGCTAACATATGTGTACCCAAGTGGAGAAATGTCATGACATTTAACTCTTACGACCTGGAGTTTTGCGACACCTGTTTTCTGGCACTCTCTCTGTTGCACATGTGTACTGGTTAGAAACACGAGAACATGTATTGTGTAAGAGAGCTCCCAGTTTTGATCAATGGTTGAGAAATCTTGGGATGCATATGGATTGCTTGTGTGGAGTTTGACCACATTTTGCACACATGTGAAGAATGCCCTCTACCGTATGTCATTTTTGTTTTTCATCGTACCGTATTTCATTTTTGTATTTCATCGTACTGTATTTCATTTTTTTATTTCACTGTATTGTATTTCATTTTTGTTTTTAATTTCCATTTTAAATTTTACTGTTTTTCATTCTACTATGATTAATTGTGCTGAAACAGATTTTATTTTTACGGCCCCCTTTTTTTTATACTGTGTTGATTATTTACAACCCACTGGCTATGTATCAAAGAAATTATCTCCCAGCCAATGCAGTTAATTAAACAAACGACTTTCTTGCTAGGTACGGTACTTTAAGAAAACATAAATATTTCAACTTGTATTATTTGCTTTTCATAATTTTGGTAACATTTTAGGATTTAAAAAAATTTACTAATCCATGTATTCCATCAATAAATATGATATAATATTGCATGTATTATTAAATCACTATTACATGAGCAGGATTGCTGTATGGTCCAATACAGCATGGGTTTGATACAGGCACTGGCAGAGTGCCGAAGGTAATCCTGTGCATGGAACTACTTTCTTACACCATGGATCAGGATCTGCCGTTGCTAGTTCAAAAGATGTGCCCAAGCCTCCGTTACTAATTAGAAAACATCACTTTAGAAATAGTAACGATGGCTTGGGCTGTTACTTACAAGTTATTGGAGAAACAAGGATGGTTGTGTGTGTGTGTGTGTTTAAGAGAGAGAGAGAGAGAGAGACCTTCATCACACCTTTATTTATATTTTCACTCTACTGATTTACATAATTTTTCCTAACTGTAAAAAAAGAACCCTTTAAATATATACATATATGTATACCCACACAAATGCATATTTACACAAACATAAAATCACAATAATTAGTTAATTAATAAATTAATAAATAAATAACATTTTACAATTCTTATTTTTCTACAAAATAAATTCAATAAATCTGTCCAAATTATTTGTCAGTTTAAAATACGCAAACTCTACCCTAATCCTAGCTGCTATAAGAGCCTTTAAAACTGTCTGAGGGTTTACTATACCCTCTCCTTTCAATTTCCTTTTCCATGTTAACCATATTGCCAGCTTTGCTTCTCCCACTACAAAATTGATTAACGTGATTTTTTTTCTCTGATGCAACATATTTGGGTCCAAAAATAAACAACGCTTTGTTAAAGCCTAACCCCAATTCTCTAACCCACCCCTCTAAGATCTGAAACAATTCTCTTAACCTGAGACAATTTAAAAACAAATGATATATTGACTCTTCAGTACCACAAAAAGTACATTCTTTCCCTAAAGTGGGGTCAGTGTGTGCCACATGCCTGTTTGTAGCTATCGCCCAGTGAACAACCCTCCACTGGAGATCCGCAGTGCGTTTCTCTATAGGAAGTTTGTACAGGGACCTCCATCAGCCTCTAGGGGATGAGTCTGGTCCAAACAAATCTGACCACTTTGACTCCTCACAGTCTTTGAGTATGTTGCAGTGGGATACTTCCACACAAATGGTGTATAGTACCTTTTTTTGAAGCATTCTCAAAACTATCCATCTCAGGTATCCTGAAGTTCAGGAGTGAACCTTCCTCAGGTTCTACCTCAACGCTGCTGAAATCTCTAATTGGGGAAAATTTGTATGACTCCCTGTGATCTGTCCAGGAATTTCATTTTCCTTTGAGCCTTGTCTGAAGACAGAAGGTAAAGCTGAGACGATTCCCACCATTTTTCTCTTCATAACCCATAGTACCCGTGCTTGTATAAACAGGTTATTAAAAAGAGGTTAATTTTCTGTCTAAAGTCCAAGGTTTGAGAGGTTCCTCTTACATTTAAGAACTGAAAACCAAGCTCTCAATACTGCTTTATAGAACGGGGAAACATCACTCTAGTCCATGTTAGTCAGTTTAATCAAAAACAATTGCACATCATATTTGAAAACATTAATTTTTCTCAACAAAGCACAAGCTGTGTCAGCCCAGCACGGTTCTGAATACAGCAATTTCTGTGCCGCTTGAAGTTTAAAAGTCTTTATTCTGTTTTTAATGTCCATGAGTCCTTGTCCTCCCTCCTGAATAGGCAGGAAGAGTACAGCAGATTTTGTCCAATGCTGTCCAGCCCAGAAAAAATCAATTAACTTTCTTTGTAGTTCTTGAACAACACTATCTGGGGGTTCCAGAACATACATTTTATGCCATAATGCAGAATTAGCCAGATTGTTCATGACCAAAACCCTACCCTTATAAGATAGCTGAGGTAGCACCCACGATCATCGAGACAACCGGTCACACAATTTCTCCACCATACACTCCCAGTTTTTTATCTGTATTGCCCAATTCCTAAAAACACTCCCAACATCTTCAAACCCTCTCTTCCCCATTTAACTCCCCCTGGGAGCACTGGAGGGGCCCACCCCTGCCAAACACCTATTAAATATCCTTCACTTTTCTCCCAATTTACTTTAGCTGATTTAAAACTTTTATTAAAATCAAAACATCTTTATCGCTTCTTATAAAAACAGTAACATCATCAGCATAGGCTGAGAGAGTGATTGGCCTATTTTCAAAACCCTCAACTAGAAACCCCTTCCTCAGTTGGTAAAGTAAAGGTTCAATTGCCATAGAGTACAACTGTCCTGATAATGGACAGCCCTGCCTTATACCTCTATGTACTGACACAGGAAAGCTTAGCCCACCTCCAACCTTTAATAATGCAAAAGCTCCATTGTATAAAAGTTTAATCCAAGAGATAAAATTCTCACCAAAACCAAATGCTTTGAGGGTTTCAAATAAATAAATATGATCAACTTTATCAAAAGCTTTCTCTTGATTAATTGCCAAAAAAACCTACATCTTCATTACTAACATTTGCTAAATTCGTTACATCACGCACAAGAAATATATTGTCATTATTGTTCTGTTTGGCACACAGTAGTTTTGATAATCATTAATAACATATTCTAAAAATAGTTTTAATCTATTTGCAAGGCACTTAGCAAGAATTTTATAGACAGGTCACCTTTTTTTGGTAATAAGGATAAAACTGCTCTCGTCGGCAGTTAATTTTTCCTATAAGAACAGAGTCCAAAATTGCTTATAGAATTCAGACGGAAGTCCATCTATGCCAGGTGACCGACCAGTAGAGAGTTGTTTTACAGCCTCTGACATTTCTTCTAGTTTTATATCAGCATCAAGCCATTGTCTCTGAGCATCAGTTAACTTTGGCAGATCTCCTAGTAGGTTATCCATGCAATTAATGTCACAGTCTTTTGCTTTGAACAAATCAGTATAAAAGTCCTTTGCAAGATCTCTCATTTCTTTTGGATTAGTTGTTAAAGTCCCATCTGGCAGTTTCAAATGTAACATAAGTTACCCGTCTGTCGCTCACTTTGATGTCGTGTCGAAGAAGCGACACTAGTGGTCTCTCTTGAGCGCCGAATATGCCTCTGATCTATGAAAAAAGGCCAATGAGAGTTGGCAAACAGTATTTGTATACCCCACCCCGGACATACGGGTATAAAGGCAAGGGAAATACACTCGTTCATTCAGTAATTTTCTTTGGAGCCGATGGTCGTGTATGCAGCCAGCTGCGTGAAACACAACTGATATCCTGCGTCTATCCTCTGTCGCTCTGCTTTGCTGTTGGATCTACGGTGCACATCAGCGGCTTTTCTCTTCACTGCACGGCGTGCAGTTTGCTCCTTGGCGCTTCGACAGCGCAGAGTTAAAAGACTTTTTCCTTATAAAGAACAATTTTTCTCTGTAAAGAGTTTAATTCTCTAAAAGAGCAATACACAGCGGCGTTGAACATCCTTTTCAGGACGCGTCTTTTTAAAGATGCCATTCAGCCCCTGAATAGTTCCTGGATACGGTAGAGTGCTCTCTGCTTCAGACGGCCACAGGCGTTGTCTCGTGTGTTTGCGCCAATCACACTGAGGCAGTGTTTGTAGATGGTTCATGCTCTCACTGCGAGACCATGACCATGGCAACGTTGCGGTCACTCCAGCCCCCCCGTGTCGCTCCTTCTTCCCACGGGATTGAGGACGATGCGGCTGGCAATGGAGGCGATTTGGGGAGGGCAGCGGGTGCAGCTCCGCCGGATACGCCCCCTCGGACCACCCACCCCCCGACACGCTCGTTGACCCCCGTCCGTGCTCGAGGCAATGGCGACTCGCCTCCGGGCCGGTCTGCCTATCCTCTGGAGCTCGAGGTGGATGAGCTCGCCGCTCCATTGGAGAGCGCGGCGTCTGACGCTGACGCCTCCCCTGGGCTGCTGCCTTCGGGCCAGCACGCCCAGGCTGAGGCTGATGTGCAGATGTCCGACATGCTTGCCCGGGCTGCCATCAGTGTGGGGTTGGATTGGAACCCTCCGTCCTCCCCACACCCGTCACGGTTGGATGACTGGTTCCTGGGGTCTGGGCGCCACTCACAGCCACGCCCTCCCGGTCCCATTTTTCCCGGAGGTGCATGACGAGCTGACGTCTTCATGGAGAGCCCCGCTTTTCATTCGTCAAAAGCCCTGCTCGTCCGCTCTCGCTACCCTCGACGGCGGAGCGGCCCACGGGTATACGGCGATTCCCCAGGTGGATAGGGCCGTTGCGCTCCATCTATGTCCCGGTAATTCTACCACCTGGCGCGGGCACCCTATACTCCCTTCCAAGGCCTGTAGGACGACATCCTCGTTGAACACCAAAGCCTACAGTGCCACGGGACAGGCCGTTTCCCCCTTGCACGCCATGGCCATCCTGCAAGTCCACCAGGCCAAGGCGCTCAGGGATCTGCACGAGGGTAGCCCTGACCCTGTCAACGCGCAGGCACTCGGGCAGACGATCCAGTGACAGAGATGTTAGCTCCGGAGGTGGTAAGTCCGCTCCGTCCCCCGGTGGAGGGCCGGGAGGAGAATCTTTTGTTTTTAAACAATTTTCATTTGCCGCCCCCCTTAGATGGGGTTGCGGTACCAAATTCTCAATAAAAGAGCTATTTCCTATGTCTCTGGGTCACCTGGCCCGCAAATGCTGTTCTCACGGCACTCTGCCACCAGATCTCAACAGTCCAGGCTTCCTGGACACGGACCACCTGTCTCCAGCCCCACGACTGTTCCCCGGCCAGCCGGTTCCGATGAGTCTAGAGGACGCCTACCCTGGACCTCCTCCTCAATCGCCAACATGCCCCCTGCCAGGTGTGCGGAGCAAGGTAAGTGCTTTGAGTCTTTTCTCAGCACCCCAGCCCCGGTTCGCCCTTTCGCGCCCGACGATGCCCTACCTGCTCCACCCCACTGCGAAGCTCCGCCAGGTACGTCAAAATTAATCGTCCCTTTGGTGCCCCTAGCGCAGAGGTTGGACGCTTGGCTCTCACTTCCCAAACCATCTCACTGGCTGGCCCGGATCATTCGACTCGGTTACACAATTCAGTATGCCAGGCCCCCGCCCCCCTTCATGGGCGTCCACTTTTCCGCAGTACATGGTGAACATGCCCAGTCCCTGTGCGTGGAAATCGCTACTCTTTTGTTCAAAGACCCGATAGAGCCTGTGCCTCCAACCGAGATGAAGAAGGGTTTCTACAGCCCTTACTTCATGGTACCCAAGAAAGGCAGCGGCTTACGACCAATCTTGGACCTGCGAGTTCTCAACCAAGCGTTGAAACTCCTGTTCAAAATGCTCACACAGAGACACATCTTAACCTGCATCCGGCATCTAGATTGGTTCGCAGGGGATGACCTGAAGGACGCGTACTTCCACGTCTCCATTCTGCCTCGACATCGCCCCTTCCTGAGGTTTGCGTTCGATGGCCAAGCATATCAGTACAAAGTCCTCTCCTTCAGCTTGTCTCTGTCCCCTGGCGTCTTCATAAAAGTTGCAGAGGCAACTCTTTTATACTCAATTACCTTGATGACTGGCTTATTCTGGCCCACACGCGAGAGTCACTATGCGCTCACAGAGACCAGGTGCTCAGGCACCTCAGCCGTTTGGGGCTTCAGGTCAACTGGGAAAAGAGCAAGCTTACTCCAGTTCAGAGCATCTCTTTTCTCGGTGTCACAATGTCAGCACGCCTCACCAACGAGAGTGCCCAGTCAGTGTTGTGGTGCCTCGCCGCTTTCAGGCTTAAAACTTTTCCAGAGGCTCCTGGGGCATATGGAGTCCTCCGCAGTGGTTGCGCCGCTGGGGTTAATGCATATGAGATCGCTTCAACACTGGCTTCAGACCCGAGTCCCGAGATGAGCATGGCACCGCGACACGCATCATATGACAATCACCCCCGCCTGCCGCCAAACATTCAAACCCTGGACAGACCTCTGTTTCTTACGGGCAGGAGTACCATTACAGCAGGTGTCCCGACGCGTCCTGGTCACGACCGACACCTCCAGATCGGGTTGGGGCACCGTATGCAACGGGCACGCAGTAGCAGGCCGTTGGAAAGGGGCCCAGCTACGTTGGCTAATCAACTGCCTCGATTTGTTGACCGTCCTTTTGGCCCTGCAGAAGTTTCTCCCGTTAGTTCGAGACAAACATATCCTGGTAAGGTCGGACAGCACCACTACGGTGGCATACATAAATCGCCAAGGCGGCGTACACTTCTGCCACATGTCACAACTCGCCCGTCGTCTCCTCCTCTGGAGCCAGCAGCGACTCAAGTCGCTGCGCGCCACTCACATCCCCGGCAACCTGTGATAGCGGATGCGCTGTCACAACAACGCTTGCCTGGCAGAGAGTGGTGGCTTCACCCCCACTCGGTCCAGCTAATCTGGGAACGGTTCGGCAAGGCCCAGGTAGACCTGATTGCTTCCCGAGAGACCTCCCACTGCCCGCTCTGGTATGCCCGCTCAGAGGCTCCCCTCGGGGCAGATGCATTGGCACACAGCTGGCCACTGGGGCTGCGCAAGTACGCATTTCCCCCAGTGAGCCTTCTCTCACAGGTGCTGTGCAAGGTCAGGGAGGACGAGGAACAAGTCACTCTTGTGGCTCCTTACTGGCCCATCCGGGCCTGGTTCTCGGACCTTGTACTCCTCGTGACAGCCCCTCCCTGGTGAGTTCCCCCGAGGAAGGACCTTCTTTCTCAGGGACAGGGCACGCTCTGGCATCCGCATCCAGACCTTTGGAACCTCCACGTCTGGCCCCTGGATGGGACGTTGAAGATCTAGCTGGTCTACCACCCACAGTCGTAGCCATGATCAGCCAAGCCAGAGCCCCTTCTACCAGGCAACTCCATGCCCTGAAATGGCATCTGTTCGTGAATTGGTGTTCTTTCTGGGCAGAAGACCCACAGAGTTGCGCAGTTAGGTCAGTGCTCCTGATCCTACAGGAGTGGTTGGAGGGGAGGCTGTCCCCTTCCACCTTGAAGGTGTATGTTGCCGCTATCGCAGCTCACCTCGACCCAGTAGACGGCAAGTCTTTGTATAAGCACGACTTAATCGTCAGGTTCCTAAGAGGTGCCCGGAGGTTAAATCCCTCCCGGCCAAACCTGTTCCCCTCCTGGGATCTCTCGGTGGTCCTCGTCAGTCTTCAGAGGTCCCCCTTCGAGCCGCTGGAATCAGCCAGACTCAGGGCCCTCTCCCTAAAGACGGCCCTGCTGATCGCGCTCGCCTCCATCAAGAGGGTCGGGGACCTTCAAGCGTTCTCTAATAATGACACTTGCCTGGAGTTCGGTCCGGCAGACACATATGTGATCTAAGACCTCGACCGTGCCCAAGGTTCCTACCACGCCCTTCAGAGATCAGGTAGTGAACCTGCAAGCGCTGCCCCGGGAGGAGGCAGACCCAGCCCCTTCACTGCTGTGTCCGGTACGTGCCTTGCTTGCCTACCTGGAACGCACCCAGAGCTTCAGGCGCTCTGAGCAGCTCTTTGTCTGCTTTGGGGGACAGCAGAAAGGGAAAGCTGTCTCCAAACAGAGGCTGTCCCACTGGGTGGTGGATGCCATTCTGTTGGCCTATCACACCCAGGCCGTGCCACCCCCCATACGGGTTCGAGCCCACTCTACCAGGAGTGTGGCATCCTCATGGGCACTGGCTAGGGGCACCTCCCTAGCAGACATTTGTAGAGCTGCGGGCTGGGCAACACCTAACACCTTTGCAAGATTTTACAATCTCAGGGTTGAGTCAGTCTCATCCCGTGTTTTCTCAGTTCCGAGCCAGTAGAACTCGGTACACGTCAATGGTCTGACTGGGTGAATCGGTTGCGTCCAGCGCCCTTTCCCTCTGCTGAGGTAAAACAGTGTGCCTTCTTTCCCAGGAGACCCCCTTAGGTCCCTGGTTGATTCCTCCCTAGCCCTCTTGGGTCCGCAGTTCAGCGGAGGAACTTGCCGACCCAGTCCACTATGGGTACCCCAGGCTACCCCTACTGGAATAGGTGCTCCACAGGTCAGGCCTCCTACACGGACTCCTCCTGTGTGCACTTCCATGGTACGGTCACCTTACGAGCTGACCCGCGTCTCCCTTAGGCAGTCTTTTCGCTGCCCTCCGGTCGCCGTGTTTTAGCAACTCCCCCCTCCTCGAGGGTGGATCTACCACAATGCCATTCTTCCCACATGTGACCAAAGAGGCCATGTGATGTATTTTGCCACCTCACCTCCCCTTTTGGGCGGGTGTGGCCTCCGTAGGGTCTTTTCCCCCTGAAAGAATAGGAGGTTACATACGTAACTGAGACGTTTTCTTTCACCTTCTTTCCGTTCCAAGTTGAAAAAAAAGAGCTTGGCGCATCTATTTCCCTTATAGAAGAAAACCTGGCTCTTATCAAAGCTCCTTTGGCTCTCTCATTATACAGAGATGCCAAAACCATCCTTTTATCTCTTAATTTTTTAGCTTCTTCATAATTGTCTTCAGTTAGTCCTTCTTCAATTTCAGTAATTTCTTTCTCAAGTACTTTAACAGTGTTCTTTACAATAATGTTTGAGTGAGCTGTATAGTTCTGACAAAAAAATTCTTATTTGTGCTTTTCCAACCTCCCACCATTGCACTAAATCTTCATAGTCACTTTTTTGTTCTTGCCATTTTGACCAAAATAACCCAAATTTTTCGCAAAATACAGAGTCATGTAATAATTTAAGATTAAAATGCCAATAATAACTAGAATATTGTGACTTTTTTAAACTAAATTCAATCATACATAAATGATGATCAGTAAAACCATTTGGAAGAATATTAGCTTTTAAAACCCGGTTAGAACTATTTTTACAATATAAAACCTATCCAACCTTGCTGCACTAATATGACCATGGGAGGATTTAACCCAAGTGTACTGCCTCACAATTGGGTGTTTCACCCTCTATACATCAGATAAATCATACTTTCTTGTAATATTTCATAAAGAATTAGCAGACTGAGGATAAGGTTCTTCTCCATTTCGATCAAATATAAAACCTAGAGTACAATTCCAATCACCCCCAAGAACCATACATGCATTATCAAATTTTCTTATGTCACTATATAATTTGTGAAGCACTCCACCCTTTCTGCTCCATTATTTGGTGCATAAACATTAATGAAAAGAAAAGGAAAACCCATTAACTCTACCTGCACAGCCAAAATTCTACCCTTAGCTATCTCATATGAAGATAAGTGAGTCATATTGAGCTTTTTTGAGACCAGAATAGCAACACCTCCACTAACGCTAGAGCCATAAACCTGAACATTCAAAGTAATTAAATAGATTAAGTAGTGTTTACTCAAAGGTTTAGAAAAGTTCTACTAACTTAATTATGACAAGTTGGTGTAACATGTTCTTCCTTTTTGAGTAATTTTAACTAATAATTTTTTTATTAAATTGACCTATTTTGTGTATAAGTAAGCATAACTTCAAAACATAACTTAAATACAACTTAATAGAATTAAGTATTTACATGCTAAGAATGATAAAGTCCTGTTATTTCTATTGTTTCAAATAGGGATGATTTAAAAATAAATGTAATTTATATAGCACATGCTAAAATACAATAAAATTTCAAAGTGTTTCACCAAATAAGTAAAATCGAAAAAAATCGGATAAATTGCAATCATAGCCTATTAAAACAGTAACAATTTGATTGGGGCAAATGGTTTGAAATGCATTAGACATTAGTGGAAGACAAAATGTATTTATTTTATTTATTTTTAAATTTTTATTGTCATCAGTTTAATGTAGCCTATATATTTTTTTATTTTTACTTAAGTGTTGAGCAGCAGCAGGGATAATTTTTTAAATCTCTGATTCAACCTCCGAAGCAGAAGGCAGGGCTAATGTGCATACTACACTGATTCCTTAACGCGCTTTGGAAAAAAACTGAAGAAGAAAAGTTTGTACACGGTCGCGGGTGGTGGGAAGCAACAGAAGGCTTGCAGAAAGTTACTACCTACACGGCAGCAGTCAGCATCACTGGACTTACTGTAAATTTTGAATGTTAATATTTATTCACTTTTACTTCTTTTATACATTTGTTGATGTGTTTGTCTCAGAGAGCGTAGACCTTCTCCAAGCCCCTGCCCTTCACTGGCTTATCACAGGAGTCTTGTAGGGCAGATGACATTAAGTCAGATATAGGTTAGCTGCTAAAGGGCTAGCCACTTAGCGTGACAACTAACGTTACATACTCCAGCAGCACAACTAGCGACCTTCCACTACCAGAATTACTGAAGAATTTGACGACGGATGGATCTAGCAATCACACGCTCATTCCCCGCTTAAAGGTGGTGTTAGACAATTAGTCGTTAGTAGAAGCACTAACAGTATGCGAGAGTTAGAGTGTTTTGTTGATGGAAACATTCAGTAGTACACCGCTAAGGTCCAATATCATATGAACGAGCATAATAGGGCCTCTTTAAGCTCAAACTGAGTTCCTAGAAAGATCTTACCCTCCCACCACATTCTCCATTCTACTTCATTGCTTAAATCACTATGGGTTTCTTGCAAAAAAATGACATCGATACCTTTATTTTGAATTAATTCATGCAAAACTGCCCTTTTTTATTGTCCCTATTTTAATAATCTCCATGAAAAAAGAGAGAAAAGGAAAACATATAAGAAAAAAGACATAAAAGAGCAGAACGAAAAAAAACCCCTTTTTGACCACCATTATTTAGATTATTTTTAATTCATTTCTTTCCTCTTCCTAATTTTGTCACAATTTTTTTTCAATCTAAATATTTTCCTTTGGCTTAATTCTTCAAATCCCACATACTTCTGTATTTTAACGGCTGATTTCAAAAATCTGTCAACATCCAGAAAAAAAATTCTGGATGTCAAATTCTTTCTAAAAGTCTCATCCAAGAAGTCATTCATTTCCTTCACTGTATATAACTGATCATCGCCACTCTGAGATGTAATATCAGACATTTCTGAAAAACAGTCATCCTCACCCAACTCATCCATTCCATCATCTTTGTCTGCTACTTCAGCAATAACCTCATCATCAATGTTTCCAGTTTCAACTTCATAATGAACAGCATTTACCTCAGCTTCATTCTTCTTATTCGCCTCAACTCTCTCACTATTACACGTTTTTCCAACCTTTTCTTCACACCTGCTTACATCCTGATTATTCTGTGTTTCGTTCTGTTCTAAATTAACTCCCTTCTTTTCAGTTTCAGTTGTTTTTATCACCATTCTCTTTTGACACACTAGACCCCGCAGTCATGATCTTTTTCTGTATTTGCATTACCTATTCATTTTATGGGGGCAAGCATTTTTTTGTGTTCTATGTCACCACATTCAAAACATTTCAAACTTCCAGTACTTGCATAAAACATATGGGATTTTCCATTGTAAAGGACTCGGAAAGAAATACCAAGAGTCGGTGAAACTTGACGTCTAAAAGACATAACATGTTTGAGCGACTCACCCTAGTGGAACCATTTTAATTCCACTGGCAATCTTTCCAAATCTCACAATTCCTTTTCAATAGGATGATTAGGAATGAATGGAGGGACATTAGAGATCGATTGAGACGCCAAAGGAGAAATGACAGTAAAAACAGCACTTACCCAAACACCACTCTCAACCAACCGACTGGTTAAATTCCGATCCTTCAGAAAGATCACCATGGCCTTATTGAAGCTGAGACAATGTTTTCATACCCCACCTGTTCTCCTATTGCCACAAGTACATCCTCTACTGAAACGCCAACTTCAGGCACACACCTGACTCCATGACGGAGCGATAGAGAGGAGTCACACCCGTTCGGTTGAGACTCCATCTCCAACACCCGACGCAAGAATGAAAAAAAAAATAAATAAAAAAACCACACTTACAGACAGAAAAGGAAAGAACTATTTCTGAAAAAGTTAGAACGAAAAATACAATTACAATTTTGTCGCTCCTCTCACCCGTGAGACGCTCACACACCCCACGCTCCCAACATGCAAAGCAAAAAAGAGATATCCTGAATGCCCGGATAAAGGCCTTTCTTACCAAACACAATGTCTTGAAAAAGAGTCAGATTGGAATCCTAACAAACCATCGCACCACTGACCACATTCACGTACACACAATAGTCAATCAGCATGTTCATCAAAAAAGCAAAGGCAAAATGTATGCATGCTTTGTTGATTTTAATAAAGCATTCGATTCCATTTGGCATGATGGTCTATATTATAAAATTCTACAATCCGGCATTGGGGGTAAAATGTACGACACTCTCAAATCTATGTATTCAGACAACAGGTGCGCAGTTAATATTGGAAGTAAAAGAACAGAATTCTTCACTCAAAGGCGAGGAGTGAGGCAGGGCTGCAGTTTGAGTCCAACTCTGTTCAACATTTACATTAATGTGTTAGCAGTGCTACTGGAACAATCCGCAACACCCGGTCTTTCTCTAAATAATTCTGAAGTTAAATGTCTTCTATATGCAGATGATCTGGTGCACCTGGACCTGCTGGAGAACTACTGTCAGAACTGGGCCCTGACAGTCAATCTGAAAAAAACGTCTTGGTTACTTACGTAACCTCCGTTCCCTGATGGAGGGAACGAGACATTGTGTTGATGAGTTGACACTAGGGGTCGCTCCTGCAGAGCCCAGACATCTCTGATCTTGAGAAAAGGCCAATGAGAATTGGCGTGTGGAATTTGCATGCCACTCCCCCAGACATACGGGTATAAAAGAAGTGACGCAGCAAGTACACATCTGGTATCGCACTGAGGAGCCGAGCCAAAGACCTGACGCTTTCAGCGTTTGGTTCAGTGTTGTGGCCGGAGGGACACAACGTCTTGTTCCCTCCATCAGGGAACGGAGGTTACGTCAGTAAACGAGACGTGCCCCTTCTGTCACTCAACGTTGTGTCGATGAGTTGACAGTAGGGGTCCCAATGGAAAATGCCACACGAGCTGAACCGAGTTACGCAGACTGGCGGTGCGAGATGGGCAGACCTCTGTGTGCCTCGTAGCCAGCGCAGCAAGCCATCGCATAACTACCCCAACACACTGGCAAGGCATGAAGCGGTCCCCTGAACCTAGGGGAACGGCTAACTGCTCAGAAGTATAAGGACTGGTTGGCCCAGCCGGGGCCTTCTCTCTATTATTCTCCCCTGTAAAAGGAACGAAATCGCTCGGCTGGGGGCCAAATATATGGTCCAAGCTGGGGGGTGTCCCTCCAAAGAGGAGGACACCGCGGAGACCACACCCGGCCCCGACCCTTTGGAGCGGAAGCACATTGTGTGGAGAGGCATCGTGGTAGATCCTAACCAAGGGGGGAGGAGTTACTACAAACACGGCAACCCAGGGCAGAGGGCCCTCTGTCTAAGGAAGACATGGTTTACTGGCAGGGAAACAATTTTGCGGGATATACATCACATGGGGTTGCCGAAGGGGACAAGCAGCACATGTGGAGCAATTACCTCAGTACAGGGGCCTAGTGATACCCGTACCGGGGCGGCAGCGAGCCTCTCCGAAGACTTGATGGCCGCTAGGCTAGGGAGGAAGAGCGTCCAGGGTTCACACTTCCTGTGAACACAACTGAGGAAAGAGCGCACGTCTTCGCCTCAAGGGAGGGGAAAGGCACTATACACAAGCGATACACCAAGCCAGCTGACACAAACTTACCTGTTTGTGTCACCTGACAACACATGGGACAAAACTGGCTCAACCCAGAGGTTATAGGACCTCGCAAAGGTGTTAGGTGTTGCCCAACATATGTCTGCTAGAGAGGCGCCGTGGGACAATGCCCAAAAATCTGCAACGCCCCTGGTAGAATGGGCTCATAGGCCAGCAGGGGTTGGCACGTGCTGGGCGTGGTATGCCATTGTGATGGCATCGACGACCCAGTGGGCGATACTCCGTTTGGAGACAGCGCTTCCCTTCCACTGTTCGCCGAAACAAACAAAGAGCTGCTCGGAGCTTCTAAAGCTCTGCGTGCGGTCCAAGTAGATGCGAAAAGCACACACCACCATATACACATGTATATGGTAAATATAAATATATATATAAACAAAGCTCATTTTCTGCTGCTGAAGCGCCCAGGGGTGTCTGCTCAGCACAACGTAGTGTACGAGGGGGAGAACCGCGGGAAAGCGCCGTAGAAACATCAGCTTGGAGAGATGAATGAGACGGCAGAGGGATTCAGCTCTGTGACTGCTCTCTTGGCTCCGAAAAAGATATCTGATGTGTATTTGCAGCGTCACTCCTTTTATACCCGTATGTCCGGGGGAGTGGCATGCAAATTCCACACGCCAATTCTCATTGTCAGAGATGTCTGGTCTCCGCAGCAGCAACCCCTAGTGTCAACTCATTGACACAACATTGAGTGAGTGACAGACGGGGAACTAAAATTATGATTTTCCATAAAATAGCCAGATTACAGGACACCAGATACACAATCACTCTGGGAAACACTGCAATAGAACACACCCTACACTACGACTACCTCGGTCTAAAAACGAGTGCTTCAGGGGGTTTTGGTCTGGCAGTGAATGCACTAGAAGAGAAAGCTAGAAGAGCATTCTATGCTATTAAGGGCATTAAGTTGACATTCCTGTAACAATCTGGTGTAAAATTTTTGATAGTATTATAATGCCTATTGCTCTGTACGGATGTGAGGTTTGGGGTCCACTCTGTCTGGCAGATTACTCAAGATGACAAACATGTCATCTGTAGAAGAATTCTGTAGAAACATTCTAAGAGTTCAGAGAAGAACACCTACTAATGCTTGCTGGGCCAAACTAGGCAGATACCCCCTTATTATACATATTGAAAAATTATCCCTCAAATTCTGGACACACCTAAATTCAAGTTCCCCTAACACACTGCAACATGAAGCCCTTAAAACCCAAGAGCTGAAGCCTAAAACCAGTCCCCTTTGTCAGCTGGCTCTGAAACTCACAAACCCACTAACAACTAACAAACACCAGTTTCAGACCAGCACTGCTGAACTAAACCAAAACAGAATAAACCAAATCATAAAAGAGAGCAAAAATTCATATTTGGACCATTGGGAAAATGAAAGTAAAAACCAAAGCAAATTGGAATGTTATCGGACCCTAAACACAACATATAATCTGGCAGAATATCTGCACACTGTAAGCGATCCAAAACAGAGACGGATCCTCACCAAATACAGACTCAGTGATCACAGTCTGGCCATAGAAAAAGGCTGACACAGACAAACATGGCTTTCAAAGGAAGAATGAGTCTGTGTTCACTGTGACATGGGTGAGGTCGAGAAAGAGACACATTTTCTCCAGCTAGAGGTAAGAGAGAAATACCTCCACAAAATCTCAAACCTCATGTCACAGTTTTCCAGTTCAGCAGAAACAGATCAGATGCTGGTGTTACTGGGGGAGGGCCATCATGCATCATTTGCAGCAAAATTCATTTTTGAGATGCACACCCTCAGAAACCAATGTCTTAATGTACTTCAGTCACAGTACTTTTATTTTCTTATATTCATAATGTCCTGTTAAATGCTTATTTTATTTTAGATTGTATAGTGTATATTGTTATTATAGTTTTTTATTTTATTTGATTCATTACCTGGCACCTTTTAAGTACTTTTAAATTGAAATTGAAATTGAGAGAGAGAGAGAGAGAGAGAGAGAGAGAGAGAGAGAGAGTCGGTCGAGACTCAAAAGCAGAGATTAGTAAAGCTATTGTTGTTTAACTGTATTCCTCAGGTGTAGTGTTAGACAACTTGGTGAAGATAATGGAATTTTTGGTCAAACGCATCCTTTTTGCTTTGTATAAAAATAGCCACCTGTGCAGTGGGTCCTCCCACTGTATTTTGCGGTAGCCATTTTGTTCTCTACCTCGCCATGTTGAATATTTACATCTCCTCCCAACACGGAAACTCCGGTAGGTGAGCACCTTGAGTATGAGTGATTAATTTGTCTGTTTTGTCTCTCAGCTGTGAAAAGTCTTAATGCTGAAGCTGTTAGTTTAACCTTATTTCCCAGCTGTAATGTAGTAGTAATTAAAGTGATCATGGAGTGAGAGATAATGTGGATGACTTCAAAGACATACACTTTCTGACTGGCAGTGTTCACTCAAATGAATGTCAACTGGCTCATAACACAATAAAATTGTCTTTTTTCATCACTTGCTGGCTAAAATCTATGATGTTACAGAGATAACTGAAAAGACACATCTAGCTGCTTTTACACATCTGTGCTGCTCCTACACTTTAGTTTAGAATGCCACGAACAAAACAGTAATGCGTCCATGCGCTGCTGTTCTGAGACATCAGCACTCTTGGAACATCTCTTGTTTAATCAGATTCGAGGACTGGAACTAAATGTTTGTAACGGATCTCTACTTGTCTGGGTAAGAATGACGCTGGAGCTAGGTGCACATCCAAAGTTAGACATTTATTAAACAGTACACAGACATAAAACATTGACGCACATTCACAGCATCGTTTCTCTCTCCACCGGTGTCTCTCTCTCGACTGCAGCTCTGCTCTTGGCTTTATCCCTCGCCTACTCACACTATCCAGCCTGAAACTTACTCCCCCCACCCCCACTCTGGGAGGAACTGCTGCCCTTCTGGCCAACCCAGCGCTGGATAATTTCCCCCACTTCCGGTAACTAGGAACGGCTTTAGGGGAAGTAGAAGGGGGAAGGGAAGCAAGAGAAGTGTGAGCACGAGAGAGAGAGAGAGAAAGAGAGAGAGAGAGAGAGAGAGAGAGAGAGAGAAAACACTCCTCGGCTCCCAGGCATGCCACCCAGCTGGTCCTCAGTCGCTGCACTGCCCCCTGGCAGATGGCAATGGACTCCTGGTGGATGGTAGCAGCTCCTCCGCCCCCTGGTGGACAGCAGTGGCTCTTCCGTCTCCTGGCGGATGGCAGCGGGCTCCTCTGCCCCTGGGCTGATGGTAGCAACATGTACTCCAAGGACAGCTTGCACTTCCTCCTTCCCGGGTTTTGGAACCAGTGTGAGGGATCTCTGTTTGTCTGTGAAAGGTGGAAGCGGAAGCCGGATGCACGTTCAACGAACTTTAATCAGACATGACATCAAACTGAAACACAACATATAACACTGACACACACGCACACGCGCACACACACACACACACACACACACACACACACACACACACACACACACAACTCTGCGTGCGTCTCTCTCTCTCTCTCTCTCTCTCTCTCTCTCTCTCTCTCTCTACCAAACTGGTGTCTCAGGCTCCCCTTTATCCCTCTCCTGCTCATTGGCCAACTCAGTGCCAGGCAAGTACCCTCATGGACTAGCCACGCCCTCATCCTCGTCACACTGTTGAATACATTTTTACAGTATTATTGCTGTCATTTATTATCAATTATTATTGCAGTGGAATCTGTTGCTGTTTCTGTCAAACTGAGATAATTGGAAAAAAATTTGAGGGAAAATAGTGACAGCAATTTACTCAAACCTGTACATACACAATTTAGAGGAGACATTTTTGGTATTATATTTTGTGATCTATTATCAAAAAGATGAAACCCTGTAGATGTCTTCTCTGCATCGGATTTAGTCATCCAAATACATAATAAGTAGAACTGTATGTGAATGCACCTGGCAACCTTGACGTTGACCCTGCACTCAACTCCTCGTCACTTCAGCCTTGAGAGGAGCAGATGCAAAGTGATCTCTTTTCAACTGAACCAGATGAGCACCAAAATCACACATCTTTTAAAAGTTTATTATAATTTTTTAAATAACAATGAACCTGTAATAGATAGAAGTTAGTTACTCTTCTCTATAAGAAAAAACATATCGGTTATGTATGTAATCTCCATTCCTTGATGGAGGGAACGAGATGTCATCTCAATGAAGAGACACTAGGGGTCTCTCTTGAGCGCCGAATATGCCTCTGATCTATGAAAAAAGGCCAATGAGAGTTGGCGAACAGTATCTGCATACCCCGCCCCCAGATACGGATATAAAGGCGAGGGAAATACGCCCGTTCATTCAGGATTTTTCTGAGGAGCCTAAAAGGGGTCTCCAGGGAAGAAGGCGCGCAGTTTTACCTCGGCAGAGGGAAAGGGCGCTGGATGCAAGCGATTCACCTGGTCAGACCGTAGACGTGTACCGAGTTCTACGGGCTCGGACCTGAGAAAACATGGGACGAGACTAAATCAACCCTGAGATTGTAAAATCTTGCAAAGGTGTTAGGTGTTGCCCAGCCCGCAGCTCTGCAAATGTCTGCTAGGGAGGTGCCCCTATCCAGTGCCCATGAGGATGCCACACTCCTGGTAGAGTGGGCTTGGACCCGTAGGGGGGGTGGCACGGCCTGGGTGTGATAGGCCAACAGAATGGCGTCCATCTCTGGGTGCGTTCCAGGTAGGCATGCAAATCACGTACCGGACAAGCAGTGAGGGGGCTGGGTGTGCCTCATCCCGGGGCAGCGCTTGCAGGTTCACTACCTGATCTCTGAAGGGCATGGTAGGAACCTTGGGCACATAGCCGGTCGAGGTCTTAGGATCACATATGTGTCTGCCGGACCGAACTCCAGGCAAGTGTCATTAGTAGAGAACGCTTGCAGGTCACTGACCCTCTTGATGGAGGCGAGGGTGATCAGCAGGGCCGTCTTTAGGGAGAGGGCCCTGAGTCCAGCTGATTCTAGTGGCTTGAAGGGGGATCTCTGAAGACCGGTGAGGACCACCGAGAGATCCCAGGAGGGGAATAGGTTTGGCCGGGAGGGATTTAGCCTCCGGGCACCTCTGAGGAACCTGACAATTAAGTCGTGCTTACCCAGGGACTTGCCGTCTACTGGGTCATGGTGAGCTGCGATAGCGGCAACATACACCTTCAAGGTGGAAGGGGACAGCCTCCCCTCCAACTTCTCCTGTAGGAACAGGAGCACTGACCTAACTGCGCACCTCTGTGGGTCTTCTGCCCGGGAAGAACACCAATTCACGAACAGACACCATTTCAGAGCATAGAGTTGCCTGGTAGAAGGGGCTCTGGCTTGGTTGATCGTGGCTACGACCGTGGGTGGTAGACCAGCTAGATCTTCCGCGTCCTGTCCAGGGACCAGACGTGGAGATTCCAAAGGTCTGGATAAAGATGCCAGAGCGTGCCCCGTCCCTGAGAAAGAAGGTCCTTCCTCAGGGGAATTCACCAGGGAGGGGCTGTTGCGAGGAGTACAAGGTCCGAGAACCAGGCCCGGGTGGGCCAGTAAGGAGCCACAAGAGTGACTTGTTCCTCATCCTCCCTGACCTTGCACAGCACCTGTGCAAGAAGGCTCACTGGGGGGAATGCGTACTTGCGCAGCCCCACTGGCCAGCTGTGTGCCAGCGTGTCTGCTATCACATTGAGGTTGCCGGGGATGTGAGTGGTGTGCAGCGACTTGCTCCAAAGGAGGAGACGACGGGCGAGTTGTGACATGTGGAGGGAGTGTACACCGCCTTGGCGTTTTATGTACGCCACCACAGTGCAGGGACTGGGCATGTTCGCCGTGTACTGCGGAAAAGCAGACACCCATGAAGGGGGGCGGGGGCCTGGCAATATGAATTGCGGAACGGAGTCGAATGGTCTGGGCCAGCCAGCGAGATGGGTTGGGAAGTGAAAGCCACACGTCCAAACTGGCACTAGGGGCACCAAAAGGACAATTAATTTTGATGTACCCGGCGGAGCTTCGCAGCGGGGCGGAACAGGTATTGCAGCGTCGGGCGGCGACAGGGCGACCTGAGGCTGGGGTGCTGAGAAAAGACTCAAAGCACTTACCTTGCTCTGCACACCCAGCAGGGGGCGGGTTGGCGACTGAGGAGGAGGTCCAGGGTAGGCGTCCTCTAGACTCGTCAGAACCGGCCGGCCGGGGAACAGTCGTGGGGCTGGAGATGGGTGGTCCGTGTCCAGGAAGCCGGGACTGTTGAGATCTGGAGGCAAAGTGCTGTGAGAACGGCATTTGCGGGCCAGGTGACCCAGAGACATAGGAAATAGCTCTTTTATTGAGAATGTGGGTACCGCAACCCCATCTAAGGGGGGCGGCAAATTAAAAAATTTTAAAAACAGAAGATTCTCCTCCCAGCCCTCCACTGGGGGACGGAGTGGTCTTACCACCTCCGGAGCTAACATCTCTGTCACTGGGTCATCCGTCTCAGGAGCTGCTGGGAGCCTTACAGGTCCTCGAGGGGGTCCGAGAGACGGGGGCGTCTGCTTCCTGCGGTGTGCTCGACGCTGGGGCTGAGAGCTGGGCCCGGGTTGAGGCGGAGCAGATTTCTTGGCCGCAGGGGGACGCCCTAGGCGAGCAGACGTGGCAGTGGCCGTGGCGGCAGGTTTGCGGCGTGGCAGGATATGTGAGATGGCCTCAGTCTGCTTTTTCACCGCAGAGAACTGCTGGGCAAAGACCTCGACTGTGTCGCCAAAGAAGCCAAACTGGGAAACAGGGGCGTCGATGAAGCGAGCTTTGTTGGCCTCATGCATCTCGACCAGGTTGAGCCATAGATGATGTTCCTGGACCACAAGGGTGGCCATCGCCTGCCCGAGTGCCTGCGCAGTGACCTTCGTGGCTCTGAGGGCGAGGTCGGTCGCTGAGCGCAGTTCCTGCAGCACATCTGGGTCAGGGCTACCCTCGTGCAGATCCCTGAGCGCCTTGGCCTGGTGGACTTGCAGGATGGCCATGGCGTGCAAGACGGAAGCGGCCTGTACCGCGGTGCTGTAGGCTTTGGTATTCAACGAGGATGTCGTCCTACTGGCCTTGGAAGCGAGTATAGGGCGCCCGCGCCAGGTGGTAGGGTTACCGGGACATAGTTGGAGCGCAACGGCCCTATCCACCTGGGGAATCGCCGTATACCCATGGGCCCGGGCAAGCATGTCGGACGGCGGCCCGGGCAAGCATGTCGGACATCTGCGCATCAGCCTCAGCCTGGGCGTGCTGGCCCGAAGGCGGCAGCCCAGGGGAGGTGTCAGCATCAGACGCCGCGCTCTCCGATGGAGCCGCAAGCTCATCCACCTCGAGCTCCAGAGGATAGGCAGACCGGCCCGGAGGCGAGTCGCCGTTGCCTCGAGCACGGACGGGGGTCAAACTGGTGTGTCACTCGCAGCTGGCTCCATACACGACCATCGGCTCCGAAGAAAATTACTGATGGAACGAACGTATTTCCCTCGCCTTTATATCCATATCTGGGGGCGGGGTATGCAAATACTGTTCGCCAACTCTCATTGGCCTTTTTTCATAGATCAGAGGCATATTTAGTGCTCAAGAGAGACACCTAGTGTCACTTCTTCGACACGACGTCGAAGTGAGTGACAGGCGGAAAACTGTGTTTACTGTGATTAGATCTGTGGTATGGACACTGCAATTTAATATACAACATACAAACAATTACCATAATTAAATTGACTGTACAGCTAATATGCAGAATTTTATTAACATCATAAAAACAACTACTGTAACTAATTTTACAGTACAGCACATACTGTAAATAATTATACAACTTGATGTAAACTACTGTAGATTTTTTTACAGTAATTTTACCGTGGTATGGAATAGAGCAGCCATTTGTTGCCAGTAAGTTGCTGTTAATTTTACATCACATTTTTTACAGTGAAGAACAAAAAGTATATTAAAAAAACATTAGCAGTGAAACATCACATCAAGCAGTGAAAGGATGCTAAACTTCTTCTTAACCAATACACAATCACTGGTGAGTGAATTCTGAACATTTACCAGCCAGTCGCTAATCACAGACATTCTTATTTGCATAGCACTAAATCTGGTCTCATACGTTGTGATGTTTATGCGTGTTGGGTATGAAGTTCTATAACATTATATACAAGTGGGTAAAGTTTAATTTTAACCAATTTCTCAGACCTTAGCAGTTTGTGCAGCACATTCCAGCATGGATTGTTTTGTGCATCTGTCAATTTGTAAAGCAATCTTTGCAAAGAGGATGTTATTGAAGGATGGGGCAACCACACTGGATCCAGTGGCAACTATATTGAACCCTACCGCAAAAACACAACCCATATGTAACCCATAATTTAGACTTCATATGCACGACAGTAAAAAAACCTGTTTAATTTCAAGGGTCAGACAGAGAGATAGAGAGATAGAGAGAGAGGGGGGGAGGGGGGGGGGGCAGGAAATGGTTATATAAAACTTAATTATTACTTTTTTGGGTGCAAGAAACCTTGATTAACATTATTATTTTTTTTTTTTTTAAATGAGCCCTTTTATAGAACCATTCCCAATTGCTTTGTAAGCTCTCAGGCTAAAGCAAAAGCTTTTTGTTTGAAAATATGTGGGTGGAGTTGATACAGAATTACAAGAGATTGTTGATATATCAGGGCACTTCTTCAAGCTTGCCAGTAACGACAATTATGGCACATGAAGCTCAGGCAGTGGTGCAAATAATCACAGTTCAAGCACATAAAACAATCCTTTTTCCTGGTTACATCTTTCAACAAATCCTGTCCTGTTTGTTTATTCACACCAGATTTTGGACTGAAACAAGCACTTTAATTCAAGACCACAACCCATCATGTTTCTGTGAGAACATTCATTATATTGGCGTGGAAGTTTAACCACAGGGCTGTTGTTTATGGTCATAATTCACAACCACAAGCTGTCAGGTTGGAGGCTGCTCATTATATAAATGTGTGATTTAGACTGTAAGAGAGATGGTTGCAGACACCAGCAACAAAACCCTGTTAATTATACTGTATTTCTCCTGACAGGATTTTAGGCTGCACCACAAAATTTAATTAATAGGTTTTAGAGTTCGCTGTGAAAACAGAGCAGGACAGGATCTCAAACATGGTGAGCATACACCTACACCTGAAGGAGGAACAGCAATATTTGTTCTACCCACTGGAAGTGTCACCCTCAGTAGACCTACTAATATACATGATCTTCATACAATTTCATGGATGGCCCAATTCATTTATTTACTGTGTTAAACTGGGTACTGCTATCTTTTAAAGGAATGTTCTGGGTTCAACACAAGTTGACAGAAGTTTGCATCTCTTCGCTGGTAGTGGTGAACCTCCTGCAAACCTTTGGCAACAATGGACAATTTGCTGTAAGTTTGCTGCAAAGCTAATTTGTATGTGAAAATTATCAGTGGCGAACTCTTGATTTCTTAAGGGACATTTTTTTTCCTGTTAGGAGGGATGAGTCAAAATAATTTTTTGTGGTAATCAACATTATGCCACAAACTTGTATTGAACCAGTCAGGCTGCGGTGCTTGCCTTACTAAAATGATCAAGATGGCGGGCGTGTGAACTACTGAAACTTCTGTTGAGAATACAACACCTTTTAAATGTGAGCTTTTCCATCATGTTGTGTGATTCCTTGTGAGCTACATAAAAATACATTTTTGGGCACTCATATAGAACTTGGACTGAAGCTAGCATGCTAAAGCTCAAGGCAGGACCAAAATGCGATTGAAATTTCCCTTATATGAAAAAACATCAGAAAAAAATACTACCATTAGAAAATTCATACACTACAGGGCAGAGCACATAGTGTATAGTGTAGGGTATATAGGTTCTCATTATTTTAGACACATCTTACGACTACTAGCATAGTGCTTACACATGCCTTCCTTTGGAGTTCTCTGTTTTAGAGTAACCTAATATACATCTCAGTGGAATGGAGCCAGCAAAACACAAATATTTTCATGTTTTATAAAAAGGCAGTTCTGAGCCATTTCTCTCTCTCTCTCTCTCTCTCTCTCTCTCTCTCTCTCTCTCTCTCTCTCTCTCTCTCTCTCGCTCTCTCTCTCTCTCGCTCTCTCTCTCTCTTTTGTTAGTTTCCCCCTAGCATATTTACTATAGCAACAAAAGAGAGCAATACACCACACCTCTAAACTCAGCCTTGTGAAAGCAGCAGTGGACGCATGCCTTTACAAACACTGAAATCAAAAAGCCTTATGGTGATTTTCCTCCACATTTATGGCACATCATGTATTCTGAGGTAATGAAAAAAAGGAATCCATGCCTTAGCTTGTAATAAAATGTTAAGTGCATAATATTTTGCACAGAACATTGAGTCAAACCAAAGGATGGTGAGCGATGTCAGTAATACAGCCAGCCTTCCACCGATCTGTTCCCTAGAGGTTCCACTTGTCTTTTTTGATGCTGGGGTTGAGTTGCAAAGGCCCAACTCAATTTCAGCACAACCATTTCGTCATCACAATGTCAAGAGACAGCCATTTACCATTTGCAAGTTACTGCCTACCTTAGGCTTCAAATAGATGGATAGAAAGAGAACTGGGATTGACAAGTGTGGCAAACTCTGCCTTCCATACCAATGAGGAAGTTTTAACCGGAGTGAACAATCAACAGAACTTTAATTTCAAACTCAAATTTAAACAGTACAATGAACCATAGATGCACACACACACAGACACGTGCATCTCTCTCCCGAACTGCCGTCTCCGGCTCATCCTTATCCCCCTCTTGGCTGATTAGGAAGATTCAGCGCCAGGCGTGCTCCCTCACGGCCCGGCCATGACTTCCTCCTCATCACAACAAGTGGAAAAAACGCTGGCTACCACCCCTGGAATTCGCTAGTTCGAATCCCAGGGCATGCTGAGTGACTCCAGCCAGGTTTCCTAAGCAACCAAATTGGTTCTGGTTGCAAGGGAGAGTAGAGTCACATGGGTTAACCTCCTCGTGATCGCAAAAATGTGGTTTGTTCTCTCTGTGGTGCATGGTGAGGTGAGCGTGGATACTGCAGTGAATGGCGTGAAGCCTCCACACATGCTATGTCTCTGTGGCAACGTGCTCAACAAGCCACATGATAAGATGTGCGGGTTGATGTCTCAGAAGCAGAGGCAACTGGGATTCGTCCTCTACCACTCTAATTACTTTGTTTCATTCAAATTTCCAGTGTTGATCTCATGAGTGATACATTATCTGGCAGCCCAACTGCCCAGAGGACTTGTAACAAGCTTAGCTGTTACCACTTCCCTCAGCTAGGTTGTGTTTATGAGCACTCATTATCACCATAATGCATGCATGCATGACACAGATTAGTAAATTCAGTGACAACAATTTAAGACACAATTAATCAAGAGAAGATGATGGGGCTGTGCAGAGGGATGGCAGTTTAACGAAACGAGAGGGTTCTGCAATACATCTGTCTGCATTTGTTTGGTCCGGTACAGAGAGAGCAGAGCTCCTCCTTAGTCACCTAGTTTTCACTCCATTTATTTAGAGGCTTTGGGTTGGCTGTTAACAGGGTTATACCCTTTCATCCTCATGAGTCTGTCATCACCTCTTACCCAGTGTCTCTTCCTCACTACTCTCCTGTGAGCTATCCTACTAACAGAAACACACACACACACACACACACACACACATGTTGGTCTACCTATCATTATGAGGACTTTCCATAGACATAATGATTTTTATACTGTACAAACTATAGATTCTATCCCCTAAACATCGTTTAATATGATTTTAAGCTATTTAAATTATGGGGACACTAGAAATGTAATCATAAGCCACATTTATAGCATAATACCCTTGTAAATACCAGTTTGTAACCTAAAAAATTGTCCTCGTAAACCACATAAACATGCCAACACACACACTTGTGTAGACTGATGAGTGTCTTGTCATGTCTACTTTGACCTTCATGAGAGAGAAAAAATTTACATCTAGAGAATACAACTCTAGCTTGTCCATTATTAATGGCTCTTTGCAGAACTCATGATGCAAGGGGAGATGAACATACATGTAAAACATGTCTTGGGAATGGACACTTCTATCTTAGCAAATTAAAATGATAGAAAAAAATATGTTTATTAAAAATCACCTTTTTAGAAGAAATGATTGCCATTAGGTTGGAAATTCATCAAGAGACATTTGTCTGCACATACAAAATGAGCTATATCTTATGAATAATACCTCATGATCTTATGAATAATACCTTAGTTATTGGAAAAAGACATATTTCTTTCATCATTCCTGAGCAGAGGAATGGGATGCTATACTTCAGCTGCTAAATTTAAATGGATGTTATTGATGGATGAGTCTTTATGTGTCTGGCCTCAGAATGCATGCCTGGGTTTGACACTGAATCTGTCGGTTAGCTCTGACCCACTTTCATTTCTTATTCCAATAAAATGTTTTTATTATTATTACTCACATCAGTATTATCCGCATAAATCATCTGCAGGGGACCCCGTGGCTATCAGTGACACGTACCCCATCGAGTGATGTAGTGCTGCCCACAAAACAAAACATACAATGACCCACTTAGATATTCAACACAAATGCAATCTGCCTGAGTGCGAATCAGCAATTAACTCAGACCATTTCATTAGACACAAACCATCAGAGATTAAACAGAAGCTGCAATGACAGAGAGGTGTAAATGTTGGCATTCCAGTAATGATTTAGCTGAAACCACAGCAACATTTTCAGGGTTTCAAGACTATTTGTATGTGACAATTACTGTAGAACATTTTTCTGACCAAGCTCTGTGAGGTACCTTTGGACTGAGTATTAAATGGATTCCTTAAAACTGAAAACTAATAAAGCTATGTTTAAAAGAAAGGGTAGTATCTAATTTAAAAAACTTAATCACTTACTTAAAATCTGTGTAATTTGTCATGCTGGGAAGACTTTACCAGTATTGTCAAGTAAAAAAACACCAGTTTTTTTTTTTTTTTAGGAGCATCATCACTTTACCAGATTCTCATTAGTGTAGGAAGTGCCACCTATTAATTAGCGACAGTTAACATTAACATGAATAGAAAAAAAGAAAGAAAAAAACATTAATTAACACCACAAATTATTCAAACCTCTGGAAAATTCTATAACCTTACTAATGGTTCAAATGTCTCATTTCTTTTCTTCTTCTTTCTTAAAAAGCCATCCAGTCTTGTGATTCACTGAAAATAGCAGTCTCCTCTCCTCATTCATTCAATCATGATTAGTCATTTATGACAGGGAACTGGATGAGCCACATGGCATAATGGATGATGAATAAACTGCGTGGATCCATGATTGGTGTTGTCGCTGATTGAGTGTCTCCACTATATCAACGCTGATTCTGTCAACAATAAAATAATTACTTTTGCGGATAATGAAAACACACAAATGCACATGCATCTGGCATCAGTGCTAACATTGATGATGTACATTAAGTAATAAGACAGACACTGTCGGATACGACTTCTAATAATATACTTTTCTGTCTATTATATAAAGGATTATAACTAGCCAATAAATGTGTCTCACCATAACTTCTCTTTTAAACACATATACAGTACATATAAACATCTTAATAAGAGGATAAAATTTTTTCCCAGAATGTTGCTTATATGTTAGGGTTAGGATAAAGCTCCTATTTAATGACTGTAAAGGGGAAGAGTTAGCTTAAGCCCAAAGTATACTTTGATTTTGATGCGAATGCTTAGTGTCTGTGTAACGTCAAACTTACACTTCATTTGACTGTGCATGCATACACGGTGTTGCATAATACAACTGCTATGAGATACTGTATTATTTCTCTTCAGGAGTTTAGACCCATAAAGATGTCTTTATATTCCTTCAGACTCAAGTTACTAATGCTGGTGTCTCCTGACCTCCTCACACATGCGTTCTTGATGTACACATCCACTGTTGTTGTTTACACCATTGTTTCTGGTTGTTTAGCGCCAATTACATCTTCTAGCGCTTTTTCGTGACAGCAACAACTCAACAGTGTTGTCACCTTGTGGACCCACTGATTCTAAATAAATAATTCCAGGTGCATGCACATACTGCACGCTCAAAGTAAATGCGGTTATGAAAATTGGCCCGTGTGACTAAATTTGCTAAGAGAGGAGACGGTGGTCATTTAGGGCTAAAAATAGCCAAAGGACTCAAGTGGGTTTCTTTGGCTTTGCTTGCTGAGGATGCCGAGTATTTGAAATGGGTTGATAAGTAAGTCCAGGTGCAGCATTAATCAATGAGCATATTCAGGTGTGTTGTAACACAGGTGAAATTTTTTTGTATGGACACAGTGTGGTATAACTGAAGGCAGGCCTTTTGTTAGGTGGTAAAATAACTCCAGCTGGTCAGACAGCAGCATGCATCTATGCCAGGTGCTATATCAGTGATGTTGTAACCTCAACTGACCTATTTAAGGAGCTGAGCTTGAAACTGGTCACAAAATCAGTGAAAATCAATAACACATGACGTATACAGTGGCCTTCAAATGCTCACTTGTGAAAATGCCTCTATTTTGCATTTACTACATTTATTTTTTCCCCCATTTCAAATAAAATAATTCAGCATAACAATTTGAATGAAAAGTTCAACTTAGTATTTGGTATTTCCCACTTTAGCTTTAGTGATAGCAAGCACGCTGGCATGGACTCCACAAGTTTGTGCAAGTCATGTGTGCTTTGATCTAATGCACAAATGCTCAATGTCACAAATATGCTCATTTGATTAGTGTTATAGAAACAGTGCAGAATCTTAAATATTTCTTCATATTTCATTATCATTTTATGTTATAATGTTTCTTTGTTAATTTGTAGCTTTAAACTTGATTTGGATTGTCAGATTTTCTTGCAGACTTTTTAACCCACTGTATTAACATTCGGTGACTCTTAGCACATTATAATGTGAAAACAGAGACAACATATCAAGGTTACATTTGTGCTTGACTTAAGGTGCAAGCACTGTTTATTAGCACCCTCATCTAAATCATTAGTATAGACAATTAACCTTAATGGTTGACCTCAAATAAACTGCATTATGACTTTTCACTGTCTAAAGCTCCACACTTAATGTACTCTTAGGCCCTCACTCAACTATTTTAATGGAGAGGCAATAAAATAAATGAATGATAAAAATTAAATAAATAAGAAAATATTTCATTTTATGATCAAGCATGTGATCATTTTCATGCATACCTTAGAGAGAACTATCAAGTCATGTACTCAGCAAGCATGTAAGCACATCTCTGGAGTAGCCTGATTTACAAAATGGCATAAGATCAAACAGCGAGCTTGAGATGATGTTCAAATGCATTAATTAGATATGAACTACAGAGCTTTCATTGACTATTCAACATCTCACAGAAAAATTGTTGGAATTAATCAAGAACTTATTCATAACCCACTGATATTAGATGTACTCAGATATACAGGAGTAAGAGATAGTTCTCACAAAATGCACTAATGTTAAACATATTTTATAATAAAGAGATATGCATGACAGTCCAATATGAAAATGCGTCCGCAGCGAGTCAGCGGCAAATGGAACAGTCATCACGTCTCTTTTTTTCCCCATTTTTCTCCCAAATTTGGCATGTCCAATTCCCAATGTGCTCTAAGTCCTTGTGGTGGAGTAGTAACTCGCCTCAGTCCGGGTGGCGGAGGATGAATCTCAGTTGCCTCCACTTCTTAGACAGTCAATCCCTGCATCTTATCACATGGCTTGTTTTTAGCATGTTACCACAGAGACATAGCGCGAGGCTTCACACTATTCTCTGCTCCATCCACGCACACCTCACCACGCTCTCCAACAAGAGCGAACCAGATTATAGCGAATACAAGGAGGTTACCCCATGTGACTCTACCATCCCTAGCAACCGGGCCAATTTGGTTGCTTAGGGGACCTGGCTGGAGCCACACAGCATGCCCTAGATTCGAACTCATGATGCCAGGGGTAGTAGGCAATCATCATGTCTCTTGACATGTCCTTTCATTGCCTGTTCAGGTCATTCTGTATAATGAGCCACAAATTCAGTCCTTTGAGCAAACTGACCGGTCTGTCAACCAACCAAAAAAGACATCAACAGTATAAATACAATAAAATTAGCCAAGACATACTGTATGTTTTCTTCTGTGTCCAGATGATAATGAGACTAGATAATTATCTGGATCTGAATGAGGAGAATTCGCAGCCACACCACTGAGCTTTTGTAATAGAAATGGAAAGGTCATTTTGATCTGTGTTCATGCTATTACATTTGAGCTATTCTTACAATATAACATCCGTATAAAGAAGCCTCTTCTGGAAGTTTCTCACAATTTCATCTGTCAGAAAATAAATAACTATTAGTGAGTTAGTAAGCAGCAGAGAGATTGCTATATTTAGAAAATTTGCAAGCTATAGTTTTTGTTATAAAATCACACATACAACTTGAACTATGGATCATACAAGTACTGAATTGTGCTGAATGCAGTGTACACTCCTTTGTTTTGGTAGATTTATTCAAATGCATTACATTGTCTCTACATGGGAAAGTACACTACATGAAGACACCAAACAATTTACCCATATATGCATGTTGAAAATATATATACAAGTTATTCTAAACCAGATTTAGTAAACCATTTTAATAAATAGATGATGATTTTTTTTCATAAAGTAAAACTTAACAAGACCATAGCATTTATTATAAACTGTATCATATTCCAATATTTCCTCAAAATATGGTCCATATGCACCCACAGATGTCTTGGCTAAGCCCTGAATATCCACCATCCCTATAGATTTGCCCTTGTTAAGCATTATATGGTGCACAGACTTCTTTTGAGGAGCCTGGTTCAGAGAGTCAAATGCATTCACAGCATTTCAAACAACTTTTATATGTAACTACTGCAGCAGTATAATAACTGCTACTGGGTGCTTTCTTTCTGTAAAGAACAGCCTGTAATATTTGAAGCCTATCCTATTTACTGCACTGCTTTAGAAAACCAACCATGTCTTTACTCTTTCTCTGCAATTCTCTCTCTTCCTTCTCCCCTTTCCTCTCACCAGGTTGTCCGTGTGATATGATGTGTTATTGAGATACTGAGGTGCAGGGAAGTAAAACTGGCTATGTGATAATGATCAGACTCCCTACCTGCTATGGCAGAGGGTGGCATGGCAGGTGGTGAGGGTTTGAAGAAAGGATCAACACCAGGCTGATGAAACCAAGTACATTCTCTGCAGTCATACACTTACAGATCAATAATGCTGTACGAGCATCACAAAAATTACACTGAGCCAAAAAGCACAAAAAGCTGTTTACACGATTAGATGTAGAACATATGGTCGGTGACCTTTTTAAAGCGTGCCAATTACAATATTAGTGACTCCAACTCTAGCTCGTGTTCCACTTAAAATCTTGCACAACAAGAGAGGCCAACAAAGTTCAGTGCAGTGACAGTTATATATGTGTGAATCATAACAATTTAGGGCGTATTTTCTCCACTTCAGCTTTTGCTGAGATTTCATTTTGCTGTCTTAATTGCCAACCAGTGCCACTTACAGTACATTAAGTGCAGCATGCACTTGTCACAGCAATGTCGAGGCCAAGTCACCTTGCATGCATGCGAGAACAGTTTGACTGCCATTGTTATTTCTGACTCTCTTTACCAGCCATATACTTAGCCCACCACTTTTCTTGCGGTATAATCAGAGTTTCTCGGGATTGTTTGGTGGACAGGATAATGCTGTGTGTTTTTGGACCTATGAGCTTTCTTTCATCTCTCGCTTGCTCTCAGGTGAATCTTTGGTTTGGCAAGACTATCAGTGCGCTCTGTTAACCCCCCCTGCAGAACTGCATTTCTGCTTCAACATAACCATGCCCAGCTCGCCAAAGACTATTACAGAGTCTAAGCTTAAATTTTTCTCAGTAAACACCTGCGACCGCAATGAGTTTACATTCCCAGCGGTCTACCTAGTAGTTGTTGTTTTTGAGCTAAATGCTGCTCACGTTTTAGTAAAAAAAAAGTGTAGTCAGCCAACAGTCCTGTCAAACTCATCACATTTTTGCAAAAACATCCTCTTTGCCTTCAACCTCATGCAGTGACAATGACATTCCATCAACTGGTTTTGGTAAATCAGTTTGCTATTTGGTAAATGCAAACACAATTGTTTTCGAGTCAGATATACTGTCAACACCACCATTAATCTTGAGGCTGCCAGTGACTAAATGTCTGAGTGGTGAGCCGACAGTATGTTCCATGTTTCTGGAATAGGTGCATTCACTCCTTACCTTGTCAAATATAAGAAGAAGCAAAGCTCCAGCAAGAGGAAATAAAGTTAGAATTTGAGCAATGAAAGACCTTGGCAAGGCAAGGGCACTTAAAATGTGGAATTCAATTTTTTGGAGAGATTTCCCTTTTTCTTGACTTATTCTAATCCTATTTCTTTTATTCCACCACAGCCAATGTGCCTATCACTCTCTTTCCCTCCCCCCTTTTGTCATACACATATTAGCATGGTGGCATATGGACAGCAGGGATTCTGGAAGGTAATGATTTTTCAGGGGCTGATTTTTCCCGGAGTCCAAGAAGGAATTAACTCCTAGGGGTGGTTTGGCGGTGGGGAGAAATACCTGCCTACAATAACACACAAAGAGAGATGTGACCGCGGAGGGATTTTAGGACATGATTGAATTGCGGCATGTGAAAAACCTAATGGTGCACATTTTCTGTGTGAATGATCCCATAAATCCTGGGAAAGGATCCCAAGTAGAAAAACACGACTGGCACAAATGGACGTGGGATTGGATATTAATGCTGTAGTAATAAAGTGTGTCATTCCCTCAGAAACTACTGTCCATTCAAAGTGTGCAATCTGCTCATGATAAAGTAATGTCAATAAATCTTAGGGGAAGAGGAAAACTAATAAACATACTGTTTAAAGTATTGACATTGTTGTTTACTTTTACTGCATTTTTACGACAGTGATCTATAGCACAACAACAAGGAGGCCTATACAGTATATAGGGAAAAAAATAGCTAACTTACATTAGGTAAAGGGATAGTTCACCTAGAAATAATTTTTATTATTTACCCACCTCTATGACTTTAAAAAAAAAAAAAACTTTACTTTGAAAAAATAAATGCAAGCAGCAAAAAAATGTCTCTTAATACAAGCATTTTCTTATTTTATTATTTGTTATTTGTAAGGTTAATTTCACTCCTTTTGAATTTGAGTAATTTCATTACTTATTTAATTTGACTTCTATCAAAATGTAGTCATGACAGTTTTTCTGAAAGAACACAACACATTCGGATGTTTTACGCATGATTTACACATGGTCTGGACTAGGTGTATATTTTGTTCATATCAACTAACATTTAAAAAATATGAACACTTTCATGAATACAAAAATTTACGTCAGACCGGCTTTACAATCAATTTACACAAACATTTGCTCTGCTCGTGTTTTTAGTGAATTAGCCCCATTATGTGTAACATCTCCATTAGTGTTCTACAGAAGAAAGTCATATGGATTGGAATAACATAAAGGTGAGTAAATGATGCCAGTATTTTAATTTTTGGGTGAACTATCCATTTAATTGTCCAAAACACAGTGCAATTAATTTACAACAATGCTTATTATGACACCTTCTAAGAGTTGTAGGTGAAAGTGTGCAGTTAATCCCTTTCCTTGACTCACAGTCTTTTCTAGTTCAATGAATTTAAAGGGGAATCTTGGAACAGACCGCAACCAAAGAAAAATAGATGAATACATGAAAAATATATGTCAAAACAGAAAAACACATGATTTGCATATAAAGCTACAAAAACTTCCTCCTGCATACAGGGATTTAACCGTATCACTCCCACAAAAATATCACAATGCTATCAGATTTCCACAGCGGTGGCAGTGTACTGGTTCAGTGTAAAGAATTAGGTCAGTGTGACCACAAGGGTTCATGTCTTTATTGCCACGGTGACTTTCCCCAGAGAATATCGCCAGCCACGCACTTTAAAGAATTAGTTAAACCTCTGGACAAGGCCAAATTCCATGCAGGGGGTGTCATAACTGTGCTGACAACATGTTCTTTTCCATCAGTTTTCACAGTGAGAGCAAATAGAACATTCTCTTAAAGCCACCTTGCTTCAAATGAGCATGAGATATATAAAGCATTTTACAGCCCAATTAATTGCCTTCAATTTTTAATAAGTAGAAAATGTATCCCCCTGGATTTAGCAGGACCTAGTTAACTCTTAATATTAAACTAATGCAATGCTATTAGAAACGGTTCCTAAAATTATTTTCAAACTGCACACAGAGTGAAATAAACCTAATTTTGATGTTTTTTTTTTTTTTGATGAGTTTGTTTGGCTCTGGGAACAATGAAACTCAGTTTAAATCTTGAAATCTGAAAATATCTCTTCAATAGCTTACACTTAGCAAGCTAATATAGTCTCTACAGTCCCTTATTGTTCCTCCCTTTGGGACTCCTGAAGAACTTATTCACCCCATGAACACATATAATAAGGTTTCTCCCTTTCATAAAAAAACTAATTCAGCACATTCATGAGTCTTTTTAAAGACTATTGAGGATGCTGTGGTGAAAAATCCTCTCAGGCTTTCTTCACTGCTCCCAACCAAACAACTTTTAACAGAGCAAGGATAAAAAACATGAACCACAAGTATTGTGGTAATGAGAACCCTCTCACTAGAGTAATTTTTGGTTGTTTTTGTGTTACTGTTGTCAGTTTATGTCTTGTAAGTGTTGCTGTTCGAGACTTGACAAGGGAAGTATAAAGAAAAGTGCAAACCATTTCATAGTTTCTCTAACAAGAAGTTCAATTGCTCAAGAAATTTAACAGCGGTTCCCTGTCTGTCGACGTTGTGTCGAAGAAGCGACACTAGGGGTCCCTCTTGAGCGCCAAATATGCCTCTGATCTATGAAAAAAGGCCAATGAGAAGTTGGCAGACAGTATTTGCATACCCCGCCCTCGGACATACGGGTATAAAAGCGGGGAAATACGTCGTGTTCATTCAGAAATTTTCTTCGGAGCCGATTGCTTTCTCCTTCCCTGCACAGCAGTGCAGCTTGCCCCTGGGTGCTTTGACAGTACAAGAGCAAATAAAAGAGTGATATTTCTTGTAAAAGAGTATTTTTCTCTATGTAGGGACCTCTTAAAATATGCCTTATTTTGAAAAATTGTAGAGTGTTAAAATATATACATTTGATTATTTGTTTTTTGTTTATTTGACTATGTGATGTAACTAAATGTACCAACATTCTTTGTTTCTGTATTATTTACACTGTTTTCCTTTACTCGAATAAGGTGTTCTGTTGAATTGAAGTGTATTAATGTTGACCAATCAGCACTGAGATTGTTTAAAGTCTACGGACGCAAGTTGCGTTAAGTTACGTTTGAGAGACGACGGGAAAGGAGATCGCACATGGCGAAAAGAGTGCCGCACATGTCTTCGTTTTAATGAAAGTGAGCGTCATTCTTGGAGACTTCGCTACTTGTTTTAGTACAGGCCCAAAGTGACATAGAACTTTCATCCACTCGATTTTGTTTGTTTAATGTGTTATTTTTTTATTTTACTGTGTTGTTTAGTATATTTTCAACCCATTCTGCCGTTGGGTTGCGTCATCTGTTTAGTGCATCAACTGTGAGATATTGTGACGGAGAAACTCGCATCAAGGACGACAGCTGTATCATCGGTCACAAGAAGCACTTCCAAACGACACGTAACAGTGTTTGGGGGACGAGATTCATCGCAAGCTGCTTTGTCGTTGCGTTTGGACTGGACTCTCACCCCGCTGCATGACTTTTCTGTTTGTGGCTCGGGCTGTAAGTGATAACTTTTCATTGCTTCGTCATTTCCTTGGATGGAATGTAAGTGAATTCGTCTCGACAAATGCTCTTGATGTACTGAGTTAACTTGAATCCATTTCCTTGAAAGTGCACCAACGATTGGGCCCCAACGGCTAGCCAAAAGAGTGTGTGGGTTTTTTTTTTGTTTTGTTTCATAAGAGGCTGTGATCAAACTCATCTATTGTGTTTACTGCGTTCATTCTGTGACTTGTGTAAATTGATCCAAAGGAGTAATTGTGTTTTCAATAATCATCCGGTGTATTTTTTCTTTTCCCCTTGAAATAAGAAGGGAGCGTATATATTTTTTTTGAGGGTGATAAGTTAGAATACTCCGAGATCAATGAGGATATTGCGTAAGGAGTGAAAAAAACTTTATTACAACTGAACACAATATCTGTCCATTTTTCTTATTTTACGCTGTGACAGTTGTTATTTTTATTTTATTTTTTTATTTTATTTTTCCAAAAGGGTTTCATATTTGTGTCTAATTAATAAATCTTTGTTATTCTTTTTCCCTTATTTAGAATTATTGTCTTGATTTATTTAAATTAAATTGGAAAAAACAAGAATCTAAAAAATTCTGGGGAAGTAAATTATAAATAGATTATTTTGCTTTATTATTCCCTGGTGGAGGCACCATGCGCTTATTAATTATTTATTAATAGTTTGATAAAGAATAAACGAACCTCCGGCTAATTCAACATTCAACTGCCGGGAATCCAGGGTTTTCTTGTTGGGAATATTTAAATTAACCACTAGGGTTGAGAAAAGGGTTACATCTATAAGAGCAAAATCATGTGCATAATCATAACACCAGAAAGGCAGATAATTGTCATATAACGACCCCCTATCCAAAAACTAATTTTATGAAGAAAACCGTCCTGTACAGAGCTATAGTCATCTGGAATAACATTCCCATCGAAGTCCGTCAGCTTTGTAATAAGCTGTCATTTAAAAGAAGTCTAAGGTGTTATGTGTTGATGTAGGTTTTTATATGTTTTGATTAAGGTAATTGTAAATAATATGGTATTTATATTTAGTCTTATGAATTGAAACTAGATTGTATGTAGGTATGAGTGTGTGTTTGTGTATGTATGTACATATATAAAATGTATATATTGTTTACTGTGATGATTGAAATGTGTTGTTGTTGTTGTTGTAATGTAATTTTTTTAAGAATGGACCCCAGGAAGACTAGCTGATTGCACAGACTTTCAACTAATGGGATCCTAAAAAATAAACAAATAAACAAATAAACACAGCGGCATTGAACGTCCTTTTCAGGATGCGTCTTTGTAAAGATTCCATTTCTCCACTGTGTAGTTTCTGGATGCGGTAGAGTGCTCTCTGCTTCAGACGGCCACAGGCATTGTCTCGTGTGTCTGGGCAGCGATCACACCGAGGCAGCGTTTGTGGATAGTTCATGCTCTCACTGCGAGGGCATGACCATGGCAACGTCATGCTTTCAATAGAAAGCACGCCACTCCAGCCGCCCCCCGCATTGCTCCTTCTTCCCACAGGATTTAGGACGATGCGTCTGGCGATGGAGGCGATCTGGGGATGGTAGCGGGTGCAGCTTCTCCGGGTACGTGCCCTCGGACCACCCGCCACCCAGAACGCTCGTTGACTCCCGTCCGTGCTCAAGGCAACAGCGGCTCGCCTCACAGCCAGCCTGCTTATCCTCTAGAGCTCAAAGTGGATGAGCTCGCCGCTGCATCGGAGAGCACGGCGTCTGACGCGGATGACTCCCCTGGGCTGCCGCCTTCAGGTCAGCACACCCAGGCTGAGGCTGACACCCAGATGGCCGACATGCTTTCCTGGGCCGCTGCCAGCGGGAACTGGACTGGAACCCTTCGTCCTCCCCACAGCCATCGCGGTTGGATGACTGGTTCCTGGGGTCTGGGTGACGCTCACAGCCTCGCCCCCCCCCACCCCCCCCGGTCCCGTTTTTCCCGTTGGTACATGATGAGCAGACATCATCGTGGAGAGCACACCTCTACAAACATCACAAAGCCACTCGCTCATCTGGTCTCGCTACCATTGACGGCGGACCGGCCCACGGGTACACGGTGATTCCCCAGGTGGACAAAGCTGTTGCGCTCCTCCTGTGTCCAGGAAAACCTACCACCTTGCGGGGTCGCCCTGTGCTCCCCTCCAAGGCCTGTAGGACAACATCCTCGCTGACCGTGAAAGCCTACAGTGCCGCCGGACATGCCGCTTCCACCCTGCACGCCATAGACCTCCTGCAAGTCCACTAGGACAAGGCACTCAAAGATATGCACGGGGGTAGCCCTGATCCTGATGTGCTGCAGGAACTCACAGCGGAGTCACTCGGGCAGGTGATGGCCGCGCTCGTGGTCCATGAACGTCATCTGTGGTTGAACTTGGTCGAGATGCGTGAGACCGACAAGGCTCGCTTTCTCAACGCCCCTGTCTCCCAGTTTGGCCTCTTCAGCGACACCATTGAGGACTTCGAACAGCAGTTCTCCGCGGTGAAAAAGCAGACAGAGGCCATATCTCACATCCTGCCCCGCCGTAAGCTTGCCGCCATGGGCCATGCCCCATCTGCCTGCCGAGGGTATCCTCCTGTGGCTAAAAAGCATCTTGTTCCACCTCAACCTAGCGTCGAGCACCCCGCAGGAAGCAGACGCCCCCCGTCTAAAGGACCCCCTCGAGGACCCGGAAGGCTCCCAGGTGCTCCTGAGAAGCTCGACCCAGAGCACGAGATGTTAGCTCCGGATCTGGTAAGACCACTCCATCCCCCAGTGGAGGGCCATTAGGAGAATCTTTTGTTGGCTTTATTTAATTTGCCGCCCCCCCCCCCCCCGTACACAGGGCTGCGGTACCCACATTCTCAATAACAGAGCTATTTCCTTTGTCTCTGGTTCACCTGGCCCACAAATGCCATTCTCACGGCACCCTGCCACCAGACCTCCACAGTCCCAGCATACTGGATGCGGACCCTCTGCCCTGTTCCCCGGCCAGCCGGTTACAATGAGTCTAGAGGACGCCTACACGGGACCTCCTCCTTAGTCGCTAACCCGCCCCCTGTCGGGTGTGTGGAGGTAGGTAAGTGCTTTGAGTCTTTTCTCAGCGCTAGAGACTCGGGACGCGTATTTGCCACCTGATGACGTATAACCTGCTCTGCCCCGCTGTGAAGCCCCGCCGGGTACGTCAAAAATAACGACTCCCTTGGTGCCCCTAGAACGGAGCGTGGATGCGTGACTCTCACTTCCCAACCCATCACGCTGGCTGGCCTGGACCATTCGACTCGGATATGCAATTCAGTTTGCCAGGCCCCCGCCCGCCTTCACGGGCATCCGCTTTACTGCAGTATACGGCGAACATGCCAAATCCCTGCACGCGGAAATCGCTACTCTTAGACGCGATAGAGCCTGTCCCTCCAACCGAAATGAAGAAGGCTTTCTACAGCCCTTACTTCGTTGTACCCAAGAAAGGCGCGGCTTACGACAGATCTTGGACCTGCAAGTTTTCAACCGGGCTCTGCTCAAACTCCCGTTCAAAATGCTCACGCAAAAACACATCTTAACTTGCGTCCGGCATCTAGATTGGTTCGCAGAGGTAGACCTGAAGGACGTGTACTTCCACGTCTCAATTCTGCCTCGACACCGACCCTTTCCACAGTTCGTGTTTGACGGCCAGGCGTATCAGTACAAAGTCCTCCCCTTCGGCATGTCTCTGTCCCCTCGTGTCTTCACAAAAGTCACAGAGGCAGCTCTTGCCCCACTCTGAGAAGCAGGCATTCGCATACTCAATTACCTCGATGACTGGCTTATTCTGGCCCACTCACGAGAGTTACTATGCGCTCACAGTGACCAGGTGCTTAGGCACCTCAGCCGCCTGGAGTTTCAGGTCAACTGGGAAAAGAGCAAGCTCACCCCGGTTCAGAGCATCTCTTTTCTCAGCATGGAGTTAGACACAGTCTCAATGCCAGCACGCCTCACCAACGAGCGTGCGCAGTTGGTGCTGAGATGCCTCGCCTCCTTCAGGCCAAGCACATCGGTCCATTTAAATCTCTTCCAGTGGCTCCTGGGGAATATGGCATCCTCCGCGGCGGTCGCGCCGCTGGGGTTGATGCATATGAGAGTGTGGCAAGGAAGAGGCGAGAAACCGGCTTGTCAACATAAATAATAATTTAATGACGAACTTAAAACAAACACATAGGACAGCAGACATGTCTGCTGATTAAGCTCTCTCTCTCGATCACCATCTGCGAGTGGCCTTTATCCCTCTTGACGGCTCAATCAGCCCGATACGGGACCGGGCGTGCGCAATCACGCGCCGGTCCCGCCCTCCACCGTGCCACCCTCCTCCCCCGTTCTCTCAGGCTGGGGACCCCCGGCCTGACGTACATCCCCTGGGGGGGGGGGGGGGGGGGCGCCTCCCGCGCTGTCTGCCGGCGGGTCATCCCCATCAACCTGGACGAGGGAGGGGCAAGGGGAGGGAAACAACCATTAAAAATAGGGGGGGGGGGGGGGGAGGGTTCCTGCACTGGGCAGTACCTCCCCTCCCACAAACACCATCATTTAAAAAAAGAGGGAAAAGGCCAACGCAGAGCGGCATCGAGAGAGAGAGGAGAGAGAGATTAAAGGAAAGAAAGAAAAAAAAAAAACGTACTCGCCGGTTCTCTGATACGCCGTAGCTCGTTCCTCAGCCACTTCTCCACCCTCTACAGGACAACAGCCGCGCCTCTCCGGGCAGATCGGAGGCAGTCCTCAGCCCCTGGCGGACGGAACGCCCCGCCGCGTTCCCGGGGTGTCGAAGGGGCCTCCCCCCGCCCCTGGCAGCGGTTCTCCCGCTCCAGGCAGTCGGCGGCGAGCCCCTCCCCGCACGCGGTCGGCAGTCTCCAACCCCGCCGCGTTCCAGCGGCTACTAGGGGACTCCCCCGCACCTGGCAGCGGCCCTAACCACTCCAGGCGGTCGGCCAGGAGCCCCTCCTCCCCTCGCGGTCGGCGGCCGTTCCTCCACGTCCAGGTGGCTGGGCTCCTCCGTCTCCCGGCAGATAGCCGCGGCTGCTCCATTGAGAAGTGGCGAGAACTCCGCCACGGCGTATCCCTCTTCCTTCCCGGGTTTCGGCACCAATGTAAAACAGTTCACGTTACGGGCAAGGAAGAGGCAAGAAACCGGCTTGTCAACATAAATAATAATTTAATGACGAACTTAAAACAAACACATAGGACAGCAGACATGTCTGCTGATTAAGCTCTCTCTCTCGATCACCGTCTGTGAGTGGCCTTTATCCCTCTTGACGGCTCAATCAGCCCGATACGGGACCGGGCGTGCGCAATCACGCGCCGGTCCCGCCCTCCACCGTGCCACAGAGACCACTTCAGCACTGGCTTCAGACTCGAGTCCCGAGATGAGCATGATGTCGCGGCATGCACCGTGTGACAATCACCCCTGCCTGCCACCAAATATACAAACCCTGGACAGACCCAGCAGGAGTACCCTTGCAGCAGGTGTCCTGACGCATCTTGGTCACGACCGATGCCTCCAGATTGGGTTGGGGCGCCATGTGCAACGGACATGCAGCTGTGGGCCGTTGGAGAGGGGCCCCACTGCGCTGGCATATCAATTGCCTAGAGTTGTTGGCTGTTTTTCTTGCCCTGCGGAAGTTCCTCCCATTAGCTCAGGACAAACATGTCCTAGTCAGGTCAGACAGCACCACCGTGGTAGCGTACATAAATCGCCAAGGCAGTGTATGCTCCCACCACATGTCATGACTCGCCCATCATCTCCTCCTTTGGAGACTCAAGTCGCTGCCTGCCACTCACATCCCTGGCAACCTCAATGTGGTAGCGGACATGCTGTCATGACAATGCTTGCCCAGCGGAGAGTGGAGGCTTCACCCCCAGTCGGTCCAGCTGATCTGGGAATGGTTCGGCAAGGCCCAGGTAGACCTGTTTGCCTCCTGAGAGACCTCCCACTACCTGCTTTGGTATGCCCAAACAGAGGAAGATGCACTGGCACACAGCTGGCCTGCGGGGCTGCACAAGTATGCATTTCCCCCAGTGAGCCTTCTTGCACAGGTACTGTGCAAGGTCAGGGAGGACGAGGAAAAAGTCACCCTGGTGACTCCTTATTGGCCTACTCGGACCTCGTACTCCTCTTGACAGCCCCTCCCTGGCAAATTCCCCTGAGGAAGGACCTTCTTTCTCAGGGCAGGGCACGCTCTGGCACCCGCACCCAGACCTTTGGAACCTCCACGTCTGGCCCCTGGATGGGATGCGGAAGATCTAACTGGTCTACCTCCTGCCATCTTAGACACAATCAGCCAAGCCAGAGCTCCTTCTACCAGGCATCTTTACACCCTGAAGTGGCACCTGTTTGCAAATTGGTGTTCTTCCCTGGCTGAAGACCCACAGAGGTGCACAGTTAGGTCAGTGCTCTTATTTCTGCAAGAGAGGCTGGAAGGGAGGCTGTCCCCTTCCACCCTAAAGGTGTATGTCGCTGCCATCGCGGCCCACTATGACACAGTAGATGGCAAGTCAAAGTAAGCACAAATTAATTAGCAGGTTCCTAAGAGGCGCCCAGAGGTTGAATCCCTCCCGGCCAAGCCTGTTCTCCTACTGGGAACTCTCAGTGGTCCTCGCGGACCTCCAGAGACCTCCCTTCGAGCCACTAGAATCAGTCAGACTCAGGGCCCTCTCTCTAAAGAAGGCCCTGCTGATCGCACTTGCCTCCATCAAGAGGGTTGCGGACCTGCAAGCGTTCTCTGTTAGCGACACTTGCCTGGAGTTCAGTCCGGCAGACACATATATGATCTTAAGACCGCGACTGGGCTACGTGCCCAAGGTTCCTACCACGCCCTTTAGAGATCAGGTAGTGAACCTGCAAGCGCTGCCCAGAGGCAGACCCAGCCCCTTTGTTGCTGTGTCTGGTATGTGCTTTGAAACTGGGTAAGACCCCCTTCCCTTGATGTGTGTAAGGGCCCCAGCCGTTCTTGCTCTATGCGAGAAACATAGAGAGAAAAGAGGCCCAGCCAGGCTTGGCCCGTTCCCGGGTTGACAAGCATCACCTTGTTCCCCTGCCTAGGGTAACCAGAAGGATTCAGACAACTTTTTTGGGGCATTGGGGAAGGGTACGTGCAGTCTGACACAGCTGGTTGCCTCTGCACGTGAAATACCTGCCCACTCCTGTGTCAGCAGTACACATACACGGCTTAGCGCATGGCGTGATTTAAATTGGACCCCTAGTGTCGCTTCTTTGACACAACGTCGAAGTGAGCAACAGATGGGGAATGTCTAGGTTACGTATGTAACCTCCATTCCCTGATGGAGGGAACGAGACGTTGTGTCCTCCTGGCCACGTCGCTGAGCCGAGCCGCTGTAGTGGCCTGACCATTTCCGGCTCCTCAGAAAAATCCTGAATGAACTCGACGTATTTCCCCGCTTTTATACCCGTATGTCCGGGGGTGGGGTATGCAAATACTGTCTGCCAACTTCTTATTGGCCTTTTTTCATAGATCAGAGGCATATTCGGCACTCAAGAGAGACCCCTAGTGTCGCTTCTTCGACACAACGTCTCGTTCCCTCATACATACGTAACCTAGACGTTCACTGTACAAAGCAAAGCACGACTCATTATCCAACTGTCTACCGATAGTGTTGTTGGGGAATTATTGGCACTGGCATATAATTAACAAGCATTCTCTGGTGCAATGCACTGATGAAAGACACATTCATAAGTGTCCTCAGTCTTGCAACAGTTGAGTTCACTTTGTCTTCGCATGTACATGTAAGCAATTGTCTCTATACACTCACCTGTTAGATCTTTATGCAGGATTCTTCTTATGGTTATGGTGTTAGGAAGTGATTCTTCTGTTTCTGTGTTACTGTGGCTCAGAGACATGAGTCTCAATGTACAAAGGCAGTCTAATGGTAATTAAAGGGGTCATGACATGAGGAATCAAATTTTCCTTGATTTTTTGACATTAATTGAAAAAGAGCATTTATTTAAACCAGGCTCTAGAAACAGGGAGTTTGCAATTTGTGGAACCTGTGACATCACAGGGACCAAATACATCTGCATAGGACTGCCTCTTCAGCAAAACATCAATGCCTATTTTTTGTCATTGCACCCTTGGCCCCAACCATTGGTGCTCAGACAGTCAGTCACAGGTAAAGAGGAGAGAGAGGGCCTGTCATGGGAGATTCATCCAAAGAAGACTAACACAGGACACCTTCATGTCTGGATGTAATTGTTTTTCTACATAAACATGTACTAGATGAACAGCTTTGACCATTATCATACATCTCGCACCACATTTAAGTTATTACTCTAAAAAATAAGTCTTGCTGTTGTGCTGCTTTGAAGGTGCCCTAGACTGTTTTTGTACCCATCTGTGATCATTTTAATTGTTAGTATTTAATCGTTTTGATGTGTTTCCAGCAATGCGCAGCGTGTTTTAAGAGTGGTACAATTGCAACTTTAAAAAAGCGTGTCTCATTCTGCTATGGCCATTGACTGGGAGAAACACATTCAATTGTGTGTGTAAACAAATACAGAAGATGTGTGATGTTGCTCCTGTGAAGACCAGCATCTCTGTTTTGGCCGGTTTAAGCCGGTTGAGGCACCCAACATCACCATGGACTGTATTACGTTTGCTTATTCAGAACATTTGTGTGGATTGTATGTTTTTTGGCTAGGAGAGGATTTCTTGTGAATCAGTCACAATATGATTCAAGCTTGGCAAAGGAACTGTTATTGAAATATGGGGCACTTAAAACTCTATTGGATGGCAAAACATAAGTAAACAATTTAATTCATGAATATTTCATGTCATGAAATAATGACATTTATTTAATTTGCCACATTCTCAATAACAGAGCTATTTCCTTTGTCTCTGGGTTACCTGGCATGATAATTTATGGTGCTGCTCGAGTAAATATTTCAATATATTCAGGGTGTATGTTATGTGATAAACCTGAAATTTAGTTTTATAATGTTGTGTGGAATTTGGTAATTTTCTTCAGATTGGGTTTCAAAAATGGCTGAACGATGTTAGCCAGTCATAACAGTGGCATTATTATAGTTTTAAAGGGCCAGAGAGCTTGAAATCGAGCTTTTCAGACAGAGAGCCAGAGACTGTGACTGTATTGGTGCAAAAAACAAAACAAAACAAAAACAGCAGACTAGCATTATAAGTGGACCTCAGGGAAGATAATTAAATTATAACAAAAGAGCATGTAACCCATTTAATGTTTAAAGCTGTCAGGTTGTTTTGCAATTTTATTTGGAGCAATGCCTCTTTGTTTAATTGATATACAGTCCTAGTAGGCATTCAAGCCCTATAGAAACTTGTTTTCTGATACCTAAAACTTATTGCAGTTATTTTTGGATAAACGTATCGCTTGAAACCAAGGGCCAGGGAGTTAAAGGGGATCAGGGCAGTTAGATGCTAGTAGCAAAAGAGGAGATCATTTTGGTTCCCTTTCATTCAGGCAACAAGATCACACAGGAAATCGACATGTATCTTCCAAAAGTCCATGTACCCTGAAATTAAGCTCATTCAGCCAAAATACTCATAAGTGTCTTCCCCCATTGACTGGAAAGCATATTTTGTATCATATGGTCAGCGATATGTTGCATAATGCTTTGTGGACTTTTCACACGGTCCCTTATCATATCCGCATAAGGCAACATTTACAAGGAATAGCAAGGTTAAATTAACGATCTTGATCGAATTCGATGTGACGGCATATGACAAGCTTTAAATATGGGACACGGTTTTCATCATTAAAAATGGGATGATCCCGTATTTTATATGGGATGGGGGGCAACCCTAGTTTGCACACATGTGACTTTTAGTTTTGGCCCATTTTAAAATGTTGCCATGTGGAAGCAAACCAAACAAAGTGTAACAATTTTAGCCCCTGTTTCGGAACAAATAAAATAAGCTACAGGTCTGAAAATGCCCTGAGAGATGATAAAGCAAGTAGTATTTGGCTGGTCACGTGATCTCAGCATGTCAGCCCCCATGGGGCGACCCTACTGTAAAATAAAACAGCATTTATTAAGATACTTATAAGTATACCTCACACGTAAGGGTACAGCATTTTAAACTTACTTTACAAACATTAAAAGTACTTTTAATTTGTTTATTTGTGTAAAACTTCTTAAAAGGGGTCATGAAATGGAATATCACATTTTCCTTGATATTTAGACTAGATAGACTCTAGACTCTTAGGTAACTGTACAATAAAAACATAATGCAATTTTCAGAACTCAAAATTTCTTCCCCAGTCTTAAAAGAGCATTTATAGTTCCCACCTTTTTGAAAAGTTTCATTTTGAAAACTGTGTTTGTGATGTCACAAGACATTGCTCAGTTGTATCTACATGCCACACAACATGTGTCATTGCACCCTTGGCCCCGCCCACTGGCGCTCAGTTCATATTGTAAACAAAGAGGAAGAGAGACAGGCCCAGTGTTACCAGCTATTCCTGAACATCAAAGGGGACCCATCTGGACTATTTAGAATTTTTTTTGTGCATATAACATGCATTTCACAGACATCTTTGACCGTTGTCATGTTAAAAATGGCGCTTTTTTTTTTTTAAAAGACACAGTGTCAGTTACAACTCAAAAAAGCAGACTGCATTCGGCTTCATTCAGCTGCTCTGTGTCTTGCTGTTCTTGCACCCATTTGGGCTATTTTTAATTGTTGGTGTATGTAAATAACCACCAGTTGGACGTCTTTGACTGTTTGTATGTGTTTCTGGTGATCTGCGCCTCAGTGCACCTATGTGTGTGCGTCATGTTTCACCGTTCTATATACTGTGTATGTGCGGCTAATATAAATGTGGATTGCTTGTAAATAAGTCATAATACGATTCAAGCTTTGCAAAGGAACTGTTATTGAAGAATGAGGCAGTTATAAACATTTGGACTTGACTGCAAAACCGGGAGTAAACAGTTTAATTCATGAATATTTCAAATATCATGACTGTTTGATAGTTATGGTGCTGATGTGCTTGAGTGAAAAGTTTTATATTTTTGGATACAATGTATTGGATGTGCATTATGTGAAAACCCTGAAATGTACTTTTATAATGTTGTGGAGAGCTTATTTATTCTTTTCTGATTGAGTTTCAAATACGTCTGAATTTGAGGGGCTTCACGATGTTAGCCAATCACAACAGTGGGCATTTACATTGAAGTTTAAAGGAGACGCTTTGGCCAAAACTGAACGTTTCAGTCAGAGGGCCAGAGATGTAAAATTATAATTTATTACTAAACTATGACAGTTTTGGTACAAAGAAAACATATAATGACATTATCAGTGGACCTCAGGGAAGATAAAATGATATAAAAAAATATCATTTCATGGTCCCTTTAATAAGTGGAACATTAAAGTGAAACACCTTTAAAGAAGATGATTTTACAGTCTAGTATGGCACACAGTGGAGCAAGACAAGAAGTGAGTGTCACAGATACAGTTTATCTGCTGTTTCCTTTTGTGTGTCTGTGTGTTTTCGTTCACCTCATGTGTTTTCCTTATTCTTGGGAGCAGAGCAATCAGTGTTTCCTTGGAGATGCTTGTTTGCGCCGCTCAAGAGGTAATCACCCCCACCCGTGTGTTATTACCGCTGTGTATTTATTTCCCTCTCGTGCCTAGTCTTGTCATCAGATTGTTCCCGTTTGTTTTTGGTGTGCAGTCTTGCCTTCCTGTCGGTCTGTTTTCACCTGTTTCTCTCTGTATATTCCAGTGAGGATTCAGTGGTTACCGCTCCTGGTTTCACCTGTTGGAATTATCATATGGACACTTGCTCTAAACTGTTACTGATCTGTGGATTACTCAATTCACCACATTGCCATCCTCTCCGCCATTCCTCGACCGGGTGTCTCAGCTCACCACAGCCAGTACTACTCTGTGAACAACTTACCTCACCGCCTTTCCTGGACCCAGCAGAGGGAACATCTCTGCTTAATGCTGTTTCACAACAGGAGTTACTCACATCCACCAGTCAAGCCGTTGAGGTAATGGCTAGATGGATAGCCAACCTGACATCCAGGATTGAACAGCTTCGTCTCTCCCCTAATGCCGGTCCCTCCGCCAAAGCCACACCTCCAGCCACAGTGGTCTCAACTTCACCAAGATCCTCAGAGCCCCTGTTAGATCCTTCAGCATCTGGTAAAAAGATGCACCTCACCAGTAGGAAAGGGGTTACCCTCCTACCAGCTTGGTTGCACAGCAACATTATCCATCACTCCTTCTCAGTTCTGGTGGACTCTGGAGCAGATGGTAACTTCACACATGCTAATTTAATAGCTAAATGGTCTCTTCCCAAGACTCTTCTGGACGAACCCATCACCACCAGTACTCTCTGTGACACTACTGTCACTATGGTTACCCACCTCTCCAGCTCACCATCTCTGGGAACCACGTCGAGGAGATTTAATTTTAATTCATCCACTCTCTACACAAAATTGGTGCATCACAATATCTTGTTCGGATCAGGGAGGGGGACGAATAGAAGTTGGCTTTTAACATGCCTATAGGGCATTTTAATACTTACTTTCCAATTCCCCGGCCGTCTTCCAGGCACTTGTCAATGACGTGCTGCATGACATGTTCAATCAATTCCTTTTTGTATATCATCAAGATATTACAAGACAATTTACGAGACCATGTTTATCATGTTAGGAGAGTGCTTCAGCGATTGCTGGAAAATTATTTGTTCTTCAAGGTGGAGAATTTGGTTTCATGCACGCTCAGTTCTTTTCATGGGGTTCGTCCTCTTGCCCAATGGTTTCTGGATGGACCCAACCAAGATAAAGGCAGTTGCGGATTGGCCAGTCCCAGATTCTCACAAAGCGGTCCAGCGATTTCTGGGATTTGTCAATTTTCACAACCGGCTCATCCAGAATTTCAGTCAGACCGCTGCCCCTCTGACAAACCTAACATCCACCAATAATCAGGCTCAGTCTACTTTTTAAATATAAAGAACTGCTTTGTTTCAGCTCCCATTCTGATAAATCCTGACCCGTCTCATCAGATTGTGGTGGAAGTTGATGCGTCAGAGGTGGGGGGTAGAAGCTATCTTGTCCCAAAGGTCTCCATCGGATGGTAGGATACACTCCTGCATGTTCTTTTCTCGTTGCCTTACCCCTGTGGAATGTTACTGGCTGTCACATTAGCACTGGGTGAGTGGCATCACTGCTTGGAGGGTTCAGGGGTTCCATTCATAGTTTGGACTGGCCAAAAGAACCTTGAGTATATACGCACCGTGCAAGGACTAAATTCCAGGCAGGCTCACCGGGCAATTTTCTTTGGCAGATTTGATTTTACTGAGAACAGTAAACCTGATGCTTTGTCCCACTCTTTTGTGACTGAGAGCACCTCAATCTCAATCCCCAGATACTGTTATTCCACCCAACAGGGTGGTGGCAGTAGTGTCCTGGGAGATCGATTCCAAAGTCCAATCCATTTTGTGTGACATAACCATTCCCATGAAGTGTCCAGAGAGCCCGCAGTATATTCCTGAGTTTGTTCGAACTCACGTCCTCTGGTGGGGTCATTCTTCTAACCTGGCCTGTCATTCAGGAGCTAATCATACCCAGGCATTAGTTAAACAACGGTTATGGTGGCCCTCATTGGCATAAGATGTATGTTTCGGCCTGTCCAGTTTGTGCTAGCAACAAGTCTTCCAGTCAACCCCCTGTGGTGCTCCTTCAGCCACTGCCAGTCCCTTTGAGACCCTGGTCATAAAATAGAGTTATTTTAACTGTAGGAGACTGGTTCTCAAAGGTGGCTCATTTCATTCCCTTCCCCAAATTACCTTCAGCGAGGGAGACAGCACCTGTGGTCATTGATATTGTCTTCCATATTCATGGCATCCCTTTGGACATGATCTCTGACAGGGGACCTCAATCGTGTATACGTTTTGTGCAGAATTCTGCCAACATCTGGGGGTGACTTCTAGGTTGTCGTCTGGATTCCACCCCAGACCATCGGGCAGGCTGAACAGGATTTGGAGAGGGTCCTGCACTGCGTTGTGTCTCGGGAACCATCGATCTATCCTGGGTTGAGTATGCGCATAATTCCCTCCCGGTTTCGTCTAAGTGTTTTTCACCTTTCCAGTGCTGTTTAGGCTACCAGCCACCGTTGTTCCCCTCCCAAGAACCTGATGATGTTCCATCCATGTACGTGTTCATCCAGAGATGCCTTTGCACCTGGATGGAAATCAGATTGGTGATCAGAACACAGCATCAGCAGACTTTCACCGTTCTAAACCCCTGGTTTATGTGTGTGGACAGAAGGTCTGGTTGTTTTCCCAGGACATTCTTCTCCGACTTCCATTTCATAAGCTGGGACCTAAATTTATTGGACCGTTTACCATCTCTAAGGTGCTTAGTCCAGTGGTGGTGCTCGTTTGCGGCACTCATGAGGTAATCACCCTCATCTGTGTATTTATTTCCCTCTCGTGCCTAGTCTGATTGCCAGATTGTTCTGATTTGTTTTTGGTGTGCGTTCTTGCCTCCCTGTCAGTCTGTTTTCACCTTTATTTCTCTCAGTATTTTCCAGTGTTGTTTCAGTGATTACCGCTCCTGGTTTCACCTATTGGAATTATCGTATGGACACTTGCTCTGAACAGTTACTGCTCTGTGGATTACTCACCTCACCACATTACAACTCATTCTCTCCACCATTCCTCGCCTGGGCGTCTCAGCTCACTACAGCCATTACTAATCTGTGAACAACTTACCTCATCGCTGTTGTTATCCTCACCACCATACCTCATTCGGGTGTCCCAGTTAATCACTGCCGTCATCGTCACTCACCTCTCTGCAACCAGGACCACGTTTTCATCATCAGTTCATTATTACATTACATTAATTTTGGAGTTTCAATAAAAACTTTTTCATTTTCATTCCCTCTGCATTTGGGTCCTTCCTAAACCACTCCTGATAGTAAATCGCCACAGTCAAAGTTGAATTTAGCAACTGCACCTCATGTATTTAACTTCATATCAATTCCAGATTACTTGGTGATACTTCTTTTTTAATGTGATGATATTTTATTCAGTAGATGTTCTCATGTAGAACCAGAGAGCTACCATAGTTGTATGCAGTGTAGAATCATGTTCCAGGTGTTCAAATCAATAATCACTGTCAGTATCAATGCAATTAGGATCTTACCAACCTATGCAACACACCAGGGAACAGTGTCAGAAAGTGCAAGGCCTACTGGAAGACCTCACGATAAAAGTTCATACCCAATAGACCTTAAACTTGATGGCATTATGTCTATGACCACACAATGTACAATGTTACAATGTCTGCCTGCAGCGAGACACATTTGCGGCTCTGCACAGAAAATAGTTATCTCTGGGTTCCTACACCAAATATTTTCTTTATTAAGGCCATAACATAATTTTTTGAGAGGAGGTAACTGATTACTATAACAAATTTTGTCTTCATTAAATTGTTTGTACATGAGTAGGACAACATTTATTCCACAATGATAAATAATTTACAGATAGACCTCAGCCCACACAGTTTTGGGTCCTTAATTGTCTGCATTTAGTCAGAGAAAAAAAACTGTGTTCCTGTGTCGAGAGTTTGCATCCAGCCCGACAGCTCATAAATTATTAAATTAGTTATAACAATATATTCAAAAATATAGTTATAGTTATAATAATATTGAAATCATGCATTTTAGTTTTATTGAAATTCCTGAACTAAATGAGTTGTGTGGAGTAAACTGTATGACATGGCATACTGTAAATTAAAACACTAACTTACCATCTGTGCAAATCTGCTGAAGCTACTGTATCCCACAGCTTTTCCTTTGCTAATAAATCCTTGTATAAGAAATGCTGAGGGTTGTAAAGCACTTTGTAATTTTCAACCTCCACAATCAGTTGTGTCTCGTCCATTGTTGTGGCCATGCAAATCCGAATGAGGTAAATACTGTAGTTGCTTCAACGAAAACGACTGTCATGTCATGTTCATTTGTTTATGTTTATCAGCGAACTTGGTCGTGATTGATTAATGTAGTAAAGCCCATAAACCCCTATACATGAACAGGCAAAAGCAATGCGGTTTATTTATTCATTATTAATTTAGTCCAGCATGAGCCACGTGGCAAAAATAGGCTCAACACCAAAACTATCCGCTCACTACCGTGACTGGGGAGCTTCTGGAACGCGTCACCTTGCGATTTGCGCTTGCAGTGTAAATGGTGTCATCTGTTTATATGGGCGCCAAAACAAAAATGAGCCGCTCATGGTTTGTGTCGGAGATTGTAGGATTGACAACAAAGCGGAGCAAGCTGTGAGAGCATCAAAAACTTGGGAAATATAAACTTAATGCAAATGAAAGGTGAAAAATGCTGGGCGGCAGCCTATCACTGTGAGGTAAATGCAAGCCAAGATTGTGATGTCAGTCATAAATTACAAGCTTATGAATATGACAGGGTGCAAAGCTTTGAAAAGGCTGCTGCTGACAGTGTTGGAATTTCTGGTAGATTTTCTGAAATCATGTTGTTACATATTGCTAAATGTATTAAAATTTCAGTTGTAGTTTACCTGCATTGTAATTAAGCTGTGGCTGGGTTAAAAGTGTATTAAATTGAAATTCACTCTACATGTACTTTTGGACTTTTTGTCATGCGTATACAGTAAATGGTGACTTACTTGACCATACTAAATACAGCCATACTTGCAGTATATTTTACAGACACCCTTGGACTTCTGGCAGTTTAGACTGTATAAATGTATATAGTACACTACCGTTCAAAAGTTTGGGGTCACATTGAAATGTCCTTATTTTTGAAGGAAAAGCACTGTACTTTTCAATGAAGACAACTTTAAACTAGTCTTAACTTTGAAGAAATACACTCTATACATTGCTAATGTGGTAAATGACTATTCTAGCTGCAAATGTCTGGTTTTTGGTGCAATATGTACATAGGTGTATAGAGGCCCATTTCCAGCAACTATCACTCCAGTGTTCTAATGGTACAATGTGTTTGCTCATTGGCTCAGAAGGCTAATTGATGATTAGAAAACCCTTGTGCAATCATGTTCACACATCTGAAAACAGTTTAGGTCGTTACAGAAGCTACAAAACTGACCTTCCTTTGAGCAGATTGAGTTTCTGGAGCATCACATTTGTGGGGTCAATTAAACGCTCAAAATGGCCAGAAAAAGAGAACTTTCATCTGAAACTCGACAGTCTATTCTTGTCCTTAGAAATGAAGGCTATTCCATGCGAGACATTGCTAAGAAATTGAAGATTTCCTACAACGGTGTGTACTACTCCCTTCAGAGGACAGCACAAACAGGCTCTAACCAGAGTAGAAAAAGAAGTGGGAGGCCGCGTTGCACAACTGAGCAAGAAGATACGTACATTAGAGTCTCTAGTTTGAGAAACAGACGCCTCACAGGTCCCCAACTGGCATCTTCATTAAATAGTACCCGCAAAACACCAGTGTCAACATGTACAGTGAAGAGGCGGCTGCGGGATTCTGGGCTTCAGGGCAGAGTGGCAAAGAAAAAGCCATATCTGAGACTGGCCAATAAAAGAAAAAGATTAAGATGGGCAAAAGAACACAGACATTGGACAGAGGAAGACTGGAAAAAAGTGTTGTGGACAAATGAATCCAAGTTTGAGGTGTTTGGATCACAAAGAAGAACGTTTGTGAGACGCAGAACAAATGAAAAGATGCTGGAAGAATGCCTGACGCCATCTGTTAAGCATGGTGGAGGTAATATAATGGTCTGGGGTTGCTTTGGTGCTGGAAAGGTGGGAGATTTGTACAGGGTAAAAGGGATTCTGAATAAGGAAGGCTATCACTCCATTTTGCAACGCCATGCCATACCCAGTGGACAGCGCTTGATTGGAGCCAATTTCATCCTACAACAGGACAATGACCCTAAACAACACCTCCAAATTGTGCAAGAACTATTTAGAGCAGAAGCAGGCAGCTGGTATTCTATCGGTAATGGAGTGGCCAGCGCAGTCACCAGATCTGAACCCCATTGAGCTGTTGTGGGAGCAGCTTGACCGTATGGTACGCAAGAAGTGCCCATCCAACCAATCCAACTTGTGGGAGCTGCTTCTGGAAGCGTGGGGTGCAATTTCTCCAGATTACCTCAACAAATTAACAGCTAGAATGCCAAAGGTCTGCAATGCTGTAATTGCTGCAAATGGAGGATTCTTTGACGAAAGCAAAGTTTGATGTAAAAAACATCTTATTTCAAATACAAATCATTATTTCTAACCTTGTCAATGTCTTGACTCTATTTTCTATTCATTTCACAACGTATGGTGGTGAATAAGTGTGACTTTTCAGGAAAACACAAAATTGTTTGGGTGACCCCAAACTTTTGAACGGTAGAGTATATTTTGACTTGTCATTCTGATGAAACTGTTCATTTTCATTTGTTGGATACTATTGTAGAAGCTGTTCTAAGCTTGGCTGGTTTACCTTGTGTTCAAAATATTATCCTGTCATATTATTCAGAAGCAAGACAGGAAATCGTTAACCTTCCCTTGTATTAGACAAGCAAAAAGGGGACTCTACAAGATTGGAATATGATACATTTCTTTCATCCAACCCCTAATAACAGACATGGTGAGTGACAAGTAGTGATGTACATGTTTGCACAAGCCATATTGATTCTAACCAAACCTGGTCATGGGTAACACTAGCAACATAAGAAGCATCCTTAATGTACCAATAGCTAATAATGAATTAATTATTTACAAATCATTGCTGATGTAACCGCACTGAATGAAAGGGAAGGAACATCCTGTATTCATGCTAAGGGATAAAACAATGCCAACATATTTCCAAAATGTAAACATCAGGCTTAATCAGCTAAGTTCATGTAGGATTCTTTATTGTGTCTTCTAGGTCCAGTTAAATGTCAGGTCGTTTTCATTATGTCAGGATTGACTATATTGCTTTGTAAGCCAATAGCAAATAACAACAGATTTTTCTTTTCACAGATTTTCACGGTTTCATTGCTTATTTTTTTCCTTCACATCTGTAAAAAAACCTGCAAACTAAAATTGTTTATTTTTTCTCTACTCTTTATATATATATATATATATATATATATATATATATATATATATATATATATATATATATATATATATATAATTATAATAATAGCATAAGATTTTTTGCAAATGTTTTTTTGCAAAATTCCAGAATGGTTCTTGCAGCAGAATTTGTATACATTTCATTGACTGGTAAACTTAATGAGTTTTGATGTTCCAAACCCATATGACTTTCTTTTATCATGGTTCTAAATTAACTATTTTTTACAACAAAATAAATTAATTGACTTTTTGAAGATACAGTATGCATAAAATCATTTCCACTCACATGAGATAATCTTATACAGTAAATGGTGTTTTATTTTATATGAAGAGGGTCCCCTCATGGATGCTGCCATGTTAGGATCATATGATCAGCTGAATACAACTCAATTTCAGTAAATCTGTACAGTCGCTCCCTATATGCATTTTATGACAACTCCCAAGAGGGACACCATCTTACCCTAGGGGCCACTAGAAACTCTACCGACTGCCCTTCCTCACAAGTAATATATAATTCAAGGACTCGATTGCAGTTGCAGACCATAGTCGATCACCTTGCAGATCTTTTTATTATTATATTATACAGTAGATATTATTATTTTATTATTTTTTACAGTTGGATCTAGTAGAAATAGAGCTTTGAGGTAACAATCACAGGTTACCATACTTTTTACAGTGTATGCAGAATGTCCCCCGTCTGGCGCTCACTTCGATGTCGTGTCGAAGAAGCGACACTAGGGGTCTCTCTTGAATGCCGAATATGCCTCTGATGCATGAAAAAAGGCCAATGAGAAGTTGGCAGACAGTATTTGCATACCCCGCCCCCAGACATACCGGTATAAAGGCGAGGAAATACTATGAGTTCATTCAGAAATTTTCTTCGGAGCCTTGGTCGTGTCAGCAGACAGCTGCGAGTTACACACCTGTTCCTGTTCCTCTGACGCTTTGCTTGCTGTTGGATCTATGGCGCACAACAGCGGCTTTCTCCTTCTCTGCACGGCAGTGCAGTTTGCCCCTGGGTGCTTCGACAGCGAAAATTAAAAGAGTTTTCATTCTTAAAAGAGTGATTTTCTCTGTAAAAAAGTATTTTCCTCTAAAAGAGCAATACACAGCGGCGTTGAACATCCTTTTCAGGACGCGTCTATATAAAGATGCCATTCCGCCCTTGTGTAGTTCCGGGATGTGGTAGAGTGCTCTCCGCTTCAGACGGCCACAGATGTTGTCTCGTGTGTCTGGGTTACAATCATACCTTTGGGCCAGCACGCCCAGGCTGAGGCAGACGCACAGATGTCCGATATGCTTGCCCGGGCCGCCGCTAGCGTGGGGCTGGACTGGAACCCTCCGTCCTCCCCACAGCCATTGCGGCTGGATGATTGGTTCCTGGGAACACCGCGCTGGCACACCCCCGGTCTCATTTTTCCCGGAAGTGCATGATAAGCTGACGTCTACGTGGACAAAAAATAGGTTAAATCCCTCCCGGCCAAGCCTGTTCCCCTCCTGGGATCTCTTGGTGGTCCTCGCCAGTCTTCAGAGATCCCCCTTCGAGCCGCTAGAATCAGACGGACTCAGGGCCCTCTCCCTAAAGATGGTCCTGCTGATCGCGCTCGCCTCCATCAAGAGGGTCGGGGACCTGCAAGCGTTCTCTGTCAGCGACACTTGCCTGGAGTTTGGTCCGGCAGACACACATGTGATCCTAAGACCGCGACCGGGCTATGTGCCCAATGTTCCTACCACACCCTTCAGAGACCAGGTAGTGAACCTGCAAGTGCTGCCCCGGGAGGAGGCAGGCCAAGCCCCTTTGTTGCTGTGCCCGGTACGTGCCTTACACACTTACGTGGACAGCACGCACGACCTTGCGGGTCTGAGCACACTCAACAAGGAGTGTTGCATCCTCGTGGGAACTGGTTAGGGGTGCCTCTGTGGCAGACATATGCAGAGCTGTGTGTTGGGCAACACCCAATAACTTTGTGAGGTTTTACAACCTCAGGGTTGAGTCAGTCTTGTCCCGTGTTTTCTCAGGTCCGAGCCAGTAGAACTCGGTACACGCTGACGGTCTGACCGGGTGAATCACTTGCGCCCAGTGCCCTTTCCCTCGGCCGAGGTAAAACAGTGCACTTTTCTCTCCCAGGAGATCCCAGTCACTCGGCTCCCTGGATGAATCCTCCCTAGACCTGTGGGTCCGCAATTCAGCAAAGGAATTCGCTGACCCAATCCACTATTTTTTTTACCATTGTCCGATCACCCATATAAAGTCACACTGAAGTCTCCTCCACCACAAGCCAAAAATAGAGCTGCATAACTCTCAAGTGTGCTCAGTTACCCTATAGTCAGGGTAAATTCTATAAGATCCACTGCAAAGTGTGTGGCTGTTTCAAGTGTCTAATCTACAAATGGAGGGTGTGCCTTAATCTGCCCCCTAGTTCAGTAGTAAGTGTCAAGGGTCAACTATTTATAAGGCTGTCAGAATCATTCCAGTGCACTAAAACATTAAATTGGAAATGTATTAAATTGTAAATGTATGAAGACAAACCCTTACTTGTCTGTCTAACAAAGAGTCTCTTTTCTAATCATCTTTCACACCTAATATACATACATAAAAGTGAAACCAGAATAATAAGATCCTCTTTTTATTTATTTGTTCAATAATATACAGTATGTTCTGCCATTTTGTTTTTAAAATAATTGTAAAATATGTGAATGCTATTATGTATGGACATTACCTGTTTTGCTTTTAAGAAATGGTGACTGTTTTTCATTCTACTTAACCTCTCCTTTCTCCTTCCATAGAAACTAGAAAGTCAGATGATTTTGAAACAATGTGAGGGTGAATAAAACATAGTGAGTAAACGAGTAAATGAGAATCAGTAAATTTCATGACAATGTACATTTTAACAGCTTCAACAAAAATGCCCAATGCCACTTTATACAGACAGTTATATTGTTAATAAATACCAGCTTCATTCTACTAATGCACAACCTCGTAATTGTGCCGCAGGTAATTGAGTCAGTAGTGTTGCAATTTTTAGAGGAGCAAGGCCCTTGCTAGTAGCCAAATTTGTGTTCAAGATATACTGATTCACAACACAGGAAACTATAGAGTGAATGTGACAGCCAATGGGTCAATCCATGAATGTAGCAAGGAAAACAGTGAGAGATGGACATGTTCCTGCACACTTATTTGCAGAGTAATCGTTAAGTAAGGAGCTGAGTGTAATGTTATGTGTGATGCTGAGTAGGCAGCCCTTTTAATTACACAATCTCCTGAGCATGTCATTCCCGTTCCCCAAGCACAGGCCAGACTGCCTTTTATAGAGAACACCTCCCTTACCTCTCCCCGTCCTCACCTCAATCTCCGAGGCGCATTTAAATTCAAACTAACACACACAAACACACAAACACACACACACACACACACACACACACACACACACACACACACACACATGCACCTTGCGGCTATCCTTAGGAGGACTCTACATAGTCATAATGTTTTTTATACTGTACGATCTAAAGATTCTATCCCCTAACCCTAACAACAAACTTTCTGTATTTTAAAATGTTCAAAAAAGCATTGTTTAGTATATTTTTTAAGTGATTTGAATTATGGGAACATTAGAAATGTCCTCATAAACCACATTTATAGCATAATACCCTTGTAATTACCAGTTTGTAACATAAAAAAAATTTCCTCGTAAACCACCCAAACCTGCCCAACAGACACACACACACACATACATGCACACACGCGCACACACACGCGCGCACACACGCACGCGCGCACACACACACACACATTCATAGACAGGGGAAACACACACCCACAGTGTACACACATAAATATGCACAAATCTCACATGCTGACCTTTATGAGGACAGATTATATTAACTCCTTACATGCTGAAACTGAGCTTCACCCTTCAGTTCTAGATAGGGATGCTTTCAAAATGCAGTCAAAACAAAAAAGAGTTGTTTGTATTTTTTTTTTACATCTCCATGCAAATTGTTCCCTTAATTTTCATGGTTATCACTTTAATAAATTGTGCTTCATCAAATGTTTTCTATGTGAAATACACTCACCGGCCACTTTAATAGGTAGACCTGTACATCTACTTATTCATGTGATTATCTAATCAGCCAATCGTATGGTAGCAGTGTAATGTATAAATCATGCAGGTATGGGTCTGAAGCTTCAGTTCAACCACATCAACCATCAAAATGGGGAGAAAATGTGATCTCAGTGATTTAGACATTAACATGATTGATGGTGCCAGATGGGCTGGTTTGAGTATTTCTGTAACTTCTGATCTCCTGGGATTTTCACGGACAACGGTCTCTAGAGCAGTTGACGGGAACCTATGGCTCGCGAGCCACAAGTGGCTCTTTGTTAAAAATCAAGTGGCTGGCCGGGTGTCTCGCCTTTCACCAACACATGATCGTTTAGAACTTTCTAGATATCATTTTCTGCAGAAAGGGAAGGACGCAGTGAGGCAATCTTTTTTGAATGTGCTGTATTTAGTCTCCCTCAAAGAGAGTTTGCGACTGATGTACAGCATGTGGCGCTCCACCCCCTCCACCTCCTGTGAGATCTGACCCCTAACCCCCACTCTGATACATCTGATACATCTGTCTATATAATAACGGGGAGAGAGAAGTTAGGAGCCTGTAGAAGTGACCCGCCACAGAGTGCAGATTTCACTCTCATGAAAGTTTGTTGGCATGCCTCCGTCCACTGAACCGGATCCGGTGCCCCCTTTTTAGTGAGATCAGTCAAGGGGAAAAATTAGGCACAAACCTTCTGTAATAGCCAGCCAGCCCCATAAACGGTTTCACCCCCTTTTTAGACTTGGGATATGGGCAGGCCGCTATCACTGGTTTTATCAATTTGGAGCCATACCTGCCCATGACCCAAGGGGAAGCACAGATACCGTACTTCCACCTGCCCAATTGCACACTTTTTCGGGTTTGTCATGAGTCCTGCCCATCTCAGCGACCACAGAACTCAGTACAGATAATGTCATCCTAGTAGGCAGCGGCATATCCGGGCTGTCCCAATTGCTGTGCGAATCTTCTATTACCCCCATTTCGAGCATTGCATCCAATTAGTCTCAAATCACCTTTTTCTTGTGCTCGGGCAAGCGGTATGGCCGACTATGCACTGCCACTCCCAGTGGCAGCTCCCTATGGTGTTTTATGAGGTTTGTACGACCAGGAAGAGGAGCAAACACTTCTGCATACTCTTTTTGCAACCTGGCCACCTCCATGAGCTGGTACAGTGAGATGTGGTCTCCACAAAGGACCGGGGTGGATTGGCTTTGAACTTCACCTCCGGCTCGAACTCCAACCTCTCCGGAACTACCGTCGCCATGGACACGGGGACTGCCTCTCTCCATAATTTAAGGAGGTTGAGGTGGTAAATTTGACGTACTCCACCTCTATCCATTCGTTTAACCTCATAATTGAAATCCCCGACTAGCTGCGTAACCTCAAAGTGCCCTTGCCACTTGGCAAGTAACTTTGAACTTGATGTAGGGAGTAATACAAGGACTGTGTCTCCCGGTGCAAATTTTCATAGAAGATCAAGGACATATTGAATTTAGTTTTTGCTTTAGGAAGGTCCTTCCTCCCACACCTAACATATGACATCAAGAACCCCGCGGGGCCAGCGTCCATACAGGAGTTCGAAGGGGGAAAACCACGTGGAGGCTTGCAAGACCTCCCTGACTGCAAATAATGTTTATTGTCCTGATACTTAGAATCTTTGTGCACAAACTTGCAAATCATGTATTTCAGGGTTCGATTAAATCATTCCACCAGCCCATCAGTTTGCGGGTGATAAACTCTGGTGTGAATCGATTTAATCCCCAGCCATTCATAAAGTTTGCATAGTGTACATGACATAAATGTTGTGCCTTGGTCAGTGAGGATTTCTTTTGGAATCTCCACCCGGGAGATCATTTTGAAGAGTGCTTCCTCAACACTGCATGCTGAGATGTTACATAAAGGTACCGCTTCTGGATATCATGTTGCATAATCCACAAGGACTAATACAAACTGATATCCACATGCTGACCATTCTAACGACCCTACGAGGTCCATACCAATTCTTTCAAAGGGGGCCTCGATTAATGGTAATGGGCACAATGGCGCGCTTGGACGGCCCCGGCTCCGCCTCCCACGCCATCACGTCACATATCAAACACCGTGTTTTCGGTTTGCAGGACCACACACAATGCATTTAATAATCTTTTGAACCCTGGCCAATTGGTTTGCAGAATAAGTTAATGGGTGAGCCGGGAATTAACCGCGACCTCTACTCTATGCTTTACTCCCCAAAATGTAATAATGGTACTCACTACCAGATATTTAAGGACATGCCCGTGCACACACCTCACCATCACCTTGTGTTTTGTACCCAAAGCCCCATCATGAACCAAGCCATGGTAGATCGAGGTTTGATAACAGACGAATCCACCAGGGCTTGGTATGTACACCCCTTGCTTTTTACCAGCATTTTGTATGTCCCTGCTCGACCGGGGGCAGACTGTGTTTTGTTGGGGACCCAAATCCACGTCTCCACATCTGTTACTGGACGCCGTTCTTGGATGCGACTCCGATCCCCACAACTCCGACAGACCGGTCCAGGTTCCCCGGCTGCACCGGTGGTGGCAGAGACATCAATCTGGGAAGGACGATAGAGAATGGTAGGGGAGGGGGCCAGCACACAGTGCAGCCCGCAAAGGTGGGAAGCTGGTTTGGGTGGCACCACTCCCCGTTTCTGGGGAGCGGGTATAGGGTGAGAGTGAGCAGAGGGAGGGGTAAGGGGAGGAGCAGAAGCAAGAGGTGGAGAGAGAGATAGAGAGAACTGGACTGCGGCTTGGTGTGGCTTTGGCCAGCTGGACGGCATCATCCACCAATGTGGGGCGATGGCACTGGACACATTCTGTGTTTTTTGGTGAAGGCGTACTGTCAGCTGCTCCAGCATCATCAGCTCGATGGTGTCTTCCATGGTGGGGCCTTCCCTGGCTAGCAACCATTTTCAGCAGGCATCAAGGAGCTGCTTGGCAAACGCAAACGTGCGGCCAACTTCGCTCATTTTGAGGGAGCGGAACCACTGGCGGTGTCATTCTCTGGTGTGGCCAACCCATTGCTGGACAGCGGTCTTCAGCTTCACATAGTCAAGGTAATCCTCAGCTGGTAGATGCTGTGCCGCTGGCCAGCCGGAGGTGGTGGGTGTTTGCTTGAAGATGCCCACAAATGCCTCTGGTTCGTCCTGCTGGCCCATCTTGGTGAGTAGGCCACCATCACTGCCTCTGTGGTCGTGGCGTAGGATCCGCCTGGACTTGCCAACTCCGTAAGGCCTGCCGATTCTCGCCTGGGCTTGGAGGAGCTCCTGGAACCATCGCTCCTTGGCGAGAATGACTTGATGATGGGTCTCCTGGATGCTAGCCAGGGCACGGATGACTTTGTCCAGCGGTGAGGTGTCCATGCCGACCAGATTTCTTCCTTAATCTGGCACCAGTGTAAAGGGTTCCAACAATAAGTAAGGAAGCAGGAAATGGGGTGGAAGTCCAGGTAAGTCAACCTTTAATGGCTTTTCAGTTTCACAAACACAGTCTTTGGCTTTTCAGTTGTACAAACACTGTAAAATCTTTTCAGCTTCACAAATAATGTAAACACTTTCCATTAAGCACACACAACATCACTGGTCTGATTCTCTCTCTATGTCTCTCTGGCATTCTCGGAGGCCTTTTCAAGCCTGTCAACTTCGTCACTGTAATGAGACACAGGTGTTAAGTATCAATAATCACCAGGGGCCTCATGTATAAAACTCTGCTTAGATTTCTTCCTAAAAGTGTGCGCAAGCACAAAAGTCAGATTTTGCGTATACACAAAAAAATTCTGATTTATAAAACCGTACCAATGCCAGAACCTGCGCATAGTTCCCTTAAAAATAATTTAGCCTACGATTGGCTTGATAACGATTACTTCTGTTTCAAGTGTTTAACCATACTTTTTTAATCTAAATGTGAATTAAATGAAAATCAGAGATTATAATCAGTCTGTTCAGTTCATTATTTATCCAGCTGCAGTCGTCAGTTCACAGTTCACACACACACCACTAAAAGTGTGCGTATGCACAGTCAAGAGTGTCCGGACGGTGTATGACAGTTAATTTTATTTATAAATCATGATATCTGTGTGGAAAATTGCGTACATACATTGCAATGCCAATTTTGTGTGCGTACGCAACGTTTATACATCAGGCCCCAGGTGATGACTCTAATATAATATGTTGCCATATGTAACTGCATACAACTTTTTCTACACATTGCTATTTGCTGTAAGGGATCTGCAATGTTTATTTATATGAGTTTTTTGTAAAAAAAGAAAAAAAAAAGAAAAGGAAACTGCAGATTATTGTGGAAGCCATTAATTTTAGATGATATGCAAAGTGGTCTTTGCCATGCTCTAAATTAAAATCATTACTAGCAACTAATTAGCCCTTCAGTTATTTGACCTCAACCCTAATTAGCTGTTTTCCAAAGCATGTGATCAATTATACGTAACCAAATCTCAGATTCAGTAACCTCAGGTTATTACACTACAAAAAACAGAACATGAGGCCACCCTTCCCCTTGTAGCAATAACTGAGATAATTGTGTAGCTATAGCTATAACTCTTTAATTTGTGAAAACACATAAAAGCAAATTTCACAATCAAGGGAATTTTTAGGATAGTTATCTGTTTGCACCTTATAGAAATGTTTTATGTGCTGACACAATGCTGCGCTCATGAAAGTTGTAATAATGGTAAGAATGTCTTCTCTGCTGGTAGTGCAGTGCAGCTGAGAATAGATAGCTGTGGACAGTTTGTCTTCAGACTGTGACTGACATTTCCATTATAGTTAATTAGAGCTCTGCAGTTCAGACAAGTCTGGGCAGATAGCATTACCTTCCTAATGATGATACCCTAATACCACACCCACCAACCCTCAATTCTTGGAGGGATAAACAAAGAACAAAATAAAAAGAAAGAGAAAGAAAGGGAAGAGCAGAGGGGAAACCAACCAATTTATGGCAATCTTTGTGCTCTCACTTGTGTATCAGAATTGTTCTTCAGCACCTCATACTTGTATACTTAGCAAAATGTTTATATCTTGTACAGATAAGTGTGACGCTCCTGTTCTACCTGCTCCATACGGGACTTTAACCAGCGTCTCCAGCATGGGAGGGGGGTGTGCTAACAAGGATGCTAAATGCTACAGCCCCTAGCGTCGGTCGCTAGTGCACGTCTTGAGGTTAGGATAGTGAGGTTTATAGACATTGCACAGCTATCTATCAGCTGGCCACCGTTACACTCACCCCCCTAAACCTCATTCCCATCTGGGTCACGGCACCATTGTAACCGGTCCTGCTCAACCCGCTCTGAACAGGATTTGAACCAGCATCTCCAGCATGGGAGGAGGGCGTGCTAACGAGGAGGCTAAATCCCCTAGTGTCAGTCGCTAGTGCACCACTTGATGTCAGGAGACTGAGGTTTATACACATTGCAAAGCAATCTATCAGCTGGTCACCATTACATAAGCAATTGCTACTGCAAAAATATTCCTACAGACCTGCTTAACACTTGCAGTGTATCAAAATCCAATATTATTCCAAAACTGTTACTTAGCTGAAATGTCTTCGAAGCCTAATACTAAAACAATCAAACACCATGGTTTAATACAGTATGAAGGCATAAGCTGAGCTAAATAAAGGAGATGTGTGCTATGCTGAATTTTATGACTTTCTTCCCACTGTGGAAAACAAAAACTTATTTGGCAGAAAGTTATGAACTGGCAGTCTTAGTTACAATTATTTTTTTTTTAATTGAAAATAAATGGTGACTAAGGCTGTAACTGCCAAACATCTCCTTTTATGTTCCACAAGATACAAGAATGTCAAATAGGTTTGGAACAACATGAGGGTGAGAAAAGGATGACATAATTGTCATTATTGGCTCTCCAACCACTTTAAGTCAGTGAGTTTGTGCATACTGAAGCTGTTGGGCATCCAGTTCCAATGAATTTGTACATTTCAAATAAACAGTGCTGTGGAAAATTATTATTCTGTTTTTGTGCATACCTCATAATAAATTGTTAAAAAAAATAATTAAAAAAATCTAACATAAAAAAGGCAATCTAAGTAAACACAAAAAGCAGTTTTTAAATGATAATGTTCCTCATTGAAGCAAAAAGTTATCCAATACAAACTGGGTCTGTGTGAAAAATGATTTGCCCCCTTAGTTACTAAATCCCCAAATCTATGAGACTGCATTCATAATGAGGTTATGCTGTACTAGACTAACCCAGGCCTGATTCAATCAAATCAACACCTAAATATAAATTTTTCAGAAGCATGAATTAAGCTAAAAGGTATCACCCAGTAGCACACTATTCCAATGTTGAAAGAAACTCCAAAAATGATGAGGAAATAGGTGATTGGAATAGATCAGTCTGGGAAAGGTTAAAAAACAATTTCAAAGTCTCTGGGACTCCAAAGAACCACAGTGAACTGGGGTGTAAAGTGATTGAGAAAAATGCTTAAAGTAAAAATGTATAAAAGTAAAAATGCTTAAAAATAATACTTATTTTTTGGGATTTGTACTTTACTCGAGTGCAATTTAAACTGAATAAATGTACTTTTACTTAATTACATTTCCAAAGAAAAAAATATACCATTGAATTTTATTTATACTTTAAAAGTACTCATAACATTTTTGCAGATCATTTTCTTTCGTCTTAATTGGACTGAAGCCGCCTTTTCACTGCATCCGACATCGCAATTTGTGAACTCCCATGCAACGAACATTGTGTGACTGTGGCAATATTTTTGCAAAATAAAATGATGTGGTTCAATACACATCTCACATGGAAATAGGAATGAGCATGTACTACCAAAAAGCTCATGAGAATGTTACTGAAATGCCAGTCATACCACTAATGTCATTTACAAAGTGTGAAACTTCCACTGAAGCAGAGGAATAGCAGCTCAATCTTGATTGACAAAACACCTTTCCAGAGTACAATTTAAAAAAAAAAAGTTTCAGTCGTAGAACCTTCAGCCCCACACTTTGTCAGCCTAAATCCCATCCGAGCTGTAGGGACAGATTTAATAAGGCAGGGATCAGAGACACGGACTGACCGGCACACGTGCCACATGCGCCACAGGAGGGATGAAACATGAGCGCTGTGAAAGTGGGATTATATTGGCCTGATGTTAAATAATGCATGTCATTATCTGACTACAGGGAATGATTAAGAGCCAGTGTCTGGCCAAAAGCGACCATCCCTCTCCCTGCCATCACCTCTGCCCCCTTGTCGTCATAAATCACTTCCCAAATCTGATCATCCCTGTGCTCCCTTCATTATTTAAAATGTATATTGTCGGTCACAGAAGGTGAAATGGGGTGAGTGTAATGGCAAAATCTGGCTATGATAGAGAAGTGTAGGCAGTGTTGGGCTGTAGTTTCACTTCAAGTTGCAAAGTTTTTGTTTTAACTTTATGTGTCAAAAGTGAATTGGTAGTATTGCTCCCAAACGCATGTAGCCTTTCAGTAGTGAAGCTACTTTGATCAAGTAGCAGGATCGAGTTGACGAACACTTTACATTTTCCCAGACAATATTTCAGCAATCAAGTTGTTTTTCCCATATTTTCTGTTGAATGTTCTGAATCAGAACCAAGGCCATAGCAAAACATTCTGGGCCTCCTGACTATGTATTGATCTGGGCCCCATACCTATTAAAATAATTCAGTTTAGAATTTGTTGTGGGGCCCCCCCTGGACCTCTAGAATCATTACCACCTTTCACCCCAATAGTCTGATCACTATTCACTTGCATTGTATGTACCTACAGAGCTGAAATTCCCTTCTAAAAATCTTTGTTTGTGTTCTGCTGAAGAAAGAAAGTCATACACATCTGGGATGGCATGAGGGTGAGTAAATAATGAGGGAGTTTTTATTTTTGGATGTTTATTATTTTTACATGTACGTGTAACGTTTAGAGGCAGTCAAGGCAAGGATGAAGGCGAGGAGTAGGACCCAAGTGCAGATTTATTGATGATCTTTGGTGAAACAGGAACAGGACAAGGACTTGGAACAGGAACTGGAACAGGCTAAGGCTAGGATGAAGACAGACTGGACTAGGCTAAGGCTAAGGCTAAGGCTAAGGCTAAGGCTAAGGCTAAGGCTAAGGCTAAGGCTAAGGCTAAGGCTAAGGCTAAGGCTAAGGCTAAGGCTAAGGCGCATCAGGGTGACAACAGGCAGAGGTCAGGGTTACAACAACAATACTTGACAAGGTACAAGGGAAACATGAGGACTTAAATACATGAACAGGGGAAACAACAGCCAATGGACAGATAGGACTTAAACATAATAAGGTGATTAACTAAAGCCAATGACAAAACTAGAACTGATAATAAAGCAATCAAACAATGAACCAATGAAAACCAGACACATGAACAAGGAGGGAAAACAGGACATGACAAGACTGGGAAACAGGAACATAAGAATGGTTTCAAAATAAGAGTGCATCAACAAAAGACAATATGGAGTGTGACAGGTGCCAGAAAATTAAAAGTAAAGGTACATAAACAAGAGACAATATGGAATGTTACAGTACGTTTGCTCTCCTCCATTAAACAGTAAACTTTAGAACACGGAGCAAAAAAAGCGTTGTATGAAGTGGAATATTGAGTAACCTAAATAGAACACAAAAATACTAAATGTATCAAAAGGCATCATGTCATTATTATTACTTGGACATAAACCGTGGTAGTTTCATGCTATTCTCTTTGAAGTACCTTGAGAAATCCATACCATGGTACATGAAAATGGATATTATTAATTCCAAAGTATGTAAGTACTTTGTATTATTTAATTACCATCTTATGCCATCACTATATTTTAATAAAGTTCAACTGGTAGCCTATTGTTTCATGTTTTAAAGGAAAATTGTAGGGTCAATACAAATTATGCTAATGTTTTTTTCATGATGTTTGTTACAGTGAGGCACTCACAAAATGGAAATGAATGTAAATAATCCATAAACTATAAAAACTAATTGTTTCCAAACTATAGCCAAAAAAGAAAAAGAAAATAAATAAAAAAAACTTTAAATAAATATGCATGTTAAGATTATTTTAGTGTGATATAGTACATAGTATTTATATACAATTTTACAACATTGTTGCCATGATGACATGACACTGTATGGCTGTAAACCCTAAAACAACCGTAAAAACAAACATTTTAACAGCTTTTATTAAAGGAATAGTTCACCCAAAAATGAAAATTCTCTCATCATTTACTCACACTTATGCCATTCAAATTTGTTGCCAAGTTATGTTGGCCTTGCAGAGTAAAAAGCTACTTTCTTGACTTAGCTTAGCTCATTTACTCTGTAGACTAGTTGTTAGGTTAACTAGCTAAATTTGTTTGGTACCTTGCCTGACACTGTGTGGATGGACTAGTACAGTCATGTTAGTGAAGGGAACAACATCCAATTTCATCCACACAATTTCTTTTGCAACTGTACAATACAGGAGACAGATACTTCAGGCACACTTCAACAAGCTTCCTGAGGCTTTTTATATTTGAAGTTGTAGAAAATTGACAGGACTACTAATCAGAAGCATGGTCAAGCTGTAGGAACAGCAGTCCAGCTGACAGCTAACAGAACTGTAATGCCATGTTGCGTGAAGCTGTAGCCCAAGAGGAGAAGCAGAGAGCAGGTTTTCACATTCTACTCTGCAGTCTTTCAGCAGTGCATGTACCTCCCCAACAGTGATCTGCCCCTACTGACTCAATAATGGAGGTTTAGCATCTGACCTAAGATTAGTCAGTGCCTGCTGGAAAAATAAGGGCTAAATCTCCCTCGCTGTCTCTACATTGCCTCCAGTGACAATTTTTCCATTCTAATTTGTACAAGGTGGGAGGAATATTTGCAAATTGTGCAAGCAACTGATTGAGAATAAGACGATCAATATTTCTTGTGTAAATATTAAGTATTTTTGGGGTTGACGCTTACAGATTCTATACACCCTGTAGAATCATAACAGTGGTGTGAGGTGGACTGCTCTAACAATGTTTTCTCTCTGGGTTTGGTAAATTCATATTCCATTTTTTTGCCTTAAGCAACATATACTATTATAATAATAATAATTATATATATATGTAATGGCACATTAAGTTTTTTTTTAAACTTTTTTTATTCATTGCTACAAAAAATAACTACTACACTGATACAGTAAAGAAGCATATTTCATGTAACTATAATAATTAATAGACACCTCTTTCAGGGCATTTGTCAACAAATTCTCAGTAAACACTGTGGGGTGACTTCATTAAACATTTGCGCCACAACTGTTTATAGTGTTTTAGAATAAAACCTATATCTTATACTCCAACCATCCACAATCTAGTTTAAACAGCTCAATCAGCACTGATTTTGTGCTGTATCATGAGTATTGTATTGAAGTAATTGTCATTCATTGCCTCCTTTCTGTGTAAATAAGGCTTGTTATAGATTTTGCTTAATTAAAAAAACTCTGTGATATTTGCTTTATGCAATAAACTTTGCACTTTTACCGCCCGTGGAAAGCAGGTGAAAAGTGGATTTTATTTGAAAGAGATGTTTGTGTTCATTTTCTATTGATAGCGGCACAAGAAATGCATCAAGTAATTATCAAATGATGGAGAAGAGTATTATAGCCCAGCATATCTAGACGGTATCCACGCGGTATAGTGAAGCGCACTTATGTCATGTTAAAGAGACTATTTAGGTGTCTGGATCACAGTAGTGGAGTGATGCTGTACAATCCCACCAGGGGTATCCAGATCATGGTGGTCTGCTGCACCCTTCGGTATATAGTGCTCAGAATCAGCATTCAAGATTGAGAATTATGCCGTACAAATTTTGTTCAGCGCAAATTCCTTCCAGTTTAGTGTAGGATCTTATGGGCAGAAGAATTATCAATTGATATGCTAATTACTTGAATCCAGGAGATACGCTGATATTTCCTTCCAAGTTATTAAAACTAAGATACAGAGAGGCCCCCGAAAAACGTCATAAATTAAAGACTCTGCACTACAGACGACAAACAGTCTAACAAAATCGAGTGTAAATGAGCCAGAGGCCTGAAAAGAGTCCATAAAAGCTCCTCTGTTGAGTGTCAACCGTCTTGAGAACAAAGAGAGATCTTTTGATGCACCAAGACTCCTCCTCATCCATGTTGTAAATCAGAAATGCCCTACACGTTAATGGTCATCACATGACTAGCCATTCGCTGAGGGAATACTTCTCTTTGAAACCCATGGAAATCCTTTGCCCTTCGATATAACATACATTAAAAAACAGTCTAATAAGGGAGACCAAGACATTCTCTGTGGAAGTCCGACCATCACATGCAAAAAGGTCTAGGTTACGGATGTAACCTCCATTCCCTGATGGAGGGAACGAGACGTTGTGTCGAAGAAGCGACACTATGGGTCTCTCTTGAGCGCCAAATATGCCTCTGATCTATTAAAAATGGCCAATGAGAAGTTGGCAGACAGTATTTGCATACCTCGACCCAGACATACAGGTATAAAAGCGGTGAAATACGTTGAGTTCATTAAGGATTTTTCTGAGGAGCCGGAAATGGTCTGGCCACTACAGTGGCTCGGCTCAGCGACGTGGCTGGGAGGACACAACGTCTCGTTTCCTCCATCAGGGAACGGAGTTTACATCTGTAACCTAGACATTCCCCGTCTGTCACTCACTTCAACGTTGTGTCGAAGAAGCGACACTATGGGTCTCTCTTGAGCGCCAAATATGCCTCTGATCTATTAAAAATGGCCAATGAGAAGTTGGCAGACAGTATTTGCATACCTCGACCCAGACATACAGGTATAAAAGCGGTGAAATACGTTGAGTTCATTAAGGATTTTTCTGAGGAGCCGGAAATGGTCCGGCCACTACAGTGGCTCGGCTCAGCGACGTGGCTGGGAGGACACAACGTCTCGTTTCCTCCATCAGGGAACGGAGTTTACATCTGTAACCTAGACATTCCCCGTCTGTCACTCACTTCAACGTTGTGTCGAAGAAGCGACACTAGGGGTCCAATTTAAATCACACCATGCGCTAAGCCGTGTATGTGTTCTGCTGACACAGGAGCGGACAGATATTCTACGCGCAAAGGCAACCAGCTGTGTCAGACTGCACGTACCCTTCCCCAATGCCCCAAAAAAGTAAATGGGATCCTTCTGGTTACCCCAGGCAGGGGAACAAGGTAATGCTTGCCAACCTGGGAACGGGCCAAGCCTGGCTTTTCTCTCTATGTTTCTCCGCATAGAGTAAGAACGGCTGGAGCCCTTACATGCATCGAGGGAAGGGGGTCTTACCCAGTTTCCTATTCTTTTGCGGAGACCACCCCTGACCTGAAGGGAAGGTAAGAGTGGTGAATACATCACATGGGTTTTTTTAGGCGGCATGTGGAGATGGCGCAGTGGTAGGCCCAGCCTCGCTAGGAGGGGGGAGTTGCTACAACACGGCGACCGGAGGGCAGCTGGAACTGCCTAAGGGAAACGCGGGTCCACTTTGTAAGGGGACCGTACAGCAGAAAATACACACAGGGGGAGTCCGCATAGGAGTCCTGCCCTGCGGAGCACCTATTCTTGTACAGGGTAGACTAAGTACCTGCAGTGGATTGGGTCAGCAAGTTCATCTGCTGAACTGCGGACCCAAAGGCCTAGGGAGGAATCATCCAGGAATCCGAATGAGTGGGATCTCCTGGGAGAGAAAGCGCACAGTTTTACCTCCGCCGAGGGAAAGGGCACTAGGCACAAGCGATCCACCCGGCTAGACTGTCAGTGTGTTACCGAGTTCTACTGGCTCGGACCCAAGAAAACACGGGACGATACTGAGTTAACCCAGAGATTGTAATATCTCATGAAGGTATTAGGTGTTGCCCAACCCGCTGCTCTACATATGTCTGCCAGGGAGGTGCCCCTGGCCAGTGCCCATGAGGACACAACACTCCTTGTCGAGAGTGCTCGGACGTGTAAGGGGCATCCACTACCCAGTTGGAAAGCCTCTGTTTGGAGACAGTGTTCCCTTTCCGCTGTCCGCCAAAGCAGACAAAGAGCTGCCCAGAACATCTAAAGCTCTGCGTGCGGTCCAAGTAGGTACGCAAAGCACGTACCGGACAAAGCAACGAAGGGGCTGTCAACAGTCGCCACTTCAGGGCATAAAGATGCCTGATAGAAGGGGCTCTGGCTTGGCTGATTGTGTCTATGACGGCAGGTGGTAGAACAGCTAGATCTTCCACGTCCCGTCCAGGGGCCAGACGTCGAGGTTCCAAAGGTCTGGGTGCGGATGCCAGAGCGTGCCCCGTCCCTGAGAAAGAAGGTCTTTCCTCAGGGGAATTTGCCAGGGAGGGGCTGTCACGAGGAGCGACCGCCGCAGAGGATGCCATATGCCCCAGGAGCCTCTAAAAAAGTTTTAAAGGGACCGATGTGCCTGGCCTGAGAGTTGCGAGGCATCTCAGCACTGACTGAGCATGCTCGTTGGTAAGACATGCTGACATTGAGACCGAGTCTAACTCCATTCCGAGAAAAGAGATGCTCTGAACTGGGGAGAGCTTGCTCTTTTCCCAGTTGACCTGAAGCCCCAAGCGGCTGAGGTGCCTGAGAATAGTCTCTGTCACCTAGTCTCTGTGAGCACATAGTAACTCTCGCGAGTGGGCCAGAATAAGCCAGTCGTTGAGCTAATTGAGTATGCGGATGCCGGCTTCTCTGAGTGGTGTAAGAGCTGCCTCTGCAACTTTCGTGAAGACGCGAGGGGACAGAGACATGTCGAAGGGGAGGACTTTGTACTGATATGCCTGGCCATTGAATGTGAACCGTAGAAAGTGTCGGTGTCGAGGCAGAATTGAGACGTAGAAGTACACGTCCTTCAGGTCTACCGCTGCGAACCAATCTAGATGCTGGACGCAAGTTAAGATGTGTTTTTGCGTGAGCATTTTGAACGGGAGTTTGAGCAAAATCCGGTTGAAAACTCGCAGGTCCAAGATTGGTCGTAAGCCACCGCCTTTCTTGGGTACAACAAAGTAAGGGCTGTAGAAACCCATCTTTTTTTCAGTTGGAGGGACAGGCTCTATCACGTCTTTGAGTAAAAGAGTAGCGATTTTTTTTCGCAGTGGGGCGGAGCAGGTAGTATGGCGTCGGGAGGCGAAGACGCGTCCCGAAGGCTCTAGTGCTGAGAAAAAGCTCTGTTATTGAGAATGTGGGTACCGCAGCCCCATGTGGGGGGATGGGAAATGAAATAAATTCAACAAAATATTCTCCTCCCGGCCCTCCACCGGGGGACGGAGTGGTCTTACCAGCTCCAGAGCTAACATCTCGGGCTCCGGGTCGAACATCTCATGAGTGCCTGGGAGCCTTCCGGGTCCTTGAGAGGGTCCGTGAGACGGTGGGCGTCTGCTTCCTGCGGGGTGCTTGACGCTGGGGCTGAGAGCTTGGCCCGGGTTGAGGCAGAGCAGGGTTCTTAGCCACAGGAGGATGCCCTCGGTGAGCAGAAGGGGCATGCCCATGGCGGCAGGCTTGCGGCGGGGCAGGATGTGAGATATGGCCTCCATCTGCTTCTTCACTGCGGAGACCTGCTGGCCGAAGAGGCCAAACCTGGAGACAGGGGCGTTGAGAAAGCGAACCTTGTCGGTCTCACACATCTCGACTAAGTTCAGCCACAGATGATGTTCCTGGACCACGAGTGTGGCCATCGCCTGCCCGAGTAACTTTGCTGTGACCTTTGTGGCTCTAAGGGTGAGGTCGGTCGCTGAGCGCAGTTCCTGCAGCACATCGGGATCAGGGCTACCCCCGTGCAGATCTTTAAGTGCCTTGGCCTGGTGGACTTGCAGGCGGGCCATGGTGTGCAGGGCAGAAGCGGCATGTCCGGCGACTCTGTAGGCTTTCACGGTCAGCAAGGATGTTGTCCTACAGGCCTTCGAGGGGAGCACAGGGCGACCCCGCCAGAAGGTAGGGTTTTCCGGGCCATAAGTGGACAACAACAGCCCTATCCACCTGGGGAATCGCTGTGCACCCATGGGCCACTCCGTCGTCAAAGGTAGCGAGAGCGGATGAGCAAGTGGCTTTGTGACGAGTGGGGAGTGACGTCAGCTTATCATGCACCTCCAGGAAAATCGGGACCTTGAGCATGGACGGGAGTCAATGAGCATGCTGGGGGACGGGTGGTCCGAGGGGGCGTACCCGGCGGAGCTGCCCCCGCTGCCGTCCCCAGATCACCTCCATTGCCAGCCGCATCTTCCTCAATCCTGTGGGAAGAAGGAGCAATGCGGGGGGTGGCTGGAGTGGCATGCTTTCTATTGAAAGCAAGCCGCGACCACAACATTGCCATGGTCATGCCCTCGCAGAGAGAGCATGAACCATCCACAAACGCTGCCTCGTGTGATTGCTGCCCAGACACACGAGACAATGCCTGTGGCCGTCTGAAGCAGAGAGCACTCTACCGCATCCAGCAACTACACAGGGGCAGAATGGCATCTTTATAAAGACCTGTCCTGAAAAGAACGTTCAACGCCACTGTGTATTGCTCTAATAGAGGAAAACACACTTTTAAAAGAAATATCACTCTTTTAATATGCTCAGCACTGTTGAAGTGCCCAGGGGCAAATTGCACTGCTATGCAAGGAAGGAGAAAGCCACTGTAGTGCGCTGTAGATCCAATAGCAGAGAGCATCAGAGGAACAGGTACGGGTGTATGACTCGCAGCTCGCTGCAGTACATCCATCGGCCCGAAGAACATTTCTGAATGAACTCGACGTATTTCCCCACTTTTATACCCGTATGTCAAGGGGCGGGGTATCCAAATACTGTCTGCCAACTTCTCCTTGGCCTTTTTTCATAGATCAAAGGCATATTCGGTGCTCAAGAGAGACCCATGTCAATTCTTCTACACAACGTCGAAGTGAGCGACAGATGGGGAACTCATTTTTCAAGATTGAACAGACACACACTGGATCTGAACCATTTAATTTTTATTTTTAGCAGGATACAAACCTAATACTCAAATTAACTTTCCAAGTGTATACACATATCAAGACATCCCATCTTAATCCAGGAACATTGACACAATCGCAAAATTTACTTTACTGTATCCTGCACATAATCTGCCAAAGTGCATAGAACTCTCGTTCAAGTTTTAACCTAATAATAAACTGAAAATTTTTATTTTTCATAATGTGTAATATATTATTTGTGTTTAAAATGAACAAAGTAATTAGTATGAAGTTTTATTGTGCATTATAACTGAATTATAACTGTAATTTAATAAGAAAGTAAAAGTGTTTGGTATGTAATTGATTGTCTCTTAAATTCCAGAATGATACTGTCAAGTACATTCAGGTTATTTGCAGTTATACTGTATGTTTTCTTATAAAATTCATGATTAAAATGTTCACTTTTTGAGCAGAAAAACCAACAAACTCTAAGACAAAGACCTTAAATTAATTATCTTTAGGGGAGGACAGAAATTACCATGTGACCCAGCAAAAGACACTTCTAATTGGGGTGTGGCCAACCTCAATCTCAACACAACAGAACCTCCCCTCCTAGGATGAATTCTCATTTTCGCTCTTGCCTCTTCCTCTGTTCTCTTCCCTCATGGCTCTTAGCACTTCTTCGGCTAGCTTCGCTCTGGCGCCCCACTGCCCAGGTTCCGCATGACGTAGAGTCCAGGAAAACTCGGTATGCAAAGTTCTGAAAAGAGTTCTTATCTGTGCTACGACTCACACACATAACGGTGAGTCGCGAGTCTCCCTTGTGGGAGGCCTCTCTTCAAAACCCCGCTTATCATTCCAGCAACATTCTGCCCAGCATCCACGATCTTAACAGAGGTCCAAAACATCGACTGAACAACCAGAACTAAATGAAGTATCGATTGTCCAGGGCATGGTCTATAGACCTTATAAAATTACATTTTATCTGTTACAGACCATTTCATTCACCAACCTGTTTATTTTTGTCTATGTGTGTTAGTGTGTAACTTTAGAAAGTTGTAGATTAGAAGTAAAGTCATGTTTGTTTTCAAAGAGAATTTGACTGTGGTACATTCTGATAAATAATCTCGTCAATTGATTCTTAAATGATCTGCGCTCCATGCTTGAACACTATTTCAACATATGTGATATTTTTTTATAGCCATGAGAATAGTATTACTCTAAAGAGTTAACGGATGTGTCATATCAACTCAGCATAGCTGAGTGATCAGACAAACACTTGACAGACAAATCAGTTCCCTTCTTGATATCTGACTGTGGCACGGTGGAGGGCGGGACCGGCGCGTGATTACGCACGCCCGGTCCCGTATTAGGGTAATTAAGCCATCAAGAGGGATAAAGGCCACTCGCAGACGGCGATCGAGAGAGAGAGCTTAATTACGGACGTCCGTCCTCTTATGTGTTTGTCTTTTGAGTTTTACATTAAACCTTTAGTTTATATGTTAAGCCGGTTTCTCGCCTCTTCCTTGCCCATGAATATGATCTGTGTTACACTGACATATATAAATTGTAAGCAGATACAACATGCCTGTTGTAATACATATTAAATGTGGAGAATTTGTATTCATATTTCTAATCTGATCATTTGTCATTTCTCCTTCATATAATGGTGGTCGAATGTGGCCAAGATTCATAAACTAATTCTATTATACAATTCTTTCATATAATTAGTGATGAATGCCAGCAGTTGTAAATATTCCCTGCCACAAAATCTCTAATTTCCTACATCAGACTGCGCATTCAAATAAACAGCGCTTTTAATGGGCATAATTAATTCTTAGTAAATTCCCCCTTCTTGGTATAATGATGAGGTGCACCTTAAATGTAAATGAGCTGAGTGGATACTAAAAACTGGACATTTTATGTGTGTTCAATTAACTCAACCAAAAGTGGTGATGTCTGGCTGGAATGTTTACCTTGTAATTTGTCGGTCCATTTTCACAAATTTGATCCATTGAAGGTCTATTTGTTTTATTTTTTTATGCTTTATGCTGTTGGACATTGTTATCAAAATGAGTGCCTCCTCTGTAAAAAAGCCCCTGACACACACTGTAGCTGTGCAGTCTTGGAACATCGAGTAGCATACTATCAGCAGAACTAGGTTAGTCCAGTATAAATCGGCTATAGATTTCCATTACCCTGTGGAATGGCATGGATCACACACAAATCATCAGCTGCATAAGGCCATTGCCTCCCTTTGTTAAGGAAATTCATTAGAGTTACATGGTCTGATATAAAAGGGCATGCAATAAAAAAACTAAGCATACCAATTTGAAGCCAAAGCCTAATTTCAGACCAATTTGACATTGAATTAATACCTACCTCGTTGCACCTTTTATTGTACTGCATTGCAAGTCAAGCATGTCTTAGCATGTAATAGTTAATCCTGATGCAAGATTTGTACCATACGGCAGAGTTTAGGTCTAACCCTGCTGTGACACATGTTATGGTCATTTTAAGGTGTACTGAAGGCTCTCATTAGCTGAGGTTTAGGCATGTTTGCTTAGAGCTGGAGCTAATTTTTGCAGGTAGGGGTATTTCCAGGATCAGTATTGAGCTTTGTTTTACCAGACCTAAGAACAGGATTACTCTTTAAAAACAATGTTGCCTTATATTCTGTTGATACAGAGTATGTGAGTGGTGAATCAGTGTAATATCTCACTTTCATCACAAAACACATGTTAACAGCCCATGATGCAATAATTCCACAGGAATTCATCATGTTAAAAACAGTGTTAATAGACTATTTTTAGTCTAAATGAAAGATAGATTAATTTTCTTTTAAATAATATTGGAAAGTGAAATGATCATATCAAAATGTTTAGAGAAAAGTAGTGAAACTTACCAGAGTGTGGAGACAACCAAAACATTTCTGGAATTTAAAAATAAGTATAAAAAAAAAATAAAAAAACACGTTCTTTGCACATATGGAAATAAAATCTAAAGATGGGTAAAACATCTCTCTCTCAGATTATATTAATGTGAGTAGTAGTCTTTTAAAAGGTTTGAACAATAATTTCATAATACTAATGCTTTACTGTTGTAATTAATTGGAAATTGCAAAACAAAGTTTCCTTCATCTTTAATAGAGGCCGATACTGATAACCAAGTAGTTTAGATAACAATTAGGTTTATAGAATTTAAAAAAAAATAATTCTTGATCTTTCTTTACTGTGGCAAGCACAGACATAGAGGCTACTGTAACGTTTGGTATGTTGGAGTGGAGGAGATGCAGGAGTAGAAACTTATATCCTTTAATTATACATTTCTATTTATTCATTTGGCAGATGCTTTTATCCAAAGCGACTTACAAAAGAGGAAAACATAAGCGAATCATCTTAAGGAGACATTTGTACGAAAAGTGCCATACTACAATGTTTCACAAGCATCAGAATAGCATTCAAAAAAGATTTAAGTGCAACAAGATTTTTTTTTTTTTTAAGTGACTGGTGAAGTGCTCTTGGAAAAGATGTTCTTTTAGCCGTTTTTTGAAGACCGAGTGAGTTAGCTTCACAGATCGAGTTGGGAAGGTCATTCCACCAATGTGGTATGATGAAACTGAGAGCCCGGGAAAGTGTTTTGGTGCCTCTGTATTGGTACAACAAGGCGACGTTCCTTAGCCGATCGAAGGCTTCTGGCGTGAGTGTAGATCCATATAAATGATTTTAGGTATTCTGGAGCAGACCCAGTGACTGTTTTGTATGCCAGCATCAGAGACTTGAATTTAATATGTGCATCAACCGGCAGCCAGTGGAGAGAGACAAAGAGTGGTGTAACATGTGCTCTTTGGTTCATTAGACCAGACGTGATGCTGCATTCTGGATCATTTGCAGAAGTCTAGTTACACATGCAGGAAGGCCTGCAGAGAGAGAGTTACAGTAGTCCAGTCTAGTTATGACAAGTGACTGAACATGCAGTGGTGTGGCATGTTCAGAGGAAAGGTCTTATTTTCCTGATATTGTAGAGAGTAAATCTACATGATCTTGCGGTCTTTGAGATGTGGTCTGTGAAATTTAGCTTGTTATCGATGGTTACCCCTAGATTTCTGACCGTTTTGGAAGGCGATACTGTAGTTAAACCCAGCTGCACAGTGATGTGTTCAACAGCAGGGTTGGCTGGAAAGACAAGGAGTTCGGTCTTGGCTGGGTTGAGTTGCAGGTGGTGTTCCTTCAATCAGGCCGAGATGTCTGCCAGACAGGCAGCGATTCAAGCAGTCACTGTGGTGTCGTTGGGCTGAAAAAACAAGTAGAGTTTAGTGTCGTCAGCGTAGCAGTGGTAAGAGAAACCATGTGACTGAATGATGGGTCCCAGTGATGTGTATGTTGAGCAGAAGTGGCCCAAGCACTGATCCCTGAGATATCCCAGTAAGTAACTGATGTGGCTTGGATACCTCGCCTCTCCAGGCTACCTTGAAGGACCTATCTGAGAGATGGGAGGTCAACCAGTCAAGCACAGTTCCTCTGATGCCCAGAGTAGAGAAGGTGGATCTGATCATTGTCTGTGTCAAAGTCTGCATAAAGGTCCAGCAGAATCAGAACAGATGATCTGGATTCAGCTTTCGCCTGCCTCAGCGACTCACTTTCAGCAGGGCAGTCTCGGTAGAGTGTCCACTTTGAAGCCTGACTGATTTTCATCCAGCAGCTTGTTCTGTGAGCGATAGGCAGAGATCTGATTGAAAACTTTATCTTTTTAGGGTTTTTGCCATAAATGGGGAGAGACTGGTCTGTAGTGTTTTATCTGTGTGGGGTTAAGTGCAGGTTTTCAGCAGTGGGGTTACTTGAGCCTGCTTAAATGTAGTGGGAAAAGTGCCTGTAAATAGAGATGTGTTTATTGTGTGTAAGTGCAAATAGGTTGGACGGAGAGATGGCCTGGAGAAGGTGTGCTGGAATGGGGTCAAGGGAACAGGTGGTGGGGTGGTTGGAGAGGAGGAGTTTAGAGACCTCTGTGTCAGTCAAAGGAGAAAACAGAAAGAATAGTTGTATACAGGAACCAGGTGTTTGACAGGGTGTGGTGCAGCGAATGTATTGCTTGTGGTTGCAACCTTATTTGTAAAAAAATTTAGCTGCTGTCAGTGATGTGTCAGGTGGTGGAGGGGGAGGACAGAGAAGTGTGTTGAATGTTCTAAATAAGCTACAAGTGTCTGTGGTGCTGTTGATCTTGGGTGGTTTTTGCAGCTTTAAAGTTATCTGAAAAAGTTGCAAGCAGAAGTTGATATTTACCTAGACCTGCTGGATCTTTAGATTTCCGCCATTTCCTCTCAGCTGCTCGGAGAGCAGTTCGGTGTTCAAAAAGAATGTCAGACAGCCAGGGGCTGGGTGGTGTAGTAAGTTCTGGTCCAGAGGAGAGAGGACAAGTGTTGTCTAGACAGGTTGTTAAAGTAGAGTTAAGTGTCTGTGGCAGTGTTTACATCAAGCGTGGAAAAGACATTTATTGTGGGAAGAGACATCAGTGGAAAGGTGAGAGGGAACGAAGGTTACGGCGAAAGGAAACCAAAGGTGGAGTCTACTATAGATGGGAGAATAATGTTGAATTGAACAAAGTAGTGATCAGAGACATGTAAGGGTGTAACAAGAATATTTGGAGGTGGTACAGTTACGTGTAAAAATGAGGTCCAGCTTGTTGCCTGATCTGCGAGTTGCAGTGGTGTGTAGTCTTTCCAAATCAAATGAGGCCAGACGAGTATTCAGTTCAGTGGCCCGGGGCTGTCTTGGTGTATGACGAAATCGCCAAGAACCACATTTGGCCTGCAATCCTCTGGCAAGGAGGACAGCAGGACATCCAACTCCTCAAGAAAGCTTGTCAGCTGACCTGGAGGGTGATAGATGACATACATTTTTGTAGGATGCATTGTAGTAACGGCATAGAATTCAAAAGATATATTGTTACAGTGAAGCCGGTGGTGAAAGTCCAGTTATTATGAAAGAGCAAACCTGTTCCCCCACACCTACTGGTACGACAAGGGGTGTGAGAGAAGGAGAAGTTGTTGGAGAGAGCAGCAGGTGTTGATATATTCTCAGTACGTATCCATGTCTCCGTCAGTGCCAGAATGCTGAGGGTGGACTGTGTGGCAAAGGCTGGAATGAATGCAGCTTTGTTCACAGCAGACTGGCAGTTCCAGAGTCCCACTGAGAACGAGAGCGGAGCAGGTGTTGAAGTGCAAAGTGGCCGTAGGTTGTATTGGTTACGTTTGGTCTTGCATCAATCTTGTGAGCAGTGTATAACAGATAACAGGGATGTGCTTGAAGGCATGTGTTATTTGTGAACTAGCTATGTTAATATGTAGAAGAAAATAGAGTTAAAACCAAAAATACTTAAGTGCTATTGTGAGTGGCGCCTTATTGGTGTCCTTGCTCTGTGGACTCGCACAGGTAGACTCGCTGGTCTTCACCCGAGGAGGTCTTCACCTTCCGCGTCAGCATTCAGTTCAATACATACACACTTTTAATGAGCCGTTCACTGGAAAAAGCAGCCATGGCTTAATGCTACTTAGCACAACAAAGCTAGTCACATGGTCAACCGAAACCAAGAATCACACGAGGGGCCAAGCGCGGGAACAAACACGACTTCCGTACACTGCAAATAAATTGTGCTGCACTTAAGCAATAAATACTCAAACAAGTGAAGCACAGTTTGCAGACACTAAAACGACGATAGTTTCACACACTGGATAACCAACCCTACATCTAGCAGTGAATACTATGGGACAAGTCAAAACAAATATTAGGCACACACACAAACACACATTTAAACAATGAAATAAACACACTTACATACAACTGCAGACTCCTGTAGATAGATGCTTCTAACTAGAGTAGAACAAATGCTGGAGTGGGAACCAACAATAAATCCAAACATCAAACATTAACATTCAAACATTACCGTTTATACAAACATCACAATTCAAGGACGGATAAAAATGTATCAAAACTAGAGGGTATATATACACTAGGAAACTTAATGAGGGAATGACACACAGGTGGGGATAACTATGGAGTGATTAGGGCAGTGGATTATGGGAAATGTAGTGGAGGATATAGCAAATCCCCACAAGATGCCAGTGATTGTTTTTATTTAGCCTCTAGAGGCCACTGATCAGCATAGATTTTTGCTAATAACCTATAGTTCTAAAATGCAACTATCTGCACGATTAATCGGTAAAGTGGATATATCGGTCTAAGTCTAAACTTTAATATATCTTGTGCCCAGACTAGTTGTTAATTAGTAATTGATGATCGATAATTTTTTGTTAATAATTTGATCGATTAAGTTAATTGATTGTCCATTTAAAGATTTTTAGCCCAAATGCATTCATTAATCATGCCAGCAGATAAAGAAAACACTGTGTATATTGTCATTTGCTGCTAGAGGGTGCACTACTGCTTGCACACAGCATGTCTCTTCCTTTCTGCAGCACAGAATAAAAAAACACAGCTTATAAAGATGAAGCGGGGGTCAATTTAATCATGGAGTATTTTTCAATAGATGAACATTACATTTGCATAAACTGCGATATTGCATTAAAGTTAGGGTGGCCAGACGTCCCATTTATCCTGGGACAGGAAAATAATAGTGTGTCCCGACTTATTCTGAAAAAAATTGTGTTTTGTCTCGTATTTCCCCTCCTTAATTTCTCTATCGCCTATGCGGCTTTCTCGGTCAAGTGAAAACTCTAATCAAAGATAGCCAAGGATATGGCTTGTAAAACCAACAAAATCACACTGTGTTCTTTGAAGTACATGAATGGATTAAACTATCCAATCACTATCCCCCATCATTAGACATCCAGTTATTTATCTGTTTAAAGAGTCAGTTTGAAAGAGCACACAAATTAAATTGCGGCTGGAAAAATGCCAAGGATGCGTGCAAGTACATTAAATGAGGATCTACAAAAAGAGTTTAATTTTCTAAAAAAGGAGTCACAGACAGAATTTAGTAAAGTGAGGTATGAGATTCAAGGAACTCACTTTTCCATCTCCCATGGAGGGCGCACCGACATCAAGCAGCATGTTCATACCAAAATGCATGTGGATGCTGCTAAAAGTAAGTTTGCCACACCAAATGGTAGGGATTTCTTTGTGAAGCAAAATTGCATGCAAGTGAAGGACTTTTTGCTTATCATTCTGTTGTGCATGGCCATAGTTTTGGGTTGACTGACTGCACTGCAAAATTTATAAAAATATTGTATGATACAAAATTTGCTTCTGCCCTCATCAAATCTGTAGCAGTCATATGCAACATACTCACTTTTGTGCAGCTGTACTATCAGAAATTACTGCAGCATGGAAACACACGTTTGTTCTCTCTTGGTCCAGCACTTGAAAGAATACCTCACATATTCAATGTTCTGTATGCATACTTTCTTTCTCAAGAAAAATGCCCAAAGTTCCCTGTCTGGCGCTCACTTTGACGTTGTGTTGAAGAAGCAACACTAGGGGACTCACTTGAGAGCCTCGTACATCTCTGAACTTGAGAAAAGACCAATGAGAATTGGCAGACAGAATTTGCATGTCCCTCCCCCGGACATACGGGTATAAAGGGAGGATTTATTTCCATTTGGATTTTTTCTTCGGAGCCGAGCGGTTGTGTGATCAGCGAGCTGCAGTCACTTACTGTTCCACTCATCTCTGTAGAGCGTATGCTGTTGGATCTATGGTGCATATCAGTGGCTTTCTCCTTCTCTACAAGGCAGTGCAGCATTTCCCCTGGACACTTTGACAGCGCTTCTAAAAGAGAATATTTCCTATGAGTTTATTTTCTCTAAAAGAGCAATACACAGTGGCTTTGAACATTCAGGACTTGTCTTTATAAAGATGCCCTTCTGCCCCTGTGTAGTTCCTGGATGTGAGCCGGTATAACTCTGTAATGTGGAACAACTGACTGGGTGTACCGCTTGCACCTAGTGCTTTTCCCCTCCACTGAGGAAATCACGTGCGCTCCTATCCCAGGAGATCCCACTAACTCGGCTCCCTGGATGACTCCTCCCTAGCCCTCTTGTCCATGAATTCAGCGGAGGAATTCCCCAACCAGACCCACTACGTGTACTGAAACTACTCTGTACTGGAATAGGTGCTCCACAGGACGGGCCCCTGTGTGGATTAATCCCCCTGTGTGTATTTTCCACGGTACGGTCCTCCTATGGGCAGACCAGCGTCTTCCTTGGGCAGTCCCCTCGCAGCAGGTAGGATCTACCACCGCGCTATTCCCACATGTGGCCTGAAAACCCATGTTATGTATTCCGCCACTCTTTACCTCCCCCCAGCCTGGGCAGGCAGTGGTCTCTGCGGGGTCTTTTCCCCTTGAAAGAATAGGAGTTGGAAAGGAACACTTGGAAAGGAACACTTTGACTCTATGCGAGAAACATAGAGAGAGAAAAGGCATGGCTGGTCAGCCTGCTACCATGCTTGGCACGTTGCTTTGTTCCTCCCTTCGGGTGCTGGGAACCTAAAATTTTAATGACTACAGCTGCCTGCCCGCACCTGCAGCACACGTACAAGGTTCAGCGCATGGTTTGATTGAATATTGACCCCTAGTGTCGCTTCTTCGACACAATGTTGACGTGAGCGACAGACAGGGAACGTCTAGATAACTGTTGTAACCTCCGTTCCCTGATGGAGGGAACGAGACAGTGTTTCCTCCCGACCACAATGCTGAACCGAGCCACTGTTATGGCCAAACTTCATTCTCGGCTCCTCAGTGCAAAACCTGAACGTACAGATGCATTTTTCCCTCCCTTTATACCCGACATGCAAATTCTGCCTGCCAATTTCTCATTGGCCTTTTCTCAAGTTCAGAGATGCACGAGGCTCTCAAGAGCGACTCCTAGTGTCGCTTCTTCAACACAATGTCTCGTTCCCTCCATCAGGGAATGGAGATTACAACAGTAACCTAGATGTTTCTAAGAGACATTTTCAGTGATCCTTGCACTAAACTTTTGACTTGCTTTGCATTAAAGCAAACAGACACTTTTAACCATGCACAGGAGATAGTAGAGCAAGACCGCATATCAGCCACAGAAGAGGTTTTGTAAATGTATTACCTGAGAACAGTCTTGCAGAACAGGCTGGAGGAATCATTCATACCCTCTGACGTTAAAAAGCAGTTGGAGTCATTCAGAGCAGCCTCGAAGACTTCTACTCCAGAATCCCCATTCTCAATTTAATTGACAAAACCACGCACTTTGATGAGTGGGCTTGTGTAAAAAACATTGTCACTCGTCGCATCACTGAGTGGAACATGAACAAGACGGCCATGTCTAAGAGATGTGTTTTTTGTGAGCTGGAGAGCAAAACTTTCAACTTTGGAGTCTTAGCTAAGGTCGTGGAGTTTGTTTTATACCTGCCTGGGACTCAGTGTAACAGTCATGAAGGCAATGCATTTCGCACATCTTCATTTTGGACTTGACTGTTCTTCGTTTTCTGATAAAAATTTGCAGAAAAATTGCTGCCAGTGAAAAATACAAGCTGACAACAGTTACAGATGCAGATGCACCCTCTACATCCCGTTTTCCACAAGCAGGAATCTGGTCACCCTAGTTAAAGTACAACATGACATTAAGCATTGTAGATCCGCTAGTCTCCCTGTATCATCCACACAACAATCTTGTCAGTTCTCTGAAAATATATTAAGAGAAAAATACCAATACATCCATTTCTAAAATGTGTTTATTTAAATTATATTTAAACAGCAGGCTGCACATACTTAGTTTGGTGGCTTCATGTTTTCATGTTTCCTTCTACATTATGTACTTTTGCTCCGATGCAATGTTTATCTTTTCAAGTTTTCATTAGAAAGGTCAGTCAGTCAAAATCAAACTTTGTATAAGTAAAGCTTGGATTGAAGAAAAATATACATCTTGTATTTTTTTAATTGCTCACCACTGTCAGTGTGAAAGAGCCAAAAAGCCCAAAAATAATACAGGGAAAATTGGAAGACATTTAAATGCCAGTTTTTATATTTCTTCCCAAGCCAGTAAACAGTGCAGGTGTAAAAGAGACTAATTTATTTATTTTTTAATGAGTCCAAAAAATAAATATTACATTTTTTTTTAAAGATATTGTGGCAGGGCGGAGGGCGGGGCTGGGTTGTGATTATACACACCCGGTCCCTTATCAGCCTTATTAAGCCTCCGAGAGGAATAAAGGCCAATGGCAGAAGGTGGTGCGAGGAGAGAGAGATCATTTACGGACATGTCCGTTGTGTGTTTGTGTTCTTTGTTTAAGTTTTTCATTAAAATATTATTTATATTGTCAAGCCGGTTCTTGCCTCCTCCTTTCCCTTCTTAAATCACTTTACAGTATACAAAAATCGTCAAATTATTTACAAAGATGCAAAAAAAACAAAAAAACATTAAAGCAGGTTTCCACAAACCCTCAACTCACCAATACTCTCAAACACTCTCCTCCAGCAATATCACTCTCCAACTTCTGTCATTGGGTGCTTCTCATTTCCTAAATTGTGCATCCTTGTTACCTTGCTCCTCCATCCTCGAGCCTGTGACCCGGAAACTGATCAAAGACCACCATCATGAAGGACATACCAATTCTCTAAATGCACCTTGAGGATCAAGGATGGATGAAGCTTATCAAGGATGCTTAAGCCAGGTAACAGCGGGGTATCCTATGCGGAAGAATTTTTGGTCGAAGCACCTGATGCACATTCAAATTCTCCTCCCCCTTCACATCTCATTCAACATTAATGTTTCACCTTTGCAGTATAAATAGCAACTCTGTGACAACCACATCCAGTTTCTTATTATTAGCTGCATTATGTAAGATTTGTTTTGTTTTATCCTTAACCTTTGCCATTTAAGCACTTAATCTGTGCTTCTTTTTTTCCTCTTTTCTATTTTTTCAACTGCATGTATTTTACTGTGTGCACCTGTTTTTTTCCGCTTGTCTAAATCTTGTGTTACGAATGCATATATTCATTTTCTCCTCTGTGTTTTACACAGATTATTGCATCTATATCAAACCTCTGCTGATCAGAAACCACCACCAAAACAACAGCAATCAGTTGCGTGAGGGATTCACATTGATCTCAAACCCTTGCTGCACAAGAACCACCACCACAACAACAACAACAAACAATTGCAGTAAGTCATGGCATCCGCACAAGCTAGCATTGCCTGCACTGCATGCCACATGTTTATTATAGCTTCTTCCATCAGCAGTGAGGGATTTACATGTGATAAATTTAAGGAATTAATCAGGCTGACGGAGAAGGTTAATGAGTTAGGGACATGCATCTGAACACTAGTGGAGGTCAGTGAGAAAGAGAAGCCAGTAGATACTGCTTCAGATGTGGGTAGTACAGTGAGCAATACACACACTTTGGTTCCAGCTTTAGCAGGGCTTGCCAGACAGTTCGGGGTGATTTCTCAGCAGCATATTCGCTCAGCATATCGACACCACTCTCCCGTTCCTTTAAGGATTTCCGATCGATTCTCCCCATTCAGTGATGCACCCACTGAGAAGCCTGATGAAAGAGCCCTGGTAATATGTGATTCTATTGTAAGGAATGTGGAAAAAGCGACTCCAGACACTATTGTTAATTGCATTTCTGGTGCCAGAGCATCTGACATCAGATCAAATTTACAAGTGCTGGCTAATGCTAAATGTAGATTCTCAAAAATTGTTATTCATGTTGGCACTAACAATGCCCGGCTTCAGCAGTCAGAGATCACTAGAGATATGTTAAATAATGTGTGAACTTGCAAAAACGATGTCAGACACTGTAATATGCTCTGGACCCCTCCATGCTCGGCATGGTGATGAGGTGCATAGTAGATTAGTGTCACTGAATGGCTGGATGTCTGAAGAATAGCATAGGATTTATAGACAATTGGAAGAATTTTTGGGGTAGACTTGATCTGCTAAAGAGAATCGGACTTCATCCCTCCAGAGATGGTGCCACTCTCCTCTCTAGTAATTTGGCTCATGGCCTAATAGTGATAGTATTTGACTGTGTCCCAGGTCAGGAAGCAGACAGAATGGCTTAACCATATGTCTGGCCTTAAGATGTCACAGAGGTCACATAAACTACAATACATAGAGAGTGTATCACCTATATATCATATAGAAACTGTGTATGTTCCTTAAACTATCAAACACAAACCCCTCACTAAATCATTTCTAAAAAATTGATTGAGGTCAAACTTGGTTAAAAAAATGAAGATAAACATCATATAAAGGTAGGGCTACTAAACATTAGATCTCTTTAAACCAAGCACTAATTGCAAATTAAATCATTACAGATAATAGTTTGGATTCACTCTGTTTGACTGAAATCTGGCCTAAACTGGATGAATATATTAGTTACATTATAATACATTAGTCTACTGACATTAGTTATATTAGTTACTCCCCAATGTTTTTGTATATAGGAAGATGTGTTGCTACAATTTACAGTGAAGTTTTTGATGTTACTCAGAGGACAGGATACAAGTTTAAGTCTTTTGAACTTACAATGCTTAATGTGATGTCATCAGCTATAAATAAAACAATTCTGTAATCTTTTACCCTTGCTACAGCATAAAGATCACCATACATAAAAACAAATTTCCATAATCATACGCTAGAAATTATGCTATATGGATTTGATGTTGATACTACAGAAATTATGCCACAGAGCAATGACATAGCAGATCATTACCTTGTCTATTGTATGCTGCGATTAGCTAATGTCACTCAATCTACACTACGTTATAGTTTAGGTATAACTATTCTTTCAACCACTATAGATAGCTTCACTAATAATATTCCAGATTTGTCTCAATTTCTCAGGAAGTCAAAAGTTCTAGAAGAACTTGATGTTATCACAGAACATATAAATATAGTGTCACCCCCCTTTGTATAAATAAAATTAAATGTAAAAAAAAAAAATCCGGACCATGGTACAATAATGACACTCATGCTCTCAAGACAGCAGCTCAGAAAATGGAGCGCAAGTGGAAGAATACAAAATTAGAGGTATTTCATGGTGCATGGTGCAGATAGTGTCTGTAGCTACAGACAGGCACAAAAAACTGCCAGGTCATCATTGATCAAACTCATAGAAAATAACCACAACAATCCTAGGTGTTTATTCAGTATTGTGGCTAAATTGGTATGGAATAAAGCCTCAACTGAACCAGACATTCTTTCGCAGCACAATGGTAATGACTTCATGAATTTATTTACTGCTAAAATTCATGGTTAGGTCATGAAGAGCTAACAAAACATCAAAAGCAACAATATGTATGTTAGGTCCAATACAATCTAAGCTATTAAAAGAGGTGATCTTTATAATTTCAGAACCAATTCTTAACATTATTAATTCTCCTTAGGACATGTTCCAAGAAACATTAAAATGGCAGCTATCAAACCGCTTATTAATAAGCCACTGCTTGATCCTGGAGAATTGGCTAATTATAGACCGATTTCAAATCTCCCAATTATTTTGAAAATACTATGAAATATAGTGTCCTCCAAAATATGTTCATTTCTACAGAGAAATGGTATATATGAAGAATTTCAGTCAAGGTTTAGGCCCCATTACAGTACAAAAAACTGCACATATCATAGTTACAAATGACTTGTTCTTATCATCTTTCTTTTAGATCTTAGTGCTGCGTTCAACACCATAGATCAAGACATTCTCTTGGATATGCTTGAGAACTATGCTGGCATTTGTGGCCTTACAAAACAGAGGTACTAATCACTGGACCAAAAACCTCTAAAAATAAGACGCTAAAATATAATTTGACTGTCAATGGATGTACTGTTACATTGTCATATTTGATACTAATCTGTCCTTTGAAATTCAAATTCCCAATGTTTGTAGAACAGCATTCTTCCACCTCAGAAATATTGCTAAGTTACGACACATGCTCTCTGTTGCTGATGCCAAAAAAAATAATTAATGTGCTCATGACCAGCATTATTGTAATGCATTACTGGATGTCCTGCAAGTTCAATAAATAAACTTGAATTTGTTCAAAATTCAGCAGTCAGATTGCTGACTAGAACAAAGCTTTGAATTATCTAGATCTGCAGTACTTAAGTTACCTTAAGTTATCAGGTTTATTATGATCGCACAATTCTTGCCTGTTAATAGTACCTAGAATATCAAAAACCATATAGATACTTCTCTCGTTTGGCCCCTAAACTATGGAATAGTATTCCTAATACTGTTCGGGACTCAGACACACTCTCTCAGTTTGTATTATAATGTATTAATCCACTCATAGTTATGCTGCTTTAGTTAGGTCTCAACACTCTTGAAATGTAATACAATGACTATCAATGAATTGCCAACAAAAGTCTTCATCTGCCAACTAACAAAGGACAATGCATCTATGTGAACTTCTGCAGTTAATCCAGGATGGACTTCAAAGATATTAGTCATTAATCTTACAGTTCATACAAAATCTTTGTTTAAAAACTGTCCCTTAACACCTACTTAGTTTACTAATTCTAAACCAAGACTTGCACTACACAAAAACAAAATCTAATATTGGCATTATAGTCATGCTGTTTAGCCAGTGGGGATCTGGCCCCCACAGTGAGCCTGGTTTCTAATTTTCCTCCATTAACCAACATTTTATCAAGTTTTGTGTTCCTTGCCACACTCGCCTTCGGCTAGATCACTGTATAATAAATAAAATTATTATTTACTTGGTTTCTTAATATTTTTTTATACACAATTTACAATAATATTTTATTAAAATACACAATGATGACTAAGCCTTTATAAATATTACATTTTAAATTTCTGTTAAAGCATGATTTTATATAAAGCTGATTTGAAACTGTGTGTTGCAAAGTGCTATAGTTTCTTGTATTTTTTCTGTTAATATTACTATATTTAATAAAATATAATTAAGAGTAAGGCCGTAACCATGTATAGAACAATGGGACCAAAACATTTTGAAGTGTGGGAGATCGTGGGTGTTGAAGTCATATAAACAATGATACTCTTTGGTCCTGACTAAAAACATTACATACAATAAAGGCCCAAAACTATATAATTTTTGGTATTAAATATTATGGTTTTTTTTTTTTTGTTAAGTTCACACAGTACAAGACAAACACTGTGTCTACATTTCTAGCAATTCACCTGTTTCAGTCATCTTGAATTTTTTTATGCTGTCTCAAAGAAAAGACGAATATAATTTGAATTTCTTTTCATCACTGATGTATCTGTAAAATGAAATGACTGTGTCAGCATGGCTAGCAAAAAAGAAAATACACAAAATGATTTACTGACCTCAAGTTGTCCCTCATTACTGTTGGTCAGTACAACATTTCAATCATAAAACAGTGTGCAAACATTGCATGTATATTTAGATACTTACATTTACATGACACTAACACTCTAAACATAAACTGCTTGCTGGTGTGTGGCGCTGGAATATAAATAATCCACGAGGTTCCCATTTATCTTCTTAAACTTAAGTCCCGCCTTCACTGATTTGATTGGCTATATCAAATTACATTGATGAGTGTTGAGTACAGAGCATGCCAAAAATGTACACTTTTTGAAACCATTATGTCATTCCAGCAACTACCTAATGTTGTTAGGCATTAGGTTAGACAGCAGTGCCCAATGGTCTGCAGCAGAACAGCAACAATGATATCAATTATTTGGCAATTTCTGATTATTGGAAGGGTCTTGTCACCCTCAATATATATTGTGGATTGCTTTGTTTGGCATTGCTTCACATTCTCTCGTCTTGTTTGTCAGTTGGCATGGGCGGATATTGCCTTATTTTCTTGGCAATGTGCGCTCATACCATTCGGGTATTTGGTCTACTTGGCTTTTTTTGTTTCTGTATTGCCACATGTCTCTCTGTCTTACGTGTCTCTGACATAAGCCTTCTTGTTTGCTTATTGTTAGTTCATTTGCCTCACCTGTCCCCTGTTAACCCATTTGATTTCTCTCCCTATTTTAGTCTTCTCGTGTTTGTTGTCCAGTGCCAGATTGTCTTGTTTCCTGTCTTGTGTGCTGGTCAATCTTGCTTGTGTGTTCAGTCTTCCCCGTCGGTCCTGTTTCTCCCACCTGGTTCCTGTTTCGGTCCGGTTGGTCATTTTTTTCCCCCTGCCCCAGCCTGGATTACTCTTTATGTTTAAAAGGTAAACATGTTTATTTTTCCCCCTTGAGGGAGATTTGTGTTTTATTTTTGTATTTAATAAACCTTAATTTTTCCCTCAGCATTTGGGTCCTGTCTGTGACAGTTGTTTATCTTTCTCAAAGGAAGTAATATATTGGTTATACATTTTTAAGCAAATAACATAATATCAACATGAAAATAGCTCATCATTACTGCACTCTGCAGGCAATATCTGCGTCCTCAAACAACAAGATTAATCTGCCACAAGAGCAGTGCCAAATCACAACTGACATAAAGCGTTCTTCTGCAAGTAACTTGCAGTTTTATGCTTGAGCCGCTAGAGGGCCAAAAGTTACATAGTGAAGCTTTAATGGTTAATCTATTTTCATTTATCAAGGTTACAAATTGTCGAAATAGATAATGTACTAAAATTTGCAACCTTAGCCCAGATGTTCATGATTTTAAAAAAAATGGGAACACTTTACATTAAGGTTCCCATTGTAAAGGGTTTATAAAGGGGTTAATTAATGACTATTAACTCCTCTACAAATGCAATTATATGCAGTTATAACAAACATGAATAAAAAGGGTGACTTTCATGCAATACTTGCCACATAGTGCTCAAATTTAAACTCACATGTTACAAATGCTCAATAAAGGTAATTATGAGCACTTATTTCAATAAAATTGTGAAATGTCATAATTCATAATTTATGTCATGATGCCACAAAAATAGTTAATAATTGTCCTCTATACATAAATGTACACGTTCATAGCTTATTAATGCTGGTAAGTCATTAATAAATGGTTACAGGTGTCCACCTTACATTAAGGTACACATTCATAGCTTACTAATGTTGGTAAGTCAATACAGTAAAAGGTTTGTGGGTAAAACACAACACCTTCTAATCTCACTTTAGTAGCCTATTTTTGTAGCATCATTACATAAATCATAGCATATGTCATTTCATGGTTTTGATTAAAATAAGTATTAATAAGTACTTTATTAAGAATTTATAACTATGTGAGTTTAAATGGGCTTACTATTTGGCAAGTAACCTATCCATGTTGTTATATCTGCATATAAAATATTTATAATGGATTTGCAGATGGGGTATTGGTCATTAACGAACCCCTTTATAAACCCTTTACAAATGGAACCTTGATGTAAAGTGTTACTAAAAAAAACTGAAATAACTTTACAGTTGAGTGTTAATGTTGCAAATATATACAATGAAGAAAACTCATAGTGGGGTTCCCATGAAGAGGAGTGAGGTGCAGGAAACTGAAAACCTGGAGTGGTGCTGGATCGGAGTGTTTACAGAATAGTTTGAGTGGGAAGGGGAAATTGCTATCACTCCACTTACATAGACTACAGTATATGATTACCGTGTTTTATAAATGAGATTTCAAGCAGGTTTTTCAAAAGAAGTGGGATAATTTTGTTTTTGTGCATACTGTGGTAGTTATTCAATTATCATTTTTTTTTAAAAGTGCATGATCTTGAGCATGTCTGAAAAAAAAGAAAAGCAATGACCACAAGAAGTTCCTTTTGTGTTCTCTCCTGGCCTTGGTTTGCTTTCTCTAAGACTTAGAGTGCACAAGCAGAGGGAAGATTATGTCGTTCTTAGAGTTTCATTACAATGCAAGATCGGTTTAGCACTCTGGAGGATTACTGTGTCCTCAGCCAAATGTGGCAGCCAGATAACATTTTAATACACTGTTCTTTTTGTTTGCCTTCCCTCTATTGCACCCTTTGCCAATCCAATATGACTCAAAACATCTAAATCCAGGGCAGGAGGGTACATGGGAAATAGAGGATGGGGGTTTAGAGGGTTTTTGCAAGGATGGCACAATGTTAGTGCCAGAGATAAACCATTTATTCTGTCCCTGGAGGCTGATGGGAAATCCCCGCCAAGCCAGACTCTCATCCCAGTTCCTCTCTGCAGCCACAGTCTAACCACACCCACCTCAGGCAAGCTCTTAAACTGAGACAGGTGTCAGGAAAAGATATCCATGTCAACACTTGTGCGTCCATAAATGACATCTTAACAAGAACCACTCATATTCCTCTAAAAGCGCAAACATGAACATTTCACTTTAATTTCCAATACATTTTGATCCAATAGATCTTCATCATGATATACTGTGTCAATAGTGTAAAGTATCTGGGTAGGTATACACATACATGCTTTTAAAATATGTCTTTGGCCGACCCATGTTCAATGAGAGTGTTTGGGAAAAATATTTGGAAAAAAATATAATTTTTTGGCAATTTCATTTGGTGGTACTTTTAAACACACACATCAGCTTTAACACAAAGAAACTGAGTATAACCTCCTGGAGGCCATTTACCCCAAGTGTGGGGGCCTCCCTCGCCAACTTTTTGAAAGCAAAAGCAACAACAACATATACTAAGATCTGTATTGGATTTCCTTGACAAAGACTAATAACTTGGCAAGAATACCACGTCACTGTCTTGGCATTTACCTTTGCATCAACAAAAAGGACAAGCAGACAAAGTCACACAGAGGGAACAGTCAAATAGTGCTGCTCAATCTAACACACCTCAGAGAGGACTCTTGTCAGCCTTTCAAAGGCCTTTCATCCAGGGCAGCTATTCAAGCGTCATTGTTATTGTCCTTTGCAATTTCATGAAACACTTCCTGCTTACTAAGTGGCATTCAGTCTCTAAGACAAAGCTAAACAAAAAAAAGCTGATGTTAAGAAAAACAGTGCATGCGAGACTGTGGTGCGGTATGTAGAGTAGTGTTTAGCTTTAGAAATATTGCTAGAGAGCAAGAAAAGATAATAATTTCCCTCTGGCAGTGCAAAGAGTTTTCTTTTGTTTTTTGATGGATTGGCATCTCAGAGCAGCAGGACAGCACTTGAATTATTAATAGTGGAAAACACATAAAATAATTGCTGTAATGTGTCATATTAAGCACTGAGTGTTCCCAAAATCTAGTTTGACCTTCGTATTTCAATGAAACTGTCTGGCCATTCAGAGCTGCAATAATCTCCACTGAGCAACTAACAGGATAGATGTGGAAATTATTTATATTTAAAATCTGTATGCGCCAACATAGACATGCAGATAATTATCTGTATGGCTATGTTGGCACATACAAATTTTAATTGTGTATAGGCCCCACACATGGGGCAAAAGGACCACAGGAGGTTATATTAATATTGTGATGATATTGGGATGTCTTTTTTTATTTAAATTTTTTATGAAAAACTTGTCAACTTAGGCAAATACTTTTGACACAGCATGTTTCTTTTTAGAGTTAGAAATTAAGATAAAAAATACCTACTTCAGAAAAGGGTCAACAAGTTTCTGTTCATTTCAATTACAGTTCTCCATCGAACTGGGTGGATGCGCGTGCGTGACCTTAATTTATTTTCAGCTAGAAGGATTTTTTTGAGCCCTGTGATGTTGTAATGCTTAAATAAAAACAAATTGTAGACACTTTTATCACTTTTTAGGTAGGCCTGTTAATGTATCAAATACTAGGCTTTATCATTTGTCATAAAATTTTGTTAAATTATTTTACTTTATCTATGATAAAGATGAACATAGAAATGGTGGGATGATTTGCACAATACAGGAAAATTGATGCCAAAAAAAAAAAAAAAGCACCTGGGTTTAGGTTACATTTACTGGTTCAAAAACTTAATTGTGGGGGGCCTGGGTAGCTCAGCGAGTAAAAGAAGCTGACTACCACCCCTGGGGTTTGCGAGTTCATATGAGTGAATCCCAGTGCGTTCTGAGTGACTCCAGCCAGGTCTCCTAAGCAACCAAAAATTGGCCCGTTTGCTAGTGAGTGTAGAGTCACATGGGGTAACCTCCTCGATGTCGCTATAATGTGGTTTGCTCTCGGTGGGGCGCATGGCGAGCTGTGTGTGGATGCCGTGGAGAATAGCATGAAGCCTCCACATGCGCTATGTCTCTGCGGTAACACGCTCAACAAGCCTTGTGATGAGATGCGCGTATTAATGGTTTAAGTCATGGAGGCAACTGAGATTCGTCCAGATTGAGGCGAGTCACTATGCCAAATTTGCATATAATCACAGGAACATTTAATGAACCAATAATTGAAATATAAATAAAACCTATGCATGGCAGATAAACCTGATCTTTAAAGCAAGCAGGCTCACAGAATTAAAAACTTAATGACGTTTAACACGTTTAGGACAAATAATGATCGCGAGTAAATGTGCAGTACATTATTGCCTACCATTCCAGGTGTATTCTACAAATATTCAACAATATGCATAATTTTTCGTAATTGGGGAAGAAAATAACAATTAAATAACCTATTTTGCTTATTGCATTTACGAACAGTGAGGCAGAAATCCCAACAAAATGTTTTGAATTTAAAGTGTGTTTGACAAAATTAATTTATTTTTGTTGTAATCAACATCAATCAATACCAAAAATGCTGTAGATGGAGGATAACTTGCATTGAACCCAGAATATTCATTAAATGTACATTTGAATTCATTTATATTAGTGTTTCATATTATAGCTGTTAATCTGGCATAAATAAATCCAGCAAACTGTCAACACTGTGCGATGGGGTTTCAAAAAAAGTAAATTGGTAAATTTGGCATCTTCCTCTTTCTGAATGCAATAATTAATCTTTCTCTCTCTAAAATTTTCCTCTTTTGGAAAGTTGTTGAAACTGTTGCAAAAAGAAAAAAGAAATGCAGCAATAACATTTTCTATGGCTATTTGCATTATCTCTTCATGCCGTCAGTGCCATTTACCTTGTTATATTTCACTTAAAAAAATGTGAAAAGGGTTTGTAGAAACTAAAAAAAAAAAAAAAAAAATCCTTGGATTTCTGACATTAGAAACCCGGAACATATGGCCGCCCACATTTACACATTGATGACACCTACTCGGCCTGCACAGTTAGGTAACACTGGAAAAAAAGGTAACCCACAATTTTTACCAATTTCTACTTGCTCTCAGCAATAAAAATGACTGGTGTAACCCAAATAGACAGGTATGGTCAGAATAAATTAAATTTTTGACTTGAATAAAACAGGTACATTTAGATGTTACCATGTGAAGCACATTTTTAGGTTACCTGGCAAAATGTTTTTTTTTTTTTTTTTTTTTTTTTTACAATGTATATAAGCAGGAGAATAGACACAAATTTTGAAAAAAAATTCAAGTTTGCTGTTCCTGAATTTTTCCTTGTCAGCAACCAAAATTTGGATTGTTCCAATAGCTACGCATTAATGTGCTAAAATAGAAGAAGCCCATTGTTCAAATAATTTTCATAGCATATGTAAAGCTCAATTAATTACAGGAAAATGGCAAACTTTACCTTATAAAAGAAAAAAATATAACTATGATTGCAAAATAAAACTATGATTACAAACTTCCCTGTTCAATCGGTTCTTTAACCTCTTAATAAGACGCTGATATATTCAAATGAGAAAGTTAGACTGTGAAATACCAAAATGGATCTAATGGGAGGGAAAAGATGACAGCTAAACCCTCTTGACCTTTCACTCATCCCATTAAAGCAGACTGCCAGCACCTGCCCAGTAATTAATGTGCAAATGGGACTGTGTCCGTCGTTCGCCTGCACCCATTCACCGACTGCACCAACCCTCTATTTTTCCTCCCTCACTTTCTCTCAATTAGGCTGGAGCTTCTAATGGAGATTCTCATTACTGAAAGCAAATTGGTTTTAAATTCCAAGTCCATCAAAGACTAAGTTATTTCAAGTCTATACAGGAATACAAACTTGCTGCAGTGTCATCCTAATACTTTTTTTGTCAGTGTTGTTTATTTTTTTATTTTTTAGCTCGTACAGAAAGCTCATATAGAACCCTGTCCTCAAACAATGACAGTCTTTCTATGAGCTAATAAAATCAGTTCATTTTAACAGAGCCTCATGTAGCATGCTCTGTCGAGGCAGTCACAAGAAGAAAAAGCAATCTTCACAAGAGAAGGAAAATGGATCACTGTGTCCTCACTAAACCTACCACTCTGTCTACTTCACTATTGTCTCCTAAGAGCAAAATATAAAGAAACACTGCATTTCACCCCTTCTGTTTCAGTCTGACAGCTCATATGTTTGGGCGGATGTGTGAAAAAAGGGCATAGCTGGAGGAAGAGGATGATTGAGAGGGATTTAGCACTGCTGATGTTCCACCACTTGCCCACAAAACTTTCTGAACCAAACACCACCCTTGAAAGACACTAAGTTAATCCACTCCAAACAAGGATGAGTGTGCTTGCAAGTAAACTAAGAGAGGCAGTTCACTCTGAGGATATTTCATGTCTTGCTCCATCCACTGTTTCTTTTGGCAAAGGAGGATAAGCAGAAAAGGCTTTTGGAGAAAAGGATGCCTGCTACTGCACTGTATCAAAGATGAAAAACAAAGCCGCCGAGAACATTTGTTGCTAAGTATCTCAGTGATTTCTGCAGGCCAGCTCAGTTCTGGTTAAACATTGTTCCAAATAAAGAGAATATTCAATGTATAAGTGACAGTTCACTCAAAAATTAGGATTCTCCCATCATTTACTCACCCACGTTTTGTTTCATACCTGTATTACTTTATTTTAATTCTGTGAAACACTAAAGGATATAGGCATAATATTGGTCACGGTCATCATTCACTTTGAGTGTGTACTTTTGAAACAACATGGGACTGAGTAAATGATGACAGAGGTTTCATATTTGTGTGAACTATCCCTTTAATAGGCTAAACAAATCAGCTCCACAGTCTGCCAATTATTTTGTATAAATTCTGTCAATCCAGTTGGGGTAATCCCCAATCAAATTTACTCTGGAATAAATTAATCTAAAATTCTTCTAATTAAATATTCCCTCTTTACTCACATGCACACCATTTTCAATCACAGCAGCTACGCTGATACAAGAAAGCTGATTCATCTAACATTCACTCATAACGGTGACCTGGTAGTATAATCCAACAACCGCATACACATACCTTAATTGACTCAGTTCTGTTAATTGCCATAGTTGATTGTATTGTTTAAAGTAAACCACAGCCAACTGTGGTTAGCTGGTGATTTTATAGAGAAACGATGTGGGCTGGAGTGAAGCCATTCTCTAAACACAAATCTGGGAAGATGTTTTTTTTTTTTTTTCACAAAGCAGCTTTTTCAAATACTGGTGCAATCTGATGTTGTGGAGCTCAAATTAGTGAATATGAGTTGCACAGCTTCAGGATTAATGCCTGTCACTGTTTACTTTGTGAGTCAAACTGTCACAACCCACCAGCACTCAGAGTCTATACCGCACAAGCATCTTAGACTTTTAGCATCCTATTAACAGGCAAAACAATAGAACATATTCACTCACAAAGGACAAATAAATATTGAATGCCATCACATATTTTTCTTCAAAGGATGTAGAAAAGAATTGACATTTTAAAGTGTAACTTACAGCAGAAAACTAATTTCAGCAATATAGGGTCTTTTGAATGAGATTTGAGGAGAGAAAGGCATAATAGAGCCCATTCAACCTCTCAATTTTCTTTTTGAAAAGAACCAAAGGAATAAGTCTAATTAATTAAATCATTTACATATCAAAACATTCATTTCTCCATGATAATGGAAGGAAACTTAAGTCGCCTGAAATGGGGAGGGGTGCCTGACTGCACATAATGGCTGGACTGATGACACTTTTTGTGTAGATGAAAAATAAAACGACTAAGAAATATCAGACTAGCCTCTCTTTATCTGATCAAGCTGGTCTTAAGTATGGCTATATAATGAGTATCATTACAAGGGCAAAATGCCACTTTCTATAGGAAGCTACCAGGGGACATAGCACACCAAAGACAAAGGCACGCAACATTTTTAACAATTACATAAACACTGCACCATAAGGATGCGCAGCTGTCAATATTTGGAGATATTTGATCTCTCTGCTTAACATTTAGAATTAGTACCCCAGTCTGAGTTGGTTTGCTCATCTTAGCTGGTCTCCAAGCTAGGCCAAGCTGTTGACTGTACAACTTGACCTGCTAAAGAGCATCCAATAACTCCAGCCAAGAATATTTAACCAGCTTAACATCAGAGTTAACAGCAGGAGCTGCATTTAAATAGAAAAGTGTGACCTTTACAAAATGATAAAGGACCGTATGGCAGTTTTCAGTAATTTGGTTATACTGCAGATAACCTTGGTAGCGGTTAATGTCTGTTTAGTTTTGTATTAAACAGATGTTCTCTCATTTACTTTGCCCCTTCCTGGTCAGTAAGCAGACTAATGCTAATGAGCACCTGAAAAATTAAAGTTACTTTAATATATAATGGACAAATGCTACATTGGGAAATCAATGCTACATTGGGAAATCAATGCTACAGGTTTTACATGTCACTCATATAAAGTACATTCAATAACCAGAATCCTCAAGCACTCTTTGAAATTGTTTACATCACACAATGCACGTGAGCTGCTCACTTTCTAGTGAATTCTTCGAAATCTTGTCATGCCCTCATCCATTATTCAGCACATTTATGCAATGTAAATAATCAAACATGTAGTAAAGCAGTCTCAGTAAGACCGTTTTCCATAACATCATGAAATTGTGCTATATGAAAGAGCACATAGTACATGAATGCATCAAAAGATTTAATACGAGAAGACTGCTATAGGTGGGAAATCTACAGTGCTCTCTGTTGTGCAAATCAAAGTGATGGCTGATGGTGCAAGATGGAAAGAGCTCTGATACAGAACCCAAGCCTGCTGATATCAAAGTGGGGAGATAATTCAGATGCATGCCCCTGTAGAAGCTCCTTTCAGGGATGTTTTCCTGAATCTTAGTTTGCCCTGTAGAGACAGAGCTGGATGTCCAATTTTTGCTTTAATCTAATATAGCTCAAGAAACTTGTCAATATCATCCCACAGGTGCTCTTTCATCATCAAGAACTAGAACATGGGGCAAGTGCTTCTATAAGTTGCGTACTGGTGAAATTTAAAGATTCTCTTTGATAAAGAAACAGAGTTGAATGTTCGAAGAGACAAATGCTTATCTTTAAGTATTTATCAACATTATGTGGTGATAACGGAGTCATCTTTTGGCTCCTATATAAAGCTAAAAATGCCACAGTGGGAGTTCAAGCAATGTGCAAAATTCATCATTTGATTTTCTTTTTTCTTTTTTTTCTCCACAGAGTTCCTCTTTATTGCTCAGTGAGTATTTCAACCTCTTGTCCTTGAAAAGGAAACTCATTTGCCTTCCAGGAACGGAGGGTTTATTGTGAATTTTCCCTTCATACTAGCTGTTTAAGGCCACGCATCTTCACTGTTGTGCAACATGGTTCGCTTCTATTTTCTCTGTTCACCTTGAAGGTCTTCTGATCAAGTTCCAGCTTCAACACATCAGTCATCTCTCAGCATCCATACACTGCTGTAATGCTTAAGGGGATCATGTGAATATAAAGTCTGAATTCTGGCTCAAGTCCAAATAAAAAGTAATATTTGGATTTAATGAATGGAAAAAAGTTCACCAAGAAATTAATGTTCCGTCATCTTACTTACCAAGTTGTTCCAATGTTGACTTTCTTTCTGTGGGCCACAAAGTAGACAATTTAAAGGAATGTCCTGGGTTCAGTACAAGTTAAACTCTATTGACAGCATCTGTGGCATAATGTTGATAATCACTAAAATAACTTTGACTGCATCATTTTGACTAAAGAAGCAAACATTCAATGCATGTTCAATTTTGTGGCATTTTGATGTTTAATTAAGGTAGTGTAAGGGATCTCCTCTTTGGGGTGCTGTTCCCCTCCAGACCAGCAGAGGGTGCTTGCCTTGGACCTCCTGTGCCATGCTCCTCTCCACTCCTGCAGATGGCACGAACGCCCCTAACCCGGTTCAGCCCTCCGCTCATTAACCCTCATTCCCCTCACCTGTGCATATGCCTATAAGCCTGCTTGTTTTTCACCAATGTGTTCAGTCTTGAGCCTTTGTACCGTGTTCCTCCCGTGACCAGCTCTCAAGTTGAATCTCATCCTTGTTGTACTTTTTGACCCTTGTGTCTCTTTTGTTTCTCAGTTTTGTGGAAGCTCGGCTTTCCTAGTTTATTTGTACTTTGCTAACTTCAACAAGTAAAGATTATATTTTTGGAAGAAACGCAAGTTTCCAGATTCATTGCTCTTCTGCTCTTGGGTTCAACTATCGGGGAGTTAGCTTTGGTGGTAGAACACTTGTCTCCTGAGCTCAAGGACAAGCTGGCTTTCCGAGATCCCGTACCTGACCATCACCTTAGGGAACGCCAACAGGAGCGACAGCAGGAGGTCAGATTGCTGGAGTCTGCTAACCCCATTAAACTGCCTTTGTCCCCTAGCGACCCCAAGGAACCCATGCAGCTGGGTAGAACCAGGATATCCCAAGCAGAGTGCAACCGACAGATGAGGGAAAGATGCTGTCTCTATTGTGGCAGGTCAGGGCATTTTCGCTCTGCATGCCCTGAGTTGTCGGGAAAAGCTAACTCTCGTCCAGGAGGAGGGGAGCCAGGACGAGAATAGGAACCATCCCCTGCTCGGCAACCTCTAGTTTGACCTTCCACGCCACCCTTACCCACGGCACTCAGCATCATCAGGTTTATGCCTTTGTAGACTCTGGGGCCGCCGGGAGCTTTATAGATTTTGAGTTGGCCTGGAACCTCTCTTTTCAGTCTGTTACCCTACCTAGACCTCTTAATATTACTGCAGTGGATGGCTGCCCTCTGGGTTCCGGACAGGTTAGTCAATGTACCCTGCCTCTCCAGCTAAGGGTGGGGCAACACCAGGAACAGATACAGTTCCTTTTGATTCACTCTCCTAAGCTCCCTCTAATTCTCGTCTTCCCATGGCTGACCGCTCACAACCCTCATATTGACTGGTCCTGAGGGGTTGTTAGAACATGGGGAACCAACTGCCGTGTCTCTGATTCCGCCTTCTGCTGTGTCCCAGATCCACTAAGAGCATTCCCAGAACCCTTGCCAGATATCTCCAGGCGGAATTGTACCTCTGCTCCCGAGACCCTGTCCACGGAAGTCTTGGCTCCTCTCAAGATGGAGCCGGAGAAATCCAAGTCTTTAACTCATCTTCCCGAGTTATCCCGAGTACCCCCCTGAGTATGCAGACCTCCACAAAGTCTTCAGTAAAGACAGAGCTGCCTCGCTGCCCCCTCATAGACCTTATGACTGCTCTATTGATCTGCTTCCTAGCACCTGCCTACCTCGTGGAAGGCTCTACTCTCTCTCTGGCCCTGAAAGGTTGGCCATGGACAAATATCTTAAGGAATCTCTGGACAGTTGATTCATCCACCCTTCCAACTCACCTGCAGGAGCCGTTTTTTACTTTGTGGAAAAGAAGGATGGCAGCCTTCGACCCTGCATTGACTACCGAGGTCTAAACCGGATTACTGTCAAGAACCGGTACCCTCTCCCCCTCATGTCCACGGCTTTTGAGATCCTGCAGGGTGCCACCATCTTCACCAAACTAGACCTTCAGAATGCACACCACCTTGTTAGAATCTGTGAGGGAGATGAATGGAAGACAGCATTCAACACCCCGATGGGCCACAGCGAACACCAGGTAATGCCATTCGGCCTGGTAAATGCCCCAGCCGTCTTCCAGGCCTTTATTAATGATGCGCTCAGGGAGATGCTTTATAAATTCGTGTTTGTCTATCTGGATGGCATTCTCATTTTCTCCCACAACTCCCAAGAACACGTTCAGCATGTTAGGCAGGTCCTAGAGCAGTTACTTAAGAATAAACTCTTTGTGAAGTTGGAAAAGAGTGAGTTTCATGTCCTGGCAGTCTCATTCCTTGGCTTCTGCGTGTCCAAGGGCTGCCTCCAGATGGATCCTGGAAAGATTCGGGCAGTCTTGTATTGGCCCTGTCCCACTTCTGTGAAGCAGGTACAGCGCTTTCTTGGCTTCTCCAACGTTTATAGAAGATTCATCAGAAACTTCAGTTCTGTTGCAGAGCCTCTCTCTGCCTTCACCAAGAAATCAACCGGACCGTTTACGTGGACCAGCAGAGCAGACCAAGCCTCCAACAAACTAAAGCGACTTTTCACTTCTGTCCCCATACTTACCCTCCCTGATCCAGAGATACCCTTTGTATTGGAGGTGGATGCCTCAGACGTGGGGGTAGGAGTTGTCCTGTCACAGAGGGGTAAGAGTGATCATAAGCTTCACCCATGTGCATTCTTCTCACATCGGATTAACCTAACTCAGAGGAACTGTTGGGAACAGGGAGCTGCTGGCCATTAAGATGGCATTGGAGGAGTGGAGGCAATGGCCACCCTTTCCTCATATGGATGGATCACAGGAACCTCACCTACATCCAGGAGGCAAAGAGGTTGAACTCCCGACAAGCCCGCTGGTCCCTCTTTTTTAACCGGTTCAATTTCACTCTTTCCTATTGCCCAGGTTCCAAGAATCTCAAGCCTGATGCTTTCTCGAGACAGTTTGAAACACCTGAGGGTGAGTCCTGTCCAGAACCCATTCTCCCCACCTCCAGGGTGGTGGCCCCCATCCAGTGGGATATCAAGACTGCCCTCAAGAGGGTCCAATTGCAGCAACCAGGACCAGGTAATGGCCCTCCAGGGTGCCTCTTTGTCCCTAACCATCTCCGTTCTGAGGTTTTGCAGTGGGCTCATGCCACCCTCCCTTCTGGACACCCGGGAACTACCAGGACTTGCAAACTTGTTCAGAGGAAGGTCTGGTGGCCCAAACTGCAGAGTGATGTCCAGGTCTTCGTCGCTGCTTGCCCCATCTGTGCCCAGAACAAGGAACCCAAGACCCACCCTCAAGTCCTGCTGCACCCACTGCCCATCCCGAGATGCCCTTGGTCCCACATTTCTTTGGACAGTCTCAAGGTAATACGGTAATTCTGGTGGTGGTGGACAGATTCTCAAAGACTTGTCACCTCTTACCTTTGCCCAAGCTCCCCACAGCAAACCAAACAGCAGAACTGCTATTGAGGCACGTGTTCAGGATCCACGGGTTCCCGCAGGATATGGTTTCCGACCGAGGCCCACAGTTCACTTCGCAGTTCTGGAAGGCATTTGGTCAGCTCATTGGGTCTTCCATCAGCTTGTCTCCCAGCTTCCACCCCCAGTCCAATGGCCAGACAGAGAGAGTCAACCAGGACATCGAAAAGACACTAAGACAACCACTCGGTGTCCTCGATTAATCTGGGCTGAGTTTGCTCATAACACCCTCTTCAATTCTTCCCTAGGCATGTCCCCCTTTGAATGTCTGTACGGTTTCTCCCCCCCTCTGTTTCCTGGACAGGAGCCAGAGGTTGAAGTCCCTGCTGCCACACAATTGGTCCGCCGATGCCGACGTTCCTGACAGAGAGCATGCGCTGCATTACTGAGAGCCACCCGACAACAACAGAGGCAGGCTAACCGACACCGGAGAGTGGGACCCACGCTTCGCCCAGGGCAAAGAGTATGGCTATCAACCCGAGAGCTTCCTCTGCGGGTGGAGTCCCGAAAGCTGGCTCCACGCTACATTTGCCCATTCAAGGTCCTCAAGAAGATCAACCCAGTCTCCTGTCGTCTCCGTCTGCCCAGGTCCATGAAGGTTCACCCCACTTTTCATGTTTTGCAGTTAAAACTTGTTGTTTGCTCCACTCTGTCTCCAATTAGGAAGCCTGTCCCAGTACCTCGTATCATTGATGGCCAACCAGTGTACACCATCCGTAGATTGCTGGATTCTCGCCGGGTCCGGGGGAAGACCCAATATCTGGTGGACTGAGAGGGCTAAGGCCCGGAGGAGCAGACCTGGGTCCCCGCTCAAGACGTCCTCGATCCGTCTCTCATCGCAGAGTTTCACCGATCCCGAGGGAACTGACTGGAAAACGTCAGGAGCTGTTCCTAGGGGAGGGACTCCTGTAAGGGATCTCCTCTTTGGGGTGCTGTTCCCCTCCAGACCAGCAGAGGGCGCTCGCCTTGGACCTCCCATGCCATGCTCTTCTCCACTCCTGCAGATGGCACCAACGCCCCTAAACCGGTTCAACCCTCAACTCATTAACCCTCATTCCCCTCACCTGTGCATAGGCCTATATAAGCCTGCTTGTTTTTCACCAATGTGTTCAGTCTTGAGCCTTTGTACCGCGTTCCTCCCGTGTCCCATCAAGTTGAGTCTCATCCTTGTTGTACTTTTTGACCCTTGTGTATCTTGTTTCTCAGATTTGTGGAAGCTCGGCTTTCCTAGTTTATTTGTTCTCTTCTGCTCTTGGGTTCAACTCTCGGGGAGTTAGCTCAGTGGTAGAACACCAAACACTTTAGCACTACAGACTCAGTTCAATCCCCGCCTATGGCAGCCTCGTTACAGGTAGATTGTCAACGTTACACATTTGAAAATATAAGATGAAGATGAGTAAATTGGGACAGTTAAGCTTGATTCCCATTTTATCCATATGTATTTCCTTAAATGGTTAAAAATCATTACTGACCTAATCATTCAGAAGTAAACTTAACTTTTAGGGGTTTAAAATGGATGAGTTTTAAATCAGAATGTGTTGCAAAGCTCATTTCATTACCACAGGTGGGATGGTAGCAATTGTAAAGAAAATGACATAAATTTGAGGCAAATGTTAAATGATGACTTATGACATGAAATGTATTAATTCCAAACAATTTTTGAATATTTTCTTTAGAATCTATTTCCTCTGCCCTCTTTAACAACACTGCCTTGAAAAATATGGGATTTGGTCAAAAGAGGGTCCTCAAATATTCGTCTTCCAAGTATTGAGTATTTTATTTTTGCTTTTAACTAAGCTATGAGGCATTCTAAGCTTTATATGAGGTATAATGTCAGGTTATGTGGCATTTGGATCATAATTAAAAGTGCCAAGAAAAGAAATTTCCAAAAGTGTCCAAATTTGCTCATATTCACCCTACTACAAAACCGTATGTATACAATAATTTTTTTAAATTTCATTTTAGTTCATTTTGGAGTTTTTATTTTCATTTCAGTTAACTTTCACTAAAGTGCTTTTTTACTACAAATCTCCACCGTAGTCAAGCTGCAACCAGTGGGTGGCTGAATGCAAAGTGAAAGTCACTTCCACACCAGAATGTGGAAGTGATAGTGAAAATGCAGATTTACAGTAATAAAATAAGGAATTAATTATTGATCTGTTTCTCACCCTCACCTATCATATTGCTTCTGAATAAAAGGATTTCAGTAATTCATACTAGTCGTATGAATTACTTTTAAAATTACTTAATTTGATTTTTGGAACTTCAAAGACCTGGCCGTTTTTCATAATTCATTAGAATTATATGGACCTACAGAGCTGAATTCTTCTTCTAAAAATCTTAATTTGTGATCAGCATAAGAAACTATGTCATACATACATCTGGAATGGCATGAGGATGATTAAAAGATGAGAGAAGTTTAATTTTTGGGTGAGCTATGCCTTTAACTAAAATAACACTGGTTTGTAATGCACTTAAAATGCAAAAAAAGCCTGTTCACAAAACATTAAAATACACATTGTTTCAAACAAGACTTAGAATACATTAGCATGACTCTAGGTATAGAATAGCTTAACCTTCTTATTATTTGATTTAATAGTAAATTCTGTAATACTGGTAATTTGCACACAATGTTCATACAAGGGAGATGTAACTTCCTGATTGGGAATTTTGCAGGACAGTTTTCTTAATATAGCAGGAAAACTGTCAACATTTTCAGCAAGTGCTTTGGTATTAAAACCCTCAGAATGCTGGTCCATATGGCTTGTGCACTATAGGTGTTCTGAAACCATGTGATAACTTTGAGTGAGGATTACACCAAACTTAATTTATCAACAAAAAAGTTAATTTAAAGAAAATTATCATTTTTGGGTTAAGTATGCCATTAAGATGTCCCTGACCCTTATTATTAGGAGATTAATACTGAACTGCTTCTGAAATTAGCAATTTTATTTATATGTCAAACAAAAACTGCTTATTTTTCTCCCTAACAATTACATCATACAAAAAAATGAAATAAAAACAGACAAGCAAATTTTTTTTATAAATAAATAATAATAATAATGATAATAATAAAAATAATAATAATTAGACATCCACAAAATGAAATGTTTTAAATTTGTGTTAATTTATTCAAGTATTCCCAAAGCATGCCACCTTTCTACTGAAACCAAACATTCTCTAAGAAATGGTGATAGAACTCCAAGACAGCATTTCAAAAACATCAAAGTTATGAAGTGACTGAGTGAAAGATAACTCTCAGCAACTCAACTAAAGCTAACTTTGTTCTATATCAGTCCGGATATGCATATGCTGTTCATTGTATGCAGCCAGGGGTGTCTGTCAATAATTTTCCTTTTACAGAGCTCAAAGAATCATGCAAATAGAAAATGTATAATTTAATGGAAGAGACTTAATTCAGCTTAAACAGACTTCTATTGATGTTTGGGCCGGGTCAAAGAGTTTCTCTGCTTTCAGTCAACAAGCAAGAGAGTTCAAGAGGGACACCAAAGGCATTTTATCTTATTTTTTTTTAACACACTTGTGTGTAAACAACACTGTTGGCTTTGATTTCATCACAAAGATGGTGTATACACACACTCCTTTTACCCACACAAATAGACCAAGACCATAATGTTTCTCCTCCTCAGCTCTCAGGATGCTCTCTGCGTGGCATATTGACAGTTCAATTTGATTCCTCTCTGCCATAGTTAGTGCTTACACTCCCCTCACCACTTGGCTGTCCTAAAACTGACGATAAAAAACCTTTGAATGCTGTTTGTCTTCCATACCCTGACTTAAATAGAAATACCACTACTGTAAACAGTTGATCAGACATATCTTTCTTATTTTTCCTTGTCACTATCTACATAAACACCCGCTGCAGCCAAATAGGTTGTCAGACCTGTTTTAGAGTGTTCGTTCTGTTCATTTATAGTTCGGTTATAAACAAGAGTGACAACCGCATTCTAGGGATGTCAAAAGTACTGGAACTGGCACCAGATGGATAAAAAAAAAAATGAATTATGTAATAAGCAGTCTATATAGGCTTACTAGTAGTACTGTATGAAATTAATTAATATTATATGTAGCCAGTGGGTTGTAAATAATAAGACACTTTTTTTTTTTTTTTTCTATTCACTTTTAATTTTTATTCAATTTTTTATTATTATGTATGAAAGAATGATACATTTCAGGACAAAGAAACACAATAGGATGAAAAACTGTCAAATGAAATACAAAAAATGAAATACAAAAATGAAATGCAAAAATTAAATATAGTAGAGGCTAATGTCAAATGAAAATACAAACAGGGCATTTGCCTACCCAAATGCTTCAACACACACTTAATGCATGCGTGAATTTAAGAACTTGCTTAAAGCATTTAATGCATTGAACACATGCTTAAATAACTCAAAGCATTTTATGCATTTTTAACCAGGCTATAAGGACATGAATAATATGGAAGCCAGGAGTGCTATTTAAAAAAGGATGAAGCAATAAATTATCAATCTTTTAATTTGAAATTAAAATTGTGAATAAATGAACAAATTTATAAATGGACAAATAAATAGACACCTTTAAATGTGTTTATTTAATTCATGTTTTAAAATGTACTTAGATTTAGCAATAATACAGCACAATAATAAGTCATTTTTAAATATGCTTTTTAAATTGCATTTTAAAAAGCATCTTAAAAATCTTTTCCTCATCCATTTTAATTGTTTGACTTTTTCTTTTCTTTTTCCATTTGTCAATCCATACTTGCTGAAGCCCAGGATTTCCTATATAATTCATGTTTAAAAACGATTGAATTCATGTTTAAAAATATCATTACATTTAACAATACAATTCTGCATTAATGAATCATATTTATTTCATGCTTAAAATGTAATTAAATGTAGCAATAAATGAGTACATTAATGAGACTTTTTAATGCACTTTAAAAGCACCTTTTAAAAGGGGGAGCGAATTTCAGACAGGTTTCCACTGAGGAGCCGAGAATAAGGTTACGGTGCATTACAGTGGTAAGGATAGTGACGTCGATTGTAGTGACACAAGGGGTCCCACTTCAAAATGCCATGCACTAACCATGTTACGTGACTGCTGAGCCAGGTGCAAGCAGGCTGCTGCGTGCTAGAAGCATTTGGGTCGGCTGCACGTAACCCTCCCCAATGCCCCCAATGAAAGGTGTCATATACCGCTCTTAGGTTCCCAGCACCCATAAGGGAACAGGCGACATGACTTGTATGGGAGCCAGCCGGCCAGCCCTGCCTTTTCTCTCTCTATGTTTTTCATCATAGAGTTAAAATGTGGCTGGGGCAATCTTAATGCTATAGACGCTCCGGGGAAAGTGTCCTTTTCTGTTCCTATTATTTCACGGGGAAAAGGCCCTGCGGAGACCACAACCTGCCCAGACTGGGGGGAGGTAACTTGTGGCTAATACACACAGGGTATGTCAAGCAACCCGTGGACATGGTGCGGTGGTAGATCGTGCCTGACAAGGGAAGAGTTGCTACAGACATGGCGACCGGAGGAAGCGAGGACTGCCCAAGGGAGACGTGGGTCCTGCCAGACCGTTTTGCGGAAAATATATCACAGGGAGTTGCCTGAAGCAAGAAATATGCCTGCGGAGCCCAAGCCCACACGGAGCACTCGACTCGTGGTGGGCCTGGCGGCAAATTCCTCGCTGTATTTGCCGGCCAGAGGGCTAGGGAGGAAGAGAATCCAGGAAGCGAGAGCTTAGTGGCAAACCTGGGAAAGCAGGCACACTGTATCAACTTGGTGAAGGGCGCAAGGTGCAAGCGGAACATCCAGTCAGGTGTTCCATATTACTGAGTTCTACCGGCTCTGACCTGACAAAACATGGGACGAAACCGACTCAACCCTGAGGATGTAGAATCTAGCAAAGGTGTTGGGTGTTGGCTAGCCTGCTGCTCTGCAGATGTCTGCTAGCAAGGTGCCATGGGCCAGTGCCCATGAGTGTGCTCGAAACCGCAAGGGGGGGGGGGCACGGCCTGGGTGTGATAGGCTAGGGATAGCATCAACAACCCAATGAGCTAACCTCTGTTTGGAGATGGCGTTCCCTTTCCGCTGTCCGCCAAAGAAGACAAAGAGCTGCTCAGAGCATCTAGAGCCCAGCGTGCAGTCCACATGGATACGCAAAGCACGAAGGGGGGTCTCTGAAGGCCTGAGAGGACCACTGAGAGATCCATGGAGGGGAACAGGCTTGGGGGTTTGACCTCAGGGCACCTCTTAAGGAACGTGATAATCAAGTTGTGCTTACAATGGGACTTGCCATCCAATGCGTCGTGGTGGGCTGTGCTAGCAACAACATACACCTTCAAGGTGGAGGGGGACAGCCTTCCCTCCAACCTCTCCTGCAGGAATGAAAGCACTGAGCAAACTGTGCATCTCTGTGGGTCTTCAGATCCAGAAGAGCACCAATTTGTGAACAGACGCCACTTGAGGGCGTAAAGCTGCCTGGGGGAGCTCTGGCTCGGTTGATCATGTCTACAACTTTTGGTGGTAGACTGCTTAAGTCTTCTGCGTCCCATCCAGGGGCCAGACGTGGAGGTTCCAGAGGTCTGGGCATGGTGCCAGAGGGTACCCCGTCCCTGAGAAAGGAGGTCATTCCTCAGGGGAACTTGCCAGGAAGGTGCTGTCACAAGGAGCTTGAGAACCGAGAACCAGGTCTGAGTGGGCCAGTAAGGAGTCACTAAGATGACCTGTTCCTTGTCCTCCCTGACCTTGCACAGCAGCAGTGCAAGAAGGCTCACTGGGGGAATGCCTACTTACGCAGCCCCCGGGGCCAGCTGTGTGCCAGCGCATCTGTACCAAGAGGGGCCTCCATTAGGGAATAACAGAGCAGCCAGTGGAGATCTATCTGTGCCCTGCCTAAGCGGCCCCGGTATTACCAATTATGCAGATGCCCACTTCACATAGTGGGCCAAGGGCTGCCTCTGTGACCTTGGTGAAGACACGAGAGGACAGGGATGGGCTGACAGGAAGGACCTTGTACTGATATGCCTGTCCGTCGGTGCGAGCCGTAGGAGGGTCGACGCCAAGGCAGAATGGAGACGTGAAGTACGCATTCTTCAGGTCTACTGCTGCGAAACCAATCTAATGCAATTTGATATATATAATATATATAAATATATAAATATAATTTGTTTCTGCATGAGCATTCTGAATGGGAGTTTGTGTAAAGTCCGGTTGAGAACTCACAGGTCCAAGATCTTGCCGCGCATGCAGTGGAGCGAATACCACCGAGACGAGGAGGGAGCCTGGTGAACTGAATCACGTAGCCAAGTCAGATGGTCCTGGCCAGCCAACGCAACGGGTTGGATAGTAATGACCAAGCTCCGTGTGAGGGGCACTAACTGGATGATCTTTTTTGACGTACCGTGTGGGGTTCTGCAGCGGGGGGGGGGGGGGGGGGGGGGGGCATGGGGGGAAGCAGTTAATAATGTGTCGTGAGACAGAAGCATGTCCCGAGGCTTGGGTGCTGAGAAAGACTCAAAGCACTTACCTTTCTCCGCGCACCCGGCAGGGGGCAGGTTAGAGACTGAGGAGGAGGTCCTGTAGGGACGTCTTCTGAACTCATCAGCGCTGGCCTGCCGGGGTTGGACAGTCGCGGGTCAGTAGGCGAGATGACTGTAAGACTTTGGTGCCAGGGTGCCGTGAGAATGGCACGCACCGGCTAGATGACTCAGGAAGTGAGGAAATTGCTCTTTTATTAACCATGTGGGTAGCGAAGCCCGAAGGGGGTGCGGCAACGAAGAATAAGGAAAACAAGGGTTTGTACCAACCGGGGGATGGTACGATCTTGGTTCCAGCACCGGAGCGAACATCTGACTGCCCTGGGTTTTCCATCTCAGGGGTGCCTAGGAGCTTCACGGGTCCTAGAGGGGATCTTTAAGACGGGGGGCATACACCGCCTGCGGGGCGTTCGACACTGGGGCTGAAAGCTGGGCCTGTTTGAAGTGGAGATGCCTGGTTTAGTCGCAGGGGGGCACCCTCGGCGGGCAGACGGGGTGTGGGCTCCGTTTAGGTGACGGCGCAGCATGATGTGAAATATAGCTTCCGTCTGCCGCTTCACCGCCGAAAACTGCTGGTCGAAAAGGGCGAACAGGGTGACGGGGCACTGAGAATGTGTACCTTGTCAACATCATGCATCTCGACCAATTCAGCCACAAATGGCGTTCTTGGACCACGAGGGACCCTCGTAGCTCTGAGTGCGAGGTTGGATGCAGGGAGCAGTTCTTGCAGCACATCGGGATCAGGACTACACAGGTGCAGATCTTTAAGTGCCTTGGCTTGGTGAATTTGCAGGAGAGCCGCAGCATGCAGGGTGGAGGCGGCCTGTCCAGTGGCGCTGTAGGCTTTGCAGTCACTGACAATGTTGTCTTACTGGCCTTGGAGGGGAATACTGTGCGTTTCCGCCAGGTGGTGGCGTTCTCGGGACACAAGTGGATCTTAACAGCCTTGCCTACCTGAGGGACCTCCGTGTATCCGTGGACCGCCCCACCGTCCAGGGTCGTGAGAGCGGATGAGTGAGGAGGTCAGTTCTGGGCAGTAAAAGGTGCAGCTTCCATCTGCCTCTTCACCGCCGAAAACTGTTGGGCTAAGTTGTCGACAGTGTCGCTGAAAAGGGTGAACTGGGAGATGGGGTGTTGAGAAAGCGTACCTTGTCAATGTCGCACATCTCGGGGCATGGAGAAAGCCGCTGGAATGCGCCGTAGATCCAACAGTAGTGCTTATCGCCAGTAGAGATGAGTGGAAAAGTGGTGAATTCAGCTTTGCTGTTGCACAACCGCTTGGCTCAGAAGAAAAAATCTGTCTGACATTCGCTCCCCCGCTCCCAATTTATACCCGTATGTCTGGGGGTGGGGCATTCAAATTCTATCTGCCAACTTGACATTAGCCTTTTTACAAGTTCAGAGGTACGTGAGGCTCTCAGAAGAGACCCCTTGTGTCACTACGATAGACACAACTTCGAGTGAGTGACAGAAGGGGAAAAGAAGTTAATGGTGGCTCGTTCACTGTTGCTGTGACATGCTGAGCATGGCCCTACCTGAGCATGCAAGTGGAAACTTTGTTTGTGCTTAAGAACATTAAAGCACAAAAACATTAATACATGACACACTTGTTAGCGATGAGCGAAATAATAAAGTCTCTCAGGAAGTGTATCAGCTGTTGGCCACACAAAGCTACCACTGGACCTACCAACAGTGTAAAAAAAAAAAATTAAAAAAAAAAATTAAAATTACTACAGAACTATCAAGGAAAAGTGGAAGTGGTTCGACCAAATGGACGCCATCTAAACCGGCGAGCAATGGGAGGGAGAGTGCCCTGGACTGGCATTGATCCACGATGGAGAATGGTATGTTTTGTTATGTTAACTCTATACTCTGCTTGAAAGATTCACTTCATTTAGTTGATCAGCTACTGGAAGCTTGCTTATAAAACAACCAGGCCAATTTAACTGTTATCCTTGTGTAAAATCACCATGCAACAACTGCTTTATGCAGCACAATGAGCTAGTAGCTAACAGCTAGCGGTCGTGTTATTGTTTTGGTCAGTTTGTGTCGTGTTTAATATGATCTCACGGCAGTAGAGGTGGTGCAACTGTGATGATCAGCCTATAATCCCACCCACGTTGAGGTGGCACTAAACTGCAATAGAAATCCAAGCTCAGAAAAGTAAAGCGAGTAGAGTTGAGGCGAGTCGAACCATTACGTGCAGTGGAAAATTGCCATTAGTTTTGCTTTGGTACTGAAATTAGTAAAGAAATGTGTAAAATTGTACTGGTATTGGTATCAACTACTGAAATTTTTTAATTGTGACAACTGCATCAATTGGACTTTTTTGAATAATGTTCTGTGCATTGTGAAGAGGCTTTCTGGTGTCATGGAAATAACCATCTTTGATATTTACTTTTAATTGGATTAGTCACTGTTGCCAGCATAAATCACGGTTATTGAGGGAATAGACAAAGAGATTGATTTTGGTTACTTGTTCAGCTAAACAGTATATGGATGTCAATGCTAAGCACTGACTATATAAATGTAGTCAATTAGTCACAGCTGATGACTAGGGATGGATCTCATAAAGAATTGATCACTTCTGATTCCAATTCTGATTTCACTTAACATTTCTGCTCTTTCATGGTTCTGTTGAAGATTATTTTGAGTATCTATGAGAAAGAAAGAATGGACAATGTTTGAAAAATAAAACACCTCAGAACAAAGAAATGTACAAATGCAAATTTGTTTTATTTATTAATACTTCAATTTTTCATGAAAATCTTTTGGTTTTGATATATATATATATATATATATATATATATATATATATATATATATATATATATATATATATATAAAAACAGTTTTGTTTTTAAGTCAAGTACCAGTTGCTGATTCCTAACTTTAAAGATTAATGCAAATCTAGTCAATATTTGAATAGTTTAACAATATCAGAACCACTCATTGAGCAGGCTTCTCTCTACTGTATCAGCAAAACTAATCTTTACCTCACCCCATCCTCAGTTTTTACTGTTTCAACCATATATATCTCAGCCCATTTAGAGGGAACTGTGTGGCCTGCCCCAGAGAGCCAGCCCTAGGCACCCCACCGCCTGCCACAGGGCTCGATGTACCTGCACGAATGCTTCCCAAGGAAGAGTGGCTGGCATGGTCCACTGCAGCCCCAGCCTGTCAATCTCAATTGGGACAGCATACTCTGCACAGATCATCTGCATGTTTGCAGACTCCCAACGGCATGCCTGGAACACCACAGGATGTGACTCAACTGCCAGGAGGCAGAGAGGAGTAGGTAAACAAGTCTGACACAAAGAGAAGCAGCTAATGAGAGGTGATGTTCTGTATGCACTTCCACTTTAGCTACTATGCATGTGACAGAGAGATCACTGAATAATGTGAGGCTTTGAGTTTGACAAACAGTTAATACTGTAAAGAGCTGCTGTGAAAAAGTGTTAAAGCTTTACAAAGGTTGGGAAAATCTTGTTATGGTTGATAAAATATGTAAGAAAAATATATACATATTCAGAGTGACTAATTGCGTCTGCAAAAATAAGCCAAATTTTATTTTATTTTTTTAATTTATTAACTAATATCATTGTTTAATGAGTAATACCCTTAAAATGTATACTGACAAGGCTTTTGTTTTCATAGTTCAGGTACGGCTAGGCTTTTCTGGAGAGGGCAACATAATTTAAAGGTATAGTTCACCAAAATAATTTACTCATCATCATGTTGTTCTTAACCCATATGACTTTCTTTCTTATGCATAACATAAAAGGATATGTTTCAATTAATTTTCTGGTTTGCCTTTTCAATAAAGTGGCAGTGGATTAATAAATAAGGAACCAAAAGTATCATAAAAGCAGTCTATACCACTATTGATTGGGTCACTAGTCAAAACCACTTGCATGATGCGCTCTGCTCTATCCTACTGTATCTCTGGAGCGCAGACGCTGTTGGGCTTCCCTTGAAATCTCGGTCACGGTGCTTAACACAAACCTATTGCAACCCATTTGAATTCTGCTCAGAATATTGTAGTTAAAAACGTTATGGAGGCAAACATTTCAAATGGCTAGACAGCCCTGACACTCTAAACAGCACTGATGAGGTAAAGACTAAACACTATCTATATGACATAACCACAGTAATAAGGAGCCATCCATGTTATTACCTATGCTTATGGCATTGCACTGTAAATGTAAGGGCAATTAAATAAAGGCTTTGAAGTCTGGGCCTCTAAGATGTATGGAAAAATTATAGACAAAGTTTTCCTCCTGTGTAATATGTTCGTATGAATACTGTTTATAAAAAACTGCCCTTTTTACTTTAGATTTTCCAAAAGAACACTTAAATCATTAAGAGCCCAATGAAAGGAAAACAATATCTCTTATGGAGTAGGAAAAACCTTTTCACTAACTCAGTGGTCTACTTATGGTTACAGTCATAAAATCACACACATATTGTACAATATGTATGTAATTTTCTGACTGTACCCATAAGTAGACCACTTTACTGAGTTGGGACAGTGCTAGTGAAAATTTTAATATTGGTTGGATACACTTAGCCCCAGATGTTTTGGCCTCAGCCACTAATGTTTTTAAATCTGATAGATGCCCCTCATGCACTCGTGAACATAACAGAGACATCAAGATTTTCACTGAAAAATTACTTGAATTTCAGTTTATTTCTCACTTAAACCTATCATTTGCCTTCAGCAGACTTTGACTGAACTACATGATCTACTTATATAATACTTTTGGGTAGGGCTGGTTCTAGACATTTGGAGGCCCTAGAAAAAATTATGTTAGAGGCCCCCCACACCCCTCCTCCCTTCACCTTTCAGAATAAATAAATGCACTTGAAACAAATATGATTCCTAGCCTTTTTATTTATAAAACCTCTGTCATTAATATTTGTATATTGTTTACTTATATGTCAATATTAATTAAACTTTAACTAAGGTAAACACTAAAAAAATAATTAAAGGATGAAATGTCATCTGGACCATCTCTTATTCCTTTGTTAAGGATGCTATCATGGCCATGGCCACCTACAGAGGCATTCCTCTGCTTTTTTTAAAGCAAAGTCATCAATAACTGCTTCATAATAAATCTGCTGGGCGAGTTCTCTGTTAATGCTGATTAAAGCAAGTCCACTAAGAAGTTCCTGATTCATTGTAGAGCATAGGTAATTTTTTAAAAGCTTCAATTTTGAGAAACTTCTTTCGGCAGCTGCTATGGTTACTGGCAGTGTAACTGCAATTCTGAGAGCAATCCAGAGATTTGGATGTATCTTCTGCAGTTGCTTCTGGTGAAGAAATTTCAGAAGCTCCATATCTGTGTTTATTATGGTAATGGTGGAAGGTTGAGAATCTCCTCTGCAATTTCCATTCCAGAGATATCTACATGTCCTTCATTGCTGAATGCCTTCTCAATGTCTTCACAGTGTTTCTTCACTGTACCTCTTTACATGGTTGCAACATCACTAAAATTCAAAAGGATACCAAAAGTGTCCCTGACATTTTCCATGGTCTGAAATCTCTCCTCAAGGGAATGAAGTTCTACATCCACAACTGTGTTAAAAACTGTCACTTCCAGGTTCCGTAGTGCATCAGTCAGAGGCTCATCAGCAGCCTCATAATAGAACTGCTTACTGGTCTAACGTAGTCTTTTCTGTATGAGAACTGCCTCTATGTTCATTTCCTCACAGAGATCCTTTGCAGTTGGTTGTGCTGCAGCAAAGCCAGAGGCCCTATACTGTGAGAGTGCTGCTTTGGTGGAAGTAACCAGGTTTGAAGCAACATCCAGCTGCATGGAGGATGACTGGAAAAGCTTATTGACCAGGTTGACAAGTGTCAGAATGTAACACCACACAACAGAACAAATCAAAAAGTAATACGACCCCAATTCTTCAACAAGAGCTTGGGCCTCCACTTTAGAAACACGGTCAGACAAACTCTGCCATACTTTTACAAGCGCTTCCCTGATTTGGGTAACCTGGAACCTGACAGCCTGATCTCTTTGTAAACTGCTCTCCCACATTGTGTCACTCCATAAATTAGGAGTGAGGTCCACATATTTTTTTCAAAATAGACCATCTCTGAGTGGATCCTGAAAAGAAGCTGAATAGTTCTGCAGATGTCCAAAGAATCCAATGGCATCCCTTGAAGCTCTTGCAGCATCTGCCAAAACAAGGTTTAATGTGTGTACCCCACATGGGACAAACAGAGCTCTTGGGTTCTTTTTGAAGAAGCCTGGCTTGTACACCTTGCTTTTTGCCCTTCATATTGGAGCCATTGTCATATGACTGACCTCGAAAATCCATGTCTGAAGGTCCTTCAGCCTATTTAGGATTACTGTTGACAAATTTTTGCCAGTTGTCTCTTACACAACCAAGAATCCCAGGAAATGTTATTTTATTTCTGGCTCTGGCTGTAGTTCCACAATGTGTGTAATGATAGACATCTGCTCCTGGTGGCTAATGCCTGGTCTACAATAAACTTTGATTGAAAAGTTCTTTGCAGTGTGGATTTTTGCAACAATTTCTTTAGTCAGTTGACTGCTCATCAGATTCAATAGCTTATATTGTCTTTCCCCAAGTTGTGTGTGTGTGTGTGTGTGTGTGTGTGTGTACTGCCATCTGTGATTTTAGCCAAATGCTCCTGCATTACTGGATCAAACTTGGCCAGGAGCTCCACTTCCTTTAGGAAATGACCATTAT